>OZ038502.1:71533070-71535570 GCA_964036315.1 Acanthosepion esculentum | reverse complement strand
CAATACTCTTAAGTTAAGCTATAGTTGTGCAGATAACCTAGAGAAAATAATTAAAAAACATAACAATAGTATATTCAGCAAGTATACGGATTCGGAGAGGCTGACAACCCACAAGGTTGCGAAAAGCAACACTAAGCAAAATGACACAAATAATAAATCATGTAACTGTAGGAATCCTAATAATTGTCCACTAAAAATAATTGTTTAACTAGCTCTGTAGTTTATCTCAGCACAATATCAACACTAGAAAATCCAAATATAAAGAAATTCTACATAGGTTGCACCATGAGATCATTCAAGGAAAGCTGGCGGGGTCATATGCAATCTTTTAATAATAGTAACTATAAATATATGACTTCATTATCCAAATACTTTTGGAGTCTAAAAGAAAAAAATAAAACACCTAGGGTTAAATGGAAATTAATTAGAAAGGCCCGGACATGTAACTCCCTATATGCCCCGTGTTACCTTTGCCTTAACGAGAAACTTGAAATAATTAGATTTAAAAATAAGACTGATCTTTTAAATCAAAGATATGAACTAACAGTTAACTGTAAACATCGTTTTAAATTTAACTTAGTATAGAGACCATATACTTTCAACGATAACGATAAATTAAACTTAATAGACTATTACCTTTTTAGCATGATAGTCACCGGATCCATATGAATGTGTATTGTGTACTTACAAAGTGTTATACGTGTCTGGATTTGTATGTATATATTTGTATGTTATGTAGGTGTGTTTCTACTGTTGGATGTGTATGTGGGTATATAGGGGTATATATATGAAAAGTTTTTTTTTTATTTATATGAAGGTATATAGTTGTGTATATTGACATCTATCATATGTTAACCTGTTTATGTGTACGAGTAGGGGTGTAAATTCTGGTAAGTGTCTACCACTAAATGTGTAAGTATATGTTTAGGTATATAGAGATATATATGTGTACTTGTGTGTGTGTAAATATGTGTGTATATATATGCATATGTATGTATATGTATGTGTGACTGTGCATATGTGTATATATGTATATATGTATGTATATATGTATATGTGTATGTGTATGTTTATATATGCATATATATGTATATGTGTGTATGTTTAAGTGTGTATATATGTATGTATGTGTGTATGTATATAGGTGTATATATAGATATATCTGTGTAGGTATTTATATATATACGCTCAGATGTGGATGTACTGTGTATCTGGATGAGTTGATATGGGTATTTATATATGATTAGATATTTATGTATATATGGATGTATGTTTGTATGTCGTAGTATGTGTATTTGTATGTATGCATTAGTGTCTTGGAGTGTATCATGGATACAAACTAAAATCTACTTTTGTTGATAAGGAGCCTTTAATTGCTTATAGACTGTTGTTATTTCTTAAATTATTATAAACTTTTAATATATTTTATCATAATATTGTTGGAATATTATTAGAATATAAGTTGGTCTCTGTATACTTATTGCTTTCCCTTTTGTTGTGTATGTGTCTATATGTTTATGTATATATGTATATGTGTTTGTATATGTATGTGTGTATGTGTATATATGTATATATATATATGTATGTATGTATATATACATGTATGTATGTATGTATGTATGTGTATATGTATATATATATGTATGTGTGTGTATGTGTATGTATATGTGTATGTATGTGTGTAGGTATATGTGTATATATATATGTGTGTATGTGTATATATGCGTAGTTGCGTATGTATGTGTATATATATGTACACGCTGATGTGTATATGCGTATTTATATTTATATAGTTTTAATTTACGTTTGTTTGATTTTTCATGTATATGCGTGTATTTGTAAATGTCTGTGTATATGTTTAGTTTATATGCATATATGTATGCGTACGTATGTATGTATATCTAAATATGTATGTGTATGTATATGTATGTATGTATTTGTATATAGTTGCATCTTTATGTATATATTTCTTTACTTGCTTTATTTACTTTTCTGCGTTGCTGTATGGGTAGATATATTTATACGTGCTTATGTATATGTATATCTATGTGCATATGTCTGTATATGCGTACCTATTATGCGTATATATGGATATGCAGGTACATGTGCTGATTTGTATGCGTATGTGTGAATGTACAATTATATATGGAGGTAGTTATTTTCTTTTGCATGTAATGTGTCGAAAACTATATGATTTAAAAATATATATGAATATATTTATATATATTTATTTGTTTAAATTTTATCTATATATATTTGACCAGATTAGTTATATTTCAAGTTAAAATTCGTTTAATAACATATTAAGCCACGAATATGTTCACTTTGGCAATGACATCTGACCGTCTAGGTCAATGTGAATGTGGATGTATGTGCCTGTGTTTATTGATGTCTATGTGTAAGGAAAGTGCATGCACGTTTAGTCGTATGTTTGCGTACGTGTGGTTGTGTGCGGTGTAGATGTTTTTTTTTATCAAGGGTCGTGTCTCGTCACCGTATT
>OZ038502.1:71510570-71528070 GCA_964036315.1 Acanthosepion esculentum | reverse complement strand
TCATATTGTGAGAATGTTATATGAAAGATTATTTCAAGAAATCATTTATTATTTCGTATGCGAGACCTACTATTTAACCCATATAAGGAGGTGATGGATTCATACCCTTTCCAAGTAAATATAACGAAAATCACTGGAATTTGAACTTTCTTTATTTTCCTTTTTTTTTTTGCGAGCCGCAACCATTGTACCATTTTCAGAAATTAGAATAACGAATAAAATTGGAAGGAGATAAATGGCAAAAAGGGAGAAAATAAGAAGAAGAAAAAAAAAGAAGGAGTGTAAGAAGAAAGATTGTGAGAAGAAGCAGCAAAAGAAGAAGAAGACGACAAAGAAGAGGAAGAAGAAGAAGAAGGATGAGGAAATGCAGCAGCAGCAGAAGAACATGAACAAGAAGAAGAAGAAGGGGAAACAACAGGAGAAAGAGGAAAAAGAATCAGCATCAGCAGAAGAATGAAAAGAAAATGAATTAAACAGGAAATGAAAAAGAAGAAGAAGAAGAACAACAACAACAACGATGACGAAGACGACGATAGCAAGAAGGTAAAGCAACAGGAGAAAGAGGAAGTAGGAGCACCAGCAGAAGAAGTATAACGAGGAGGAGTAGCAAAAGAAACAAAAGAAAATGAAGAGGAAAATGAATTAAAAAGAAGGAAAAGAAGAAGTAGTAGTAGTAGAAGTAGAAGAAGAAGAAGAAGAAGAAGAAGAACAACAACAGCAACAAAAGGAAGACGAAGACGAAGAACAAGAACAAGAAAGAAACCAATGATAGGAAGGAGAAAGTAATATAAAAGTTACATTACAATGATATTGATTCTTAAGACAAATAATATGTTGGTTAGCCTAAAAATGACAGTAAAAGAAAAGCTAACGAAGTCGGGGCTGATGACCAACAAATGATAAGATAGAGAAAGAAGTCGCTTGCGGCTATAACGAACAAAACGGTAGTAAAAAGTGGGAAAGATTGGGAGTATGAGAGTAAAAAAAAGATGGCGGATAAATTGTGAAGAAGAAGAGAACATCATAACGATGTTGTTGCTTCTAAGTAAAAAAAAAAGGAGACGACAAAGAAAATTGAGAAGTAAAGTAGAAATTGCAGAGATTCCCTCGGATACTACTAGAGTTTGAATTACAATAATATATTTGGTATGTAACAGCTGCAGAATAATGCAAGAGAAAATTCGGTTATAAGTTGCAAAAAGGACTATTTCAAGAGGAGTAAACAGCTGGAATAAAAAGATAAATAGATGAATAGACAGAAGAATGAAAAGAACGGATGTGTCCCAAAGATAAAAATAAAGTAAAAGCTTAAAAAACAAAACAAAAAAAACAAACAGAAAGAGTGGTCGATTTACAATAGCGGGAAGAGGAAAGGTAGGAGGCTTTTGTTGTTGTTTTTTGTTGTTGAGAGAGGTAGAGATTTGTGAAGCGTCCAGGACTTATCCTGTGTTATTCACTTGTTCATAGAATTAATAATGGAACAGGAATATTGCCTGTTTGCATGTAGGCGTGTGTCTTAGGAGTCGAATAAAGGAGGCAATAAGAAAGAGATATAGAACTAAAGATGTATTTATATATATGTATATATATATATATATATATATATATATATATATATATATATATATATATATATGTGTGTGTGCGTGTGTGTGTGTGTGTGTGTAGTGTGAGTCTGATAAAGGTATATAAGTTTTTATATGTCAAGAACAATTTTTAGGAGAATGGACACACCAACTCTATCAGAAATAGAACTGAAGAGAATTTATGCAAACTCAACATAAAATTTCTCATAACTAATTCTGAAACAAAAAAAAATACTTAATTCAGACAAAGGGAAAGAATAAGGTAAAACGTTGAAGGAGGAATTTGCTGTATAACCTGTAATAATTGCCACGAGGAATACATTGGAGAAACCTCAGGGAAGTTAAATATTATAATGAACACAAAAGGGTTCATTTCCGAAACAACACATTAAATGTATTAGTTGCTCACCGTAACTAGACTGTTTATAATTTTGATTTAAAAAAATATTGCTCTAATTAAAAGAGAAAACTATTTACTAAGCCGGAAATATTTAGGAAGTATTTTAATTGCTAGATTGTCTACAGTAAATGTGTGTTCCGTTTCTTACATCTTTTCAAAATTCTTAATATATATATATATATATGTATATATATATATATATATATATATATATATATATATATATATATATATATAAAGGTAACAGATCTGTTGGAATATAATCCGGGTGGAACCTCCTAGTATTATAAGGATATTAAAACTGATTCACAAAAAAGACCTAACTGTATTTATTATACATTTTCGTCTGATTGGAACATTGAAATGAATACATTTTGTACTCATTTTTCAACAGCTGCCACAGTTAAATTTCTAAATCCGACATGAACTCGGTCTGTAAACCGAGGTTGAATAATACTGACGAAGTTTTCTTCGGTTCAAATAGGTCTTTTCCCCATATGACGTAATTTTGGATTTTACTGTGTACTATATATATATATATATATATATATATATATATATATATATATATTGTATGTATATATAATGTATGCATATATATATATTGTATGTATATATGATGTATGCATATATATATTCTATGTATATATATATATATATATATTTATATATATATACATATATATATATATACATTGTATGTATGTATATATATATATATGATTGTGTACTATATATATATATATATATATATATATATACATATATATATATGTATATATACATATATATATATATGTATATATATATACATTGTATGTATGTATATATATATATGATTGTGTACTATATATATATATATATATATATATATATATATATATATATATATGGTGCGATGGAAAATTGTCGTTTGAATTACGTAAAAATGAAAATAACACTGATATCTCATTTTAACAGATATATTTACAAAAATTGCACAAAAATAGCTTGAAATAATAAAGAGTACATTTATTCAATAAAATCGCCATAGGCTTCAACCACGGCCTCCAGACGACTTCGGAATCTCCTGCAACTCTTCTGGACGCTCTCCTTGTTTAAGTTGGTCAATTGTGCTATAATATTACCCTTCAGTTCATCTTTGGAAGGAGTTTTGTTTGTTTCTCGAGGCAAATATTCGTACACTTACAATTTTCTTTCAATTATTGTATTTACAACTAATAAATAAACGTAGTTTGTATATAATTAATTGTACACAAATGCATAATAATTAAATATGTAAAGAAACCAGAAAGAAATTGATTTAATAGAAATTAATCCCATTTATCTATTTTCTTAGTTGAATAATGTATTCGTACAATACAAAAAATAATACATAATCTTCGTTTAATTCTTTGTAGAATAGCCATTATTCACTTCTACAGCAGCCAACCTCTTCCTGTATTTCTCAATTAATGATTTGCCAATTACAATTGGTATTTTCTTCCATTCTTCTTCGCATATGGCCTTCAGATCCGGGATGTTTGTTGGAGCTTCCGATTGGATTTGAATTTTAAAATAACGCCACTGATTCCAGGTTAGGTCTCAATCTGGGGACAGACATGGCCATTTCAGGATATTTACATCATTTTCAGCAAGCCATTTCCTTGTAGATTTTTTAACATGCTTAGGATCAATGTCTTGTTGGAAGGAAGTCAGGAGGAAGCTTAATTTTTTTTTAACCAAAAGCATTAAATTTGCTTCCAAATTATTTTGATATGCTGTGGCATTTATTCTACCATCTATTACTGATAGGTTGCCAGTAACTTTTGCAGGAAAAACATACCCAAACCATGATGCTGCCACCATCAAATTTCACTGCTAGGATTGTGTTCTTTTGCTTGAAGGCATCTCCACATTTCGACCATACATGATTTCTAGAATTATGTCCAAACAACTCAATACTTTTTGCGTGTGTCCATAATCCTTTTTCCCAATATGGTTTTTGCTTATCCTTATGTTCACGAACGAATTTCAACCTGGCATCTCTGCGTCCTTTTAATGGCGGTGGTGATTTCCAAGGGGAGTGTGATGATAGATTGTTCCTATGAATGTCATTACTTATTGTCCGTTTATTGACACAGATTCTTGATGAAAGCAAATCATCCTGCAACACTTGACTACTAGCAATTGGATTTTGTTTAATCTGACGCATTACTTTCCACGAAGATCTCGAAGAAATCTTCCGTGGAGTACTTGTTCTTCTTTAGTTTTCAACAGTTTTGAGTTTTTTATACCTTGAAATTTATGAGCTAATAGTAGGAAATGGAATAATCAGGTTGCCTGAAATTTTCCTGTAACTTTTACCTGTTTCCAGAGCTTAACAATCAGTCCTTTTTGCGCATTTTTCAGTTTTTAGCTATTGACATGATGATAACCTTCTTGCACGAATATCAATTACAGAATGTTCTGTTTGTATTTATTAGGTTAATAATAAGTAGTGTTAACATTATTGGAACATTCAAAAATATTCCACTTGAATAATCTAGAGTATTAAAGTAATTTAAAAATTAAAAAATCTGAAATTAGCATTGAACGAATACTATTTTCACCTATTAAAATAAAAAAAATGGGATTTATTTCTATCAAATCATTTTTGTCTGTTTTCTGGCCATATTTATATGTAAGTAAAACATATATATATATATATATATATATATATATATATACATAAAAGGGGAACGTTTGTTAGCCGACGCGTTTCGTAGCCTGAGAAAAGATTTGCCTTGTCACTCAGACAGCGAAACACGTCGGTGAGGATAAGTTTTCCTCTTGTTTTATTAAAAAAAACATGCAACCAGTGAAATGTACATATAAAAAAGATTGCCTATTCTACAAAATATTAAATGAAGATTATGTATTCGTTTTGGTATTATACGAATAATTTTTCAATCATTAACATGGATTAATATGATTTATTTCTATTAAGTCTGTTTTCTATGTATATTTAGTTATTCTGCATCTGTGTACAGTTAATTATATGAAAAGTATGTTTATTTATTAGTTGGAAATACACTAAATTAAAAATGTGTATGTGTACGAATATTTGTACCCCCATTGTATATACGTGCATACGATACGAATATAAAAGAAGATTAATAACGAAATAAAACTCTATGCAGTTTCCTTTGTCTGCTATCTATAATGTGTCGTGAGCATATCTTGTGTTGTTAAGTTTGTGGCCATCAAATATGACTCCTATTTGTACTTCTAATTCTCTCAGAAACGTTTCTTTGTGTAGGCTGAATTTTTGTAGTGAGAAGACATACCCTTATCTCATACACCTTTCTATTTTAATACATCTACTGTACATATTTTAATCCGTATGCAGGCGGTTCTGGATTATTCTAATATACTTCCCAAATATTTCAAGTTTCCTTAGCAGTTGCAACAGTACACTATTACGTAATTTACGCTCTTGTCTATTCTATAAAAAACAAGTACACATCCTTCTGCTTTTCTATTACTATAATACTCCTAAAGAAATCAATGAATGAAAGCGATACGAGGGCACTAAATTGTTGCCACATATGGCATGGTGCATTTATTTACAGATTATTAACAAAATGCAAAGAAGTATCGGAAATATTATTGGTCCTGACCTGGAATATTGGCTTCAGACCCTTTCCGTTCGCCGCAAAGTTGATTCCCTTTGCATTTTCTATGAATACTGTCATAGCAATTGTTCGGATGAGCTCTTTGCTAGGGTAGCTAGACTTTAGGAATTTAAGTGCAATGCAAGATTGGCAACATGGCTAGATGCAACATTATGTTCCATGCTAACAGTTTCTTTGCTCGCACTTCTTGTTTGTGGAAATCTCTTCCGACAACCAAGCATTTCAGCGAACTTCAAAAATTTAATAAAGTGTCAATCGTTATCTACTGTCTTCCTGATTACTCTTCTATTGTTCTCGTTCCTTGATAATATTTCTAAATCTTTCAAAAACAGTGACCCCTTTTGTCTTAGTAGTTTTACAGCCTGCTTGGTGTAAATTCGATTAGAAAAATTGCAAGCTGTCGAAATGCATAATGGTTAGCAAAAGGGAACAGCCTAACTTGCAAATTACAAATTGGAGATGGCAAAATTAAAGCAGCAATAAGATTTAAATATATCGGAAGTGTTTTAACAAAGGCCGGAAAGTGTGACAATGAAATCCGTAGTCTCACTACGATAGCGAATGATGATTTCTAAAGTAAATCACATTCCTTATAAACAAAGAAAAGAGCATTGAAAAGTAATATAAGTCCTCCTATATGGTAGTGAATGATGGAAATTCTCCTCACAGATGAAGAAGTGATTGAAGCAACTGTAATGTCGTTCGAAAGTATGATGTATAAAGTTCGACGGTATTATCGCCCACTGGATATAAAACTGCACTGGAAAATATGCAAACTTTACGGGAAGGAAACTGCAAGGAACTGGTATGAATACCACCCAGACAGTTATCGCTCTCGCGTCGAACTCGACGTATGAGGGTCAGACAGATCAGAAACTGAAAGCCCGACAGCCACACAGGATTTGATTATAGTGGTGAAGGCCTTGTGCAGGGCCATCAACACTTTTTGGAGAGACGAATACAGGGACCTGGTGCAACGGATGCCACAAGGTCCCCAAACGACCCTCCGCAGGTTTTGAATTCAGAGTTGTCCTTCTCCTAGACCAGTTGTCATCCAAGGCTATAGAACCCAGTCTGTCCTGCTATTTACCCATAGTTGGAGGGAGAAGAAGAGGATTCACACCTTATTAGCACGTAAGTGAATGTAATGGAATCGACTGGGATCGACTCCGATTCCTCAATCCAAGCCGTTATCCATTACTCCACCGTGCCTCCTCAACCACACAGACATAGTTACAGAGAAAAGACCTGTGACAGTTTTATGGACTTTACAATACGCACAGACAGAATAATCAACGCTACTTTCCCAGACATCGCTATCAAATACAGCAAAAACAGAAAGTACTTTCTTATTGAAATGGCAGCTCCTGTAATTTATAATGTATATTTGAAGATCGTTAAAACACTATGATAATACGAGAATATTGAAGTGGAAATCACAAAAATGTGTCATATGCGGACATAAATAATTGCAGTTGTAGTTGGGGTCCTCAGATTGTTTGGAAAAGGTTCCGATATACATATTGAAGAAAAATTAAATAAAATGTCTAATCGCTATGCCTTGTCATACGTCTTTAATGAAACACAGACAGATATACAAACATGCAAAAACATACACATTCACGCTTCTATAGTCAAATTAAATTCCTTAGGAACAAAGAAAAGAGAACTGGAATGTAATAAAAATCTTCCTATATGGCAGTGGACAATGGACGATCTCCTCATAGATGAAGAAGAGACTTGAAACAACAGAAATGTGGTTCTACAGAAGGATGCCGAAAATACGAAAGCACAGAAAATTTGAGCAACGATAAAGTTTTAGAGAAATTAGAAAGGAAAACGACACGTCTAGTTTACTTCAAAAAGAATCTGTTGTCATATGTGGGGAACATAATGAGGAAAGGCGGCTTGGAATATTTCATACATGCATTGAAGCAAATGACGATTTTATTGAATAGATTTACTCTTTAGTATTTCAAGGTATTTTTGAGTAATTTTGGTATATATATATATCTGTTAAAATGAGATAACAGCATTATGTTCATTTTTGCGTAATAAAAATGACAATTTATCCATCGCAACATAAATATATATATATATATATATATATATAAATATAAAAGTGGACATGGAAGTCAGCACTTAGAGACGACAGTCTGTTTCATGCTAGTGCAATCGCCTGACGATTGCACTAGCATGAAACAGACTGTCGCCTCTAAGTGCTGACTTCCATGTCCACTTTTATATTTACACACGCTCTATCTCTGATATTGAGCACTTTACCCCATAAATATAGCACACTTTAAGACTATATTTCTGTATATATATATATATATATATATATATAGCACACAATAATATATAGACATACAATATATATATATATATATTACACTATAATATGTATAGATATACATGCATTAAATACACACACACACATATATATATATATACATATGTATTTTATGTATATATATATATATATATATATATATATATATATATATATTATGGTGTACTATATATATATATGTTGTATATATATATATATATACAATATATATATATATATATATATACATACAATATATATATATATATATACATACAATATATATATATATATATATATATACATACAATATATATATATGTAGAGAGAGAGAGAGAGAGAGAGAGAGAGAGAGAGAGAGAGAGAGAGACTGTATATAAACTGCTTCGGGCCACCATTGGACTCTGAATGATTCACTAAAATTTAATCACTGACCTATGGAACGGACGACCATTTGCCCGATCCCTACAATCTCCCCATCCTATCCATATAAACTACCCCTTATCCTAACCAGCTACCTCGAGTGCCCACCAAGTCTTGTACAGAGGGAACTTTACTGGAATAAAAGTGCGTGACATTTTCAAAATAAATTTTCTTTTCTCATTTTTGGCCGGGGAATCACCTTCTTAATATATATATATATATATATATATATATATATATATATATATATATATATATATATATATATATATATATATATATATATATATATGTATGTATTTACTTAATTTAACGGACTAATAAGCGTATCGTCGGTTAGATCCGCTTGTTCGGTAATTTGAAGCACTTTTTTGTGTGGCACGAAACCACCCAGTACAGTACAAAATCATCATAAATAAATGCAAATACAGTACATATATAAGTGTATTGAAATTAAGCAACCATGACCGTGGTCAGTAATTTGATGGATGACCGTTTTAGAATGTCAGGTGCTGTAAACTGGTGTGTGCCGGTGGTGTAATGGATAACATCACGAAATTGGAAATCGGATAACAGTGTCGGGTTGGGTAAATTAACTTACGTGCAAATACCCTTGAGGAATTTATGAATACACCTCTTCTTCCCTCAGCTATGGCTTTTAATTAGTAGAACTTGTATCAGTAAATCATTATTATCTCCCAAAATAATTCATATAATCCAAGAATATTATTAGACTTTAAATAAATTACAAACGGTTGATAAGCCGTCAAAAGCAAATCAGTTAATCAAACCTCTTATTTGTGTATTGTCATCTCAGTTCGATGGCTAAAACTTGCTTTCAGGGAGTGAAACCCACGGTACTAGGCGAAGAACATTTTCACCTTGTTGTCTGGCGTTACAGAAACACAAAAAGGAATTGTACCAGATAATAATAACCATATCACTTGAGGACTTGAAGACTATCAACAGCAGTCACAACTATAACGGTAAACGAAAATTATAACATAATCATATTGAAAATGATAACATAATCATATTGAAAATGATAACATAATCATATTGAACAGGATAATATAATCATATGGAAAATATAATCATATTGAAAACGATAACATAATCATATGGAAAATATAATCATATTGAAAACGATAACAATTATATTGAAAACATTATTGATAACATAATCATATCGAAAGAATTATCATATTGAAAACGATAACATAATCATATTGAAAACATTATTGATAACATAATCATATCAATAACATAACATTGAAAGATCGATAACATAATAATAATAACATAATCATATCGAAAATGATAACATAATAATATCGAAAACATAATCAATAACCTAATCATATCAATAACATAACTTTGAAAACATAATCAATTACATAATCATATTGATAACATAATCATATAAAAAAGGATAACATAGTCATATCCTAAACATAATCAATGACATAATCATATCGAAAATGATAACATAATCATATCAAAAACATAACCATATCAATAATATAATCATATCGATAACATAATCATATCGAAAACAATAACATAATCATATTGAAAACATTATCGATAACATAATCATATCGATAATATAATCATATCGGAAAGATTATCCTAATCATATTTAAAACATAATCGATAACATAATCATATTGAAAACATAATCATATCGACAACAAAATCAAATTGAAAACATAATTGATAACATAATCATATCGATAACATAATCATATTGAAAACGATAACATAATCATATCGAAAATATAATCATATCTATAACATACTCATATAGAAAATGATAACATAATCATGTCGAAAACATAATTGGTAACATAATCATATCGATAACATAATCCTATCAATAACATAATCCTAGTGAAATTGATAACTTAATCATATCAAAAACATAATCGACAACATAATCATATCAATAACATAATCATATCAAATACAATAACATAATCATATTGATAACATAATCATATCAATAACATAATCATACCGAAAATCATAACATAATCGTATCGAAAAGAGAATCGATAACATAAACATATCAATAAAATAATCATATCGAAAACGATACCATAATCATATTGAAAATAGTATCAATAGCATAATCATATTGATGATATAATCATATAAAAAAGGATAACATAATCTAGGTGTTGACGTTCAAGACTACTACAAATAAACGGTTAGGAAATGAACCACCATCAATACCGGAAAAAAAGCTACAGGTATTACTGGACTTGAGAAATCTATTTTCCTGGGAAATTCTTTTAAGAGAAAGATTTTACCTATTTTAACTGACATTAGTACTGCCTGTACTTTCAATGAATGCCGAATGTTTTCTCATAAGGAAACGGCTATAATTAACATTGCCCGTCATTAATCGTGATTCTTCTAATGTTACTGCGATTGAGTATGGCTATTTTGCTCTGTTAGTCACTGGCATCTTTTGCTATAATTAATATATGTATGAGTTGCATTTTCATCCACAGAAGCACCCAGCAATTGGTCTGAAACATTTCCAGAACATGACTTTGGCTTGGATTGTTTCTTTAATGGCATATAAACACCTTATCGGTTTTTCAAGATGAGATGTAATTTTCTTGGGAGTTTAGTAATACTTTTTTTACTATTAAAATCTATTGCTATGAATTTTGTTTTTTAATATTACAATATATTATTGGTTTTTATGTTTCAAATGTATTTTTAGGCTTTCATATAGTTTGGATCCCTGTTTGGAGGTTCACTAATTGTGCCTAGCTGGGACACTAACAGGTGTTACAATCTGGGTTATGGTGGACTTGTGAACAACAGAAATTAAGAGGTGGTTCCAGGTTCCTTAAAATCAGGTCCTGTTGCTGGATGTATTTTATCGTCATACCCAGGACGTCAAAAACATTACCATATGCATCTAATTGTATAACATTCTTATAATAATTAGTTTGTTGTTCTTTTAGTCTATGGCCAGCTTACGCCTCACCAAGTACGATCTTACACTATCGAGAACTGGCTGTGCAATATGAAGGATGATGGTGTACTGGGTCAAAACCAATAATCCGAAAAGAAAAGCAAGTCTTCGTTATTGATTGCTTGTAAGCCGCATGTGTTACCTCCTCTAGCTGACTAATGAAAGGAAAGCTAATGAGTAAAAAACACACCCAGTGAGTTGTGTACAAGACGGCCGTTGATCTCCCAAGAATGTTCACTCGCCCTTTGCCATCTCTTGTTTTTAATCTAGCAGAAGACTGAGAAACACGGCTCACCAGAAAAGCCTGGCAGGTTAAACAGTTTAGATGTCAATAACACCACCATGTACATATTGATCATTACATGGCAAACAACCAAAGTATTCTTTATGTGCCGTGTCCCCTTAGAACGTAGGAGATTATGGCTCCCCAAAATTTTCCATGAGAACTCATCAAAATATTAAAAAGCAGCGCCAAACAACGGAGAAATCTCTGCCGAGTAAAAGAAGAACATGAACAGGAGTTTTGACAGTTGTGTCAAAGAAGACAAGGGAAAGCGGTGAGTGGTGAGTCAGGCATGGCTGATCCTGTATGGATCAGGCATTAGGCATGGATGATCCTGTATGGATCATACATCAGGCATGGCTGATCCTGTATAAAGAGAAAAGTGAAGTCCTTTAACCCGTTGGGATTATCGGGGGAAAAACAAAGCAAGGAAGAACACAGGAGAGTTACTATTTCAGGTGACGTGTCCCCTCAAGGCATTGGCGATCATGAACCCACAGCCGAAGTTTGTAAAATAATTTTTGATTCACCCTGTATATGATACTACATGAGTTTGGTAAAATATTTGTATATTTTGTATTTATTTCATTGCTATTTTTTACAATATTCGATTTATATAGTTCATATTCAATATAAACGTGCATTGACAGGGTAGAAGATTACGTTTGAATAAAATTATTTTTCTGTAAAGTAATCCATTTATTAGTTTTCATCGTTAGTTTGCCCATTTAACATGCATATGTAAATTTACCTCACTGTACGTATATATTTATCAATACTCGCTTTTTGACTCCTTTTTTTTTCCTGTGTCTGTCTACACACGCGCGCGTGCGCGCGCGCGCACACACACACACAAACACATATATATATATATATATATATATATATATATATATATATAAATAGTAGCTGTTCACTCTAATAGGGCAGCTATCCAATCCCTATAGCAGGCGCTCGCACAGGCATAATTTTGTGTTTGTTCAACACCCAAAGTTCCAACCTGTGGTTTATACTGCAACTATGCTGAGCAGACCTTAGTTACAATTTTTGGGAGAGAGCATGTTATCTAACGTATTCAACAATCTGAAAAAGGTCAACTCGATCAAACCTTTTGGTCACGGTGACTTGCGAATTCGTACTACGGTTTTCTTTAGACAATTTTATCAATTTTCTTCACAAGGCTTCAGGCACTTTACAAATGTGCCGCACCCTGGGATCGTCCACTCCAGACCGATATATATATATATATATATATATATATATATATATATATATATATATATATATATATATATGTACACACAAAAATTTCTGTCCGTTTTTAAAGGAAAAAAGAAAACTCTTCACAGTATGTGTAACTTATATTTAGTCTTCGAAGTAATCGCCATCGACATCCAGCACCTTCTGCCAACGCGTCTCCAGCTGTTCAATGCCCTTGCGGTAGAACTCGGGGGGGTGGGGCAAATGTCCGTGATGGCTTTGCGCAAGTCTGCTTCATTGGTGAAGAATTTCCCACGAAGATGATTATCCAGGGAGTGGAAGAGGTGGTAATCGGATGTCGCAAGGTCAGGTGAGTAAGGTGGATGGCAGATATTCTCTCACTCAAGTTGCTGTATGTTATCCCTGACCACTCGCGCGACATGCGGCTTGGTGTTGTCATGGAGGAAAAGTAGACCTTTGCGATTCACCAGTGCTGGCTCCTTCTGACGCAATGCATGTTGCACACGTTTCAATTGCTGCGAGTATAGGTCTCCAGTGACCGTTTGTCCCGTTGGTAGCAGTTCATAATGAACCACTTGAAAACCGCTCCACCAGACACAAAGCATAATCTTGCGTGGGTGCATAGGCGGTCTTGCGGTGTGAGGGACAGCATCCTGGGGAGACAACCAATGTTTGGAACGCTTGGGAGTTTCGTAGAGAAACCCTTTTTCATCACTGATTGAATAAGGATGCAGTACGGTGGCGAGAAAGCACCGATACGCAGGTTACCACTTGTTGACCCATGTGGACCTCCAACAGCGTTTGCGGAACCCACTTGCTCAGTTTGTACATCTTACCTAGGCGGTGCAGGTGAAGTCTAACTGTTTCATCGGAAACGTTGAACTGTCTTGCAAGTTCACCACAAGTTAGACTACTGTCCTCTTCAATGGCCGCCTTCAGGACTCCGTCATTCAAGACCTGTTGTCGTCCACTGCGAGGCTCACCATGGAGAGACAGGTCTCCTAACTTGAATTTTCGAAACCAACGCCTTGCAGTACGTTCATCCACAGATCTATCCCCAAACGCTTGACATATGCGGCGACTTGATGCAGCTGCTGATAAGCCCACTTTGAAGTCGTAAAGCAAACAGCCCCGAACAAGATATCTAGACACTTCGATCCTTCTCACAGCTGTCCGGCTTATAACTGATGGCCGTGCACGGTGCGCGTGTTTTTTATAACGTCTGATGTTCTTACTTCCGGCTGTCCGAATTTGAAAACAATTGCTACACGCATTTCGTATATATTTCAACTTCATTCAATGACAAATAAAAAAACGGACAGAACTTTTTGGGTTACCTTGTATATATATATATATATATATATATATATATATATATATATATATATATATATATATATATATATATTCTATGAAAGGATGGTTTTTGTTATAACTGGAATATCACGCTCACTCAATCTTCAGACGAATTGACCGGCGTTTTTTACTCGGTCTAGACAATGTGGTTTTCGAGCACTTTACTTACAAGGTTTGTTTTGTTTTGTTTTGTTTTACGACGTATCAACCTTAATTGGTTATTTAATGCCTACAATTTTTATTTCTGGTAATATATTTTTCTTCAAAAATCTATTGCAAGTAATATCTATTTAAAAAATGTTTAGCTGATTTGGTTTGTTTTAGAGCATATCAACCTCAAGGGGTTATTTAATGCCGACAAGATTTGTATTGCTGGTAATATTTTTATCTATCTATCTATCTATCTATCTATCTATCTATCTATCTATCTATCTCAGCATATATAGTTTTGTATTCCTGATATTTTATTATATTGCTGATAATAATTTTTTTACAAAGTATTTCTGCTATTAAACCCTATTTTTACCCTTTCATAGTGTGCTGATATGTTTAGGGGTTAACTATTTACCTATAGCTGGGATCCTAACAGGTGCTACCACCCCGAGTCAGAGTGAACCTGACCATATATATATATATATATATATATATATATATATATATATATATATATATCGAGAGAGAGAGAGATAGATAGATAGATAGATAGATAGATAGATAGATAGATAGATAGATAGATATACATAGATTGAGAGAGAGAGAGAGAGGGGAGTTTTCTAACGAATAAATGGATTTATTTTTAATGCAATATTTTTTTATTTTTTCACAGGATTTTAATATGTTGTATTTGAAATAAACCCCCATTTATTTTTATTTTTGGTTTTCTCAATACGCTGTCTGTTTAAAGGAAAATTAAAAGTAAAAGTGGGCCCTATATTTGAAATACGACGAAATAAAAATGTTCCATTAAATATGTTGAGGGGGTCTTCCCATTTTGACACAAATGGACTCACCCAGGGTATACATATACTACTGCCGGTGAATACCCGGAGAGTAGAATAACGTAGCGGCAAGAGTCACAGTCACTAGCACGTGGACTCAGTAAGAAGTCATACAGCGATACGTCGATATCAAAGACTATATATATATTTTCCTAGTAACCCGCATTTATGGAACTACTAACCTGTATTACCTGTTTTTATTATTACGTTAATACATTTATTTTCCTATATTCATTCTTGGGGTTTGTTATTATTTATAGCTGATTTCATCCCGGAATCCAAAACAAAAAATAAATCCATTAATTCTTTATTAATTGCTTTGTTTCCGTTTCGGATACAAAATAGAAGAGATATGGATTAGCGATGAATTATCTCAGTAAAGATGTGAGCTTTCCTTTCAAAGACGTTTGTGAGGAATTGCGCTTTCCTTAAAGTGAAAATATAATTTTGCTTAATGACAATCCTCATAGCCGAATGCTAAAACACACCGCATCAAACTCTAGTCTTTTCCATAGTTTGATCCCTGCCGGAGAGCAGATTTTATTTCTTATCTTTTCTCGAATACGTAAGACACTACAGGTAATACACACTGTTTAAAATAAATATAAAGCTTATATCTCAAATAAGAGTATTAACGTTTGAAGTAATATATAGATAATTGTCTGCTTCTCTGTGTTAAGGTCTCTTATCTTTAGCCTGCATAGTGCTTTTCCTTTCCATGGCGTAATTTATTGTTTATATATATATATATATATATATATATATATATATATATATATATATATATATATCTTGTATAATATTGCGATAATAAGACAAAGAATTATACATCAACTTCCGAAACATCGAAACGCAGTCTGAACATGCGCAAGATCTACGCTTCAGCGAGCTTCATATTTTCTCCCTTTCAGTACGGCTTTAGTGGGCGGAAATACGAGGACCTAACGGCTTGGCAACTGAAATTTTATCATATTGGTTACTCGGAACCGAAGCACGTAATGAATGCGAAGTTTGCCGCGCTGTAAGATATAACATTATAAGGAAAAGAAGAAAAAGAAGAAAAGAAAAGAAAATAGTAAACAGAAAGAGATAAACGATACGTTTCACTAATAAATGTTCTGGGGTTTTTACAGACAAGACAGAATGGAAGAAATACATACACTTGTCTATGAATTCATATGACATAACCTAAAGATTAAGGGTCACGTTCTCTGCAGGAATACACACAAGTAATTTTCTGACTATGTCCGCTCTCACATAGATAAAAGCAACAATGCATACGTACATATAGTAACTCTAACATAGAAATCGATGGACAGATAGATATATTTCTCGACATTGCGACATTTGGATGGTTTTCGCTAGGAAAACCACTTTTCGCAATTTTCTTACCAAATATTCCTTCACAATGAACTGGACGTCTCGAAATTGCATATGTAGCCTCCATTCAAATGTAGTAAAAAATCTAAGAAATCAACTGACCCCTGAAATTGAGGCTCGATTCAAATTGGAATGTCATATTCATAGGTGAAGCAGAATGAGATCTCATGACAGACAATGTCTAAAGCAAGAATGGATTACACTATCCATTCCAGTGTTACTAGCAACTGGATAGATAGCGGGCGAGAGACTTGAGGTTTTAAGAAATTATTATATCACTCAATATACAGAAATAACCACAGGACATTTGACAATTTCTTAGAAATTATGGGTATATATTCGACTTCGTGAAACAAAGAGTACCGAATATTTTCGCAATATTCGTTCTCCTCTATGGCAGCGAATTCTGGACAATCTTATCACAGATGTAGAAGAGACTGAAAGACACATAAATGTAGGTCTACAGAAGAATCTTTAGAATACCATGGACTGAACATTTAAGCAACGACAAATTTCAAGAGACAATGGCACCAAAAACGACACTTGAACTTACCACCAGAAAGAGACAATTTAGAAGCGAATGATGGGCAAACAGCACACTGATGCAGAACATACAGCAATAGGTCGATACTATTTCATTTTCAAACAATGTTTGTATTAAGTGTCAAATCAAGAAAAAAAATTAAAGTTGCTATATAGTAATATTATTTCATAATTTTCGTATGGGGTGAATAATTTTGGACTGCACGAATCTTTAGAAAAGTCTATAACTATGAATTTAATAATATAAAAATTTCACAAATTGTTCAAAACTAAATACGGAATCACTAATTTATGGTATTTTTTTTTGAATTTTTCAGATTTTAGAAT
>OZ038502.1:71478070-71505570 GCA_964036315.1 Acanthosepion esculentum | reverse complement strand
ATATTCAAATATTATGTCAATTGATATCTTCTGATGAACTTGATCTAATTTCCCGTCCTTCTCTTTATCCTTTCCTCAATCACGTCTTGTAACTCTTGCTCCCACTCCCTGCACCACCTTGCGTGCTAGTGGCACTTTCGCGTTGCCTGGCTTGAAAAGATTTTTTAAAAATCTCATTTTAATAGATATCTTTACCAAATTTACACATATCTTAAAATAGTAAAGGGCAAACTCATTCAGTTCATCGCCATTGTCTTCAACTATTTGTCTCCAGGTGACTTCGGAATCTCCTGCAACTCTTCTGGACGGCCACCTTATTTAAGTTGTTGAATGTTGACACACACCTTGCCTTCCGTTCATCTTTGATTTTACAAGCAGTTTTGTTGGTTTCTCACTCAGATACACTCCAGGCAAAAAATCATTGGGTTAGTATTCTGGAGAGTTAGGTGAACAGATGTAAGGCGTGATGAGGTCACAGAAATTGTGTGACATCCATGACTGGCTAGTCTTGTTTGTCTGTCATGGTGCAGAGTCCTGTTGCCAGATGTATGGCTTTCCAGCAGCCAGCAGCTTGAGCCAGGGCAGCACAACCTTCTCAGGTCACTTGATGTCGTCTTCCGTGTTAAGTCTTTGGGAAGTTGATCGGAGGCATAACCTCATCATCACTAGTGAACACCGCAAACATCTTCGTAATTGCCATCAGTCTCATCGAAATCTTTCCGAATCATCTGCACTGTCCCCAGCTTGATGCCCAAACACTCGTATATGTTCGTATTGGAACTTCCGGCGCGAATGCCAAGCCGAACAGCATGCCGTTTGCAAATTTCTGGCGGATTAAATTGGGGAAAGGTGCTCTTTTTCTCAGAGACAATAGCCAAGTGACCCTACTATACTGTGCAAACGACAAATTCAAAAAACAAACAACGCGCTTGTGCGGAATTAAAATATAAAATATTGACAATTTCCCCATTCTCCCTGTAAATATATATATATATATATATATATATATATATATATATATATATATATATATAGTAAGAGAGAGACAGAGAGACAGAGAGACAGAGGAAAAAGAGAGATAGATAGATAGCGCGGGAGAGAATGCGTTCTGTTATATATGTTTGCATGAGGCAGATAAATCTAAGAAAAACACCACTCAAAATTGTCTTAGGAGTTCAGACTGTAGTCCAACGCGAAAGGTCAAATGCATTACCATCGATCGACTGAAAAGGTCAAAAGATCACCCTACACACCAAATATATTGGTTAGCGTCAAATATGTTGCAAATATAGAAAACGCTGGGTCTGTGGGGCGACGGGCATCTGATTTCTTCTTTGTCTTCCAATTATTTTTCTTTTACGACTTTCTTTCTTTTCTTTTTTTCTCTTTGCTTATATTGACTTATATCTTTTCCGTTTTATTTTCTGATTCCATTTTCATTCTGGCGTCTTTTGCTTTGCCTTGTTTCGTTTCGCAACTGTTCCATACAACAGATTTCGCTTTTTCGATGAATTATCCGGGACGTCACTCGTTCCTTTCCGACGCCTCCACAAGCTGTCATTTTACGTTTCAGTTACGGAATTAGCATGTGATTCTATTTCACGCTAATACCTTCAAGATGTCTTTGCTATTTTTGGAGCTATACATCCATTTTCTTTGTCATTATTTTCTCCCTTCCCTTACTCTTCGTCTTCTCCTCCTGCTACTTCTCCTCCATCTCCTCCCTCTTCTATTTATTCTTCATCTCCATGAACTTTCTTCTTTTTCATTCCAAGGTTTCTTCTTTGTTCTTTCACTGTATTTCTTTTGCTTTTTCTCTCATTCTTTTTTCTTATTGTATTTTTTCTTCTTCTTCCTTTTCTACTTTCTCAGTAACGTTCTTTTCACTTTTTCTTGTTCTTCCTCTTTTTTTTTCCTCTGTTTCTTTCGCTTTTTCATTCTTTATTTATTTCTTGCATTTTTTTCTTTTTCCTTTTCTACTTTCTCAGTAACATACTCTTCCACTTTTTCCAGTTCTTCTTTGTCCTTCCCCTGTTTCTTTCCTCTATTTTTTCACTTTTTCTTTCATTCTTCCTCTTCTTTCATTCTACCTTTTTTCTTCTTCTTTTAGCTCTCCTACTTTCCTAGTTGCATTCTCTTTCACATTTTCCCGTTCTTCTTTGTTTTCCTTTTTTTCTTTCCCCTATTTCTTTCGCTTTGACTTCTTTCTTTCTTTCTTTCTTTCTTCTTTTTCCACTTCTATTTCCTCAGTAACATTCTCTTTCACCCTTTCCCATTCTTCATTGTTCTTCCTCTTTTACTTTCCTCTACTTTTCGCATTTTCTTTCTTTCGTTCTTTAAAAATTCTTCTTCTTCGTCTTATACTTGGTTCATTTTTATTTTTCTATTCTTCTTTCGTCTTCTTCTCCTTTACATTTCTCGTTGTTCTCTCCTACATTTCATACCTCTTTCTCTTCTTTTTTTTTTTTCTTTTTCGATTTTTCCCTTTTCACATTTCTTAAAAGTTATCTATTTTATTTACAATTTTTCGTCAATCTCTTCTCCATCTTATCGTTAATTCGCTTCCTTTTTTTCTTCTTCGCTTTTATCCTTCTGGCTTTTCTATATTCCTTCCTTTTTCTCTTCATTCATCTTGCAAATGAAAGTGAAGAAAAAAAGAACGTGTTCCTCTTATCGTTTTTTCTTCCTTTTCATATTTGTCCTCTTCTTCACTACTAAATAATATTCTTCCTTTTTTTCCTTCTCATATTCTTCATTCTATTATCTTCTGTATTTTTTTATTTTCCTTTAAATGTAATTTTTTCATTCCTATTATCTTTTTTCTTCTTTCTTTTTCATCTTCTTTCATATATCGTCGTTATCTTGTTCTTGTGCAAATTCATTGAAACAAAACGAATAATTCTGTTATTATTTACTTTTTTTCGTATTTATGCAATGCAACATGACCGAGTGCACATGTCAGTACTTTGCATGTCCATTACACCAAGTCGTTCCCTGCCGACTGACCACAGATTCTCGAATGGATATAAATCAGGAGAATTTCCGAGCCAGCCGATAGTAATTTGATTTGAACACTGGTAAGGTTGCCAGTGTATTCGTGCAGCAATGGCCGTAGGACAAATAATCGACACTTGAGACAATAGTCTCTAGACGTGATGAAATCTGATGCAGTCACGGATGACGCATTATTTTTCAAGTCGAAACAAATTTTATCATACACGCCGAAAATAGATTCATATTATTGCACACCACTGCAAATGACCTAATCTGGGGGACAAATAGAAATCGATTACACCCTGTCACACCAGTGAGTCAAAAACTGACCGTATGGTGAAATAAAGGAAACTAAAGCGGTTGTTTCAATAAATTTGCACAATTTGGTAGAATACTTAGAGAATTATTACTTTCTCTTTTCATTCCTTTTATAGCTTTCGGCCATATCAGGTTTAAACACTGGTACTCGTAAGATCTCTGAAGTTAAGCAATGTCGATTCTGGTGACTACATATTTGTGAATACCAGGTGCTGTTACCTTGGAAGTGTGAGCGATTGTAAAGGATACCAAGTTCGTTGTATTCACTAATGCTCAAATAGTATTGGGAGAGGGGTGATTCCACATAACTCCACAGTGTTTATTAGTATAACTTGTATCAATGAAAAGTATTATTATCGGGAAAAATATCCTTAAATTAAAAACAAATATATATTTTCTAGATTTAAATAAACTGCAAAAGGTTGAATTATACATTTTATCAATGAAAAGATGGAAAACAAAAACAAGAGGAACTGTTTTTCTTTTATTTTATTTTTCATTTTCATCGTCTTTCCTTCTTTTCGGATAGATAATATATTAAGTAGCTACTGTTACGTATTGATAATTGTAACAAAGGAAAAGGAATGATCTGCCAAAACACAGAGCTAAATCACAAACAATACTTAATTTACTGAAAAAAACACAAAATGAAATATATACAAGATATACAATTGGCTATACAAAACTGAAAACACAGTGTTACTGGCAAAGTGTTACGAATGGAGAAAGGGAGAAGAATCACGTAATCTAGTTGCTATTACTGGAAATCCACAAATGTGTGTAAATAAAGATAAATTTTTAGTTTGGTCAATGAAAATAGTCAAAATTCTATTTACCAGATTTGTTCCATGAAATTCTCTTTTTGGGTTTTTGTTGGTCGGCAACTTTTCATAGAGATTCTTTCGGCTGGATATAATAATCCTCGAATCAAAAACCAGAATTGATACTGGCAGCAATTCCATTTACACCAACTGACATCCCTTTACCAAAAACCTATTTTATAGGGACTAACACCTAATTTGCATATTTCTAGATCTTTCTCTAATCATCTAGATTCTTCACGAATATACGGGAATGATCTCGAATCTTCCAAACGTTCTATTTTAAATTTCTCTATTTTACAACTACTTCACGAAAGAAGACTTTTTTGTATTAACAGGTAGGACTCAGTAGATTCCCTTACAATGAATTTTACCCTTATTCCGACTTTCTTTTTATAGAAATACATCCTCGTAACACTACACAAATATAGAAAGGGGCATAAGACTAGAATATGCCTCCCCTAACCCTCAGATTTATTCAGCCTCTACAGCAAGATTATCTTAAGAGGGCGGGAGTCAGTTATGTGCAATATGTGATACACACATGGACGCACATATCTCTTTCGATTCATGACTGACTAGGCAGAAGATTTTCCAGCATTACAATTACTTTTTCAGCATTTACAATTACTTTCTGTTTTAGACTGGTTACCAACCAAGGCTATAGCGCTCAATCACTCCTACTATTCAACCCATAGCTGGGAGGGGAAGAGCTGGTTTCATACCTTTCCAAGGTATTTGTGCCTAACTGAATGCAACGAACTCGGTTGTTATTGGAACTTGGAAAACCTAACGGCATCCATTACAAGTCGTAATCATAACAATATAAGAAACAGATTTATTTTCGTTTTAACCCTTTCAAGTTGACAAATTTCTTGGTGGCTGTAGAAAATCGATCAAGAAATATTCCCAAATTTTCTTTCAAGTAATTTTTAATTTCAATTTCTTCTGAGACCATTTTCTGGCGAAAATTCAAAATATTTTTCACCGTCATGAAAGGGAGGTAACTTATGTGATTTTTGAAACAAAACATTTTTAATTGTAGCAATTTAATTTAATAATTTTGTATAACCCTTTGCTACTAAAAATATTTAAGAATTTTGATAATATGCTCGTAAACGTATATATATATATATATATATATATATATATATATATATATATATATATATATATATATATATATATATATATAAATTAGCTGGGGAATAAAAACGAGAATAATATCTGGAATGAAAGAAAGGAAACAAGAATAAATTGCACGGTAGCAAATATATATATATGTAATTTTCCAAAGTACTTTCAGTCTCATCTGAGACCATCTTCAGGTATATTATATATATATATATATATATATATATATATATATATATATATATATATATATATATATATATATATATATATATATTGAATTTACGGGGTTAACGCATCACACACACAAAGTACTTGAAACTACTTCGGAAAATAACAATTGTTTGAAAAAAAATTGTAATTTTTCTTGATCAGTTATACACAGACACCAAGAAATTAATTTCTGTAATTGAAAGCAGTAAAATTAATATAAACAGACATAATACGTTATATATATATATATATATATAAATACTAGAAATATTTAAGAATTTTGATACTATGCTCGTAAACGTGTATATATAAAGACATTTTTATGTTTAACATTGTTTTTATAGATACAAGTATTTAAGTAAATGCTCTGTTTATATTAACAGTATTAAATAACATTTACCGGTCTGAATGTCCGAGAAATATTCATAGAATATATTCGTCCTCCATAGGATTCGAACCTGTATCCTATACGGAATTGTCATATAGCCTGACGTTTCGCCCACTAAGGATCGTTCGGTTGGCAATATATATATTATAGTATTTAGAAAAGATAATTATAATATTATTTTCTACTATGTATGGTGTGGTGTTTTAAAAAATAAATATAAAAGAACTCTGGATTATAAATCTGACTGTTTCTTTACTTTGTTATATATATATATATATATATATATATATATATATATATATATATATATATATATATATATATATATATATATATATATATATATATATATATATATATATATATATATATATATATATATATATATATATATATATATATATATATATAGTAACTGCCACTGAGATCATTTTTGAACACAGCCACTACGTGCTGAGTGCATTCATAAATTAAAACATTTCCATTGCTATATAAAAGATAGATATTCAGTTAAACAAACATATCATTTAGAATAGCTAAAAGATTAACCGAATTCGCTCGGATCCAGAAATTGCTAAGATTTTTTTTTTACACACTTCAGAAAAGAAATGAGTTTTATGAATGCAAGACAAATCTAAGAAAAGCTTCATCGCATTGCCTTGGCAGTCGTCTTCTTTCCATGGGGTTATGTTAAAGATATCGTGTGTCGAACAAAGATACGGGACATCACTGATCTAAAGCAAAAGATCATTGATGCCATTGCCATCATTGATGAGGTTATGCTACAACGAACATGGCAAGAAATTTCTGTACCGTCTTGATGTACTTTGTGCTACTAATAATACCCAGATAGACGTGTATTAAATTATTTAAAAACTTCAATGTCTACTCCTCATTTTGTACCAATTTCCACATATTTTTCAGTTCATTTGATTTTGTAATGAACGTTTTAACTTGTCAAGTGACTTTATGGATATTGTTTATATATATATATATATATATATATAAGTGAACATTGAAGTCAGGTGGCCTGACTATTGCGTCTAGCATGAAACAGCCTGTCGCCTCTAAGTGTGGACTTCAATGTTCACTTTTATATTTAAACACGCTCTATCTCTGATATTGAGCACTTTATCCCATAAATATACCACACCTTAAGTATATTTGTTCATATATATATATATATATATATAATCATTATTTTCATAAGGGCTATTTTAGTGCATACAGGTGATGGATTTGGGAGCCCTGTTTTTCATTATAATGTGGAATTAATAACCTGTCGAAATTGAGAAGCCCAACTAAATAAAATTGTGCCTTCGACTGGAATCGAACCTGTACTCCTTTTTATACGCCGGAATACCACTTCTGAAGCCCAAATTATAACGTTACCGGCTTGGCAACAGAGCTAGCCTGGCAGATCAAAACGATAAATATTATTAAATTAGATACATTAATGTTCAAAATATCATTAATGATTAAAATAATACGAAACACTGATTCGATGTTCGACAAGTATTGCGCGCTATTTTATCTGAATTGATAATATATATATATATATATATATATATATATATATATATATATATATATATATATATATATATATATATATATATATATATATATATATATATATATATATATATATATATATATATATATTGTGTGGGTAGAGCAAAGGAAATGAATAAAGTCGGTAAATGATTGGGGTTTCATTAAATGCGATCATAACACAATTCAAATCACTGGCTACATAAAACATTAATACACTCTCATTCTTCCGTATGTCTAATGACAGCTCGTCGCTTAGGAATGTCAAGTCAGTCGGAATGTTCATTGTCATTGCTGCCCCGAGGACAGGAAGCAATCGTTTGCCGAGTTCTGCTTTACATAAAACCGTCCAGATGCGGAAAGCGAATGAAGGATCGTCCGCGAACAGCGATCGAGATGTGATGATATGGAACAACAAAAGTAAAACCTTTGAACACAGAAAGCAGATTCGAACTATCAAATTATATCAAGATAAGCTTATCCGAACGATGATCACGTCAATCCATCCATGACGAGAACTAATAGCGTTTTCGACATGCGTTTTATTTTTCTACTTGAATTTAATGTTGACAGAAAACAGTTGCCATATTAACCATATCGTTCGAAAAAATGTCTTGGCTCGTCCAAAAAAAAAAAAAAAAAAATGACGAAAGCATGTAGATTGTACTAACCATACATTTGCAGGTGCCATGTGGTCGTTATTTTTTGGGTGCAATTTTTTTTGTGGAATTGACGTATATAAATGGAGAAATGTTGACGCAAATAAAAAAATTCTACGGAAAAAAAAACTAGAACTAGAACCAACGTGTAATCATCAAAAATATATCCGCTACATATCAACAAAAATATAAAAAAATAAAATAACTCTGAGCCTCGCCATAAAAATCTATGATAGATTAATTACAATAATAATCCGGCATCTCGTCTGCAGTTGCTCTCTCAAAGACGTGCCGTCGCCTCCATCTCTCTTTTTTACAAATACTTTCATGGTAACCGCTTTCGCTGGTTCCCAGACTCCATAAATTTAAGCGTTCTACTAGGCTGAAATCTCGCTCACACCCTGTCACTGTCGAAACTGTTAAATGTAACCGTATCTTCTACTTCAATATCTTCATGTCTCGCACCTCACGTTTGTGGATATCCCTCCCCTTTTCCTGTTTCCCTGATAGCTATAATCTCCAACTATTCAAATGTAATGTCAATCGACGTCTCCTGTTGCCTTGATCTATCATTTTATCTTTTCCTCTATCACTCCTCTTTGGTCTCACTCCAATTCTCTGTAACCCCTTGCGCGCTAGACGTTTCCCGCCTTGCTTGGGGCGAAACGCTTAAAAAAAAAAGAAAAGAAAAAAAATAATATTAATACTAATAAAAAATATGGCCGGAAAATTAGATAAAAATATATTTCTTAAAGAATACGTCGAATATTAAGAATTAAGATTGATGTTGTTTTTTTTGTTTTTCATGTAGTCTCTTTAAAAGTACCCTTTTATATTAAAAAGACCCCTGTGTAAGATAAAAAAAATACATATACATGAAAATATAAGTAAGAAACCTGGGCATTGCTGTTTGCAGGACGTTCAAAAGAAATCATCGCGTGGAACTACTCGACTGTTCAGGATATTATAGTATACGCATAGAAACTATATAAGTAGAAGTATAATTTTATTTGCAATCAGAATTCATATATTGAAAAGTTGAATGGCATTTATGTCTTGACTAGAAACCACTAACAATTCACTCAAAAAGAGCGTACCGCGACGGAAAAAAAAAGGTTTCAAACATTTACTAAAACAAAAATATAACTGATTACGTAATCGATACAAAAATTTCCCATTTTCATAAATGTCTTATTATAACAATATAACTAACCTAATATATATATATATATATATATATATATATATATATATATATATATATATATATATATATATATATATATATATATATATATATAGGGTTAGTATTTATATATATATATATATATATTGGGTTGGTATTTAATTGTTATAATACGATATTTATGAAAATGGGAAATTTTTGTATCGATTACGTAATCAGTTATATTTTTGTTTTATTTAATTATAGTCCACTAAAAAGAGGATTGTGAAAAAAAGATAATAAAATTGCTATGCAGTTGATTTCAGACATTCGTGAAAATGTGGTGGCCCTTAAAAGAGCCGTTTTGCTCTCAGGGGAGACAACTCTTAAAGTGCGTGACATTATCTCAAACATCTTCGCACATACAGATGGAAAAAAACGTTTTTCTGCAGACTTAAAAAACAGTGAAAAATTCTTTTTAAAATGATATGTGTATCACAGATTTTAGTGAGATTTTAAATTCATCATCTGTAAAGACAGATCTACTTAATAACAACATTCCCTAAAGGGCAAGTTTTGAAACTTAATTTTAAGATATTTAAAAATTATCACATTTTGTATTTAAAGTTGAAAAAAACAGAAATCGTTTCCTTTATAAATTCATTTTTAATCCGAAAAATATTTTAGCTTCATATAATAGTGTCCTTAATATATATATATTTCATAAAAGCCATTAAAAGCTTTTCCAATTAAATAATGTTTTAATTTTATTTAGTTTTGTATGTTACAATTCAGAGCAGAATTTTGGCTAATTGCATGTTTCGATTTTACAAAAAATCGCAGATTTATCTTCTTCAAAGTCTTTTGCTTTTAACTAATATAAACAATAAAAGGCAAGCGTCGAATTTCTCGAGTTTTCATAAAGTTAAGTAAGGTGGGGTAACAGATGTAAAAAAAGAATTTACCGTGGCTTTCTAAAAAAAATAAATGTTTAAAATAATTCCATTCATTTGTGAATAAGTTCTGATAATTTCATTAAAATCCGATAATTATTTGAATTTTGCAAGAATTTCCAAATCGATTGGTTTTTCACCTGAAAAGGGCTCTACGGTAAATATTAATTAGACCGCTGACGTACAAAAAAAAGAAAAAGAAAAAAAGATTGTTAACCAAAATTTCGAACGTGCTAGACAAGACGACAAAATTTAATAAAATAATCGGAAAATAATTTTGTCTTTCCTCTAAATAATAATATAAACATTTTTACGATAAAACATACTTTTATTAAGTTTGGACATTTTTTCATAAATCTATGCTGTTGTTTTCGGTAAATTAGCGGTAATTTCTTGTCTTAACTAATGGTCTGGTTCGGGATTGTAATGGAATTTAATAGTAAAATAATAACAACAACATAAATAATAATAATAATAATAATAATAATAATAATAATAATAATAGTAATAGTAATAGTAATAGTAATAATAATAATAATAATAATAATAATAATAATAATAATAATAATAACTGAATATAAAACCCGCATGACAGAGTGGGCTAATATCTGCACTGGAAAATTTGAAACTCCTACGGGAAGGAAACTGAAAGAAACTGGTACGAAGACCACCCTGACCCGGTTACGGAGATAGGACCTGTTACAATTCTATGGGACTACACAATACACACTGACAGAACAATCAAAGCCAACCGTCCAGACATTGTTATTAAAGACCACAAACAAAATAAGTGTAACTTTATTGATATGGCAGTCCCTGCAGACTGCAATGTATCTTTGAAGATATTCGAAAAGCTGTCTAAATACAAGGACCTTGAAATAGAAATCTCAAAAATGTGGTACATGGGAATATCAACAATCCCTGTTGTAGTTGGAGCCCTTGGACTGGTTGGAAAAGATTCCAGTAGATTAATTGAAGGGATCCCTGGAAGTCCATGCCTCAAAGAGATACAAAAGATTCTTCTGACAAGTACAGCCCACACGTTACGAAGGGCTTTATCTATGTAATTATTATTTTTTCTTTCTTTGCATTGGAAAGTGTCATGATGCCATTTCGAACCTTAGGTCCCTGGGCGGGACCTGGAAAGAAATGTGTAAACGCCAGATATCAAAGGAAATAATAATAATGATAATAATAATAATAATAATAATAATAATAATAATAATAATAATAATAACACTTTACGAAGGGCTTTATCTATGTAATAATTTTTTTTTCAGTGGAAAGTGTCATGATGCCATTTCTAACCTTAGGTCCCTGGGCGGGACCCGGAAAGAAATGTGTAAACGCCAGATATCAAAGAAAATAAAAATAATAATAACAAAACAGCCCAAAGAACTTCAAGAAATAGTCAATGATCCCACTAAAATTCCGTCATAGCTAAACAACAGAATTACTTTGCTTCTCCCCGAAATGACACGAATCTTCTAAAAATTCTTTCATACCAATTACGTGTCTTCTCACTATTTAAAAACTGTTGACATCAATTCTGACAAAACAGATATATTCCTTCTGAGAAAAAAAATGACATACTACCTCTTGAACAAAAATGGTGCAAACGGGGATCTTACGGATGTAAAGACCAAATGCTTATTAATGGGATGATCTTGGAAAACTACTTCTGTACAAAGAAAAATCTCAGTACTGCCTGGATAGATTATCGTAAATCATTCGATAGTATGCCCCATCACTGGCACTTAAAGTTTTTTTTTTTAAATATATACAAGGTATCACTCGTCGTCGATAAACAAGTCTTTATCTCAATAAGTCTGGTGAAATAAACATCTTCTAATTTGACTCTTTGTCTCCCTTAGTATTTTGTATATCCCTAATAGTATTAACCCGCGAAAATAAAAGAGCGGAAAAGAAAATACGCCATTTATTTTACATCTTTGATTTAAAGTTGTATGCTACGAATGACAGTGAGCGGGTAGGTCTCCTGAAAACCGTAAAATATTTCAGGGATGACACTGGGATGGAATTCGGTTTAGATAAATGTGCTAAAGCCACAATTTTAGAAGGATCACTACAAGAAAGCTCCTCTATGTCCTTAGATACTGGGGTAAGAATAGAAGATTTAAAGCAAGAAGAAGCTTATAAATCCCTCGCTGTAAACGGGAGTCGAGAGATTCATCATAAAAATGGATGAACTTTTGCGAAAAGAGATCTATAGAAGGGTGATACTGATATTAAGAACAGAATTGATTTCACAGAACAGAATTATGGCCATTAATGTTAATAGCCTTTCCATCACAGTGGTTCAATATAGTGTCAGCATCCAGAACTGAACTATAAATGACTTCAGACGAATGCATTCTAAGTGAAGTAATTTTCTTTCCAAGCATAACATGCATTCTCGAAAGGTTGATGAAGACCGTCTATACATACCCCCGTAAAGAAGGTGGAAGTGCTAGAATTTTCATACAAGACTACAACTATTGGCTTACTAACATACACGGAAACTACAAAGTTCGGGATGAAAAATTAGTCAAACAACAGAAAAAAACAGATTACCCCACATTAAATTTGGCCTTGTACTGCATCGTACCTCGTGGGGTGGCAGATAAATATCGTAATATGCTGTCTAAGCGAGTAGGTGAGCTCTCAGCATTGGAAGCTCTTGTCGTGTCGAACTCTCTGCCTTTGGGCAGAGAGAAACCCGAAGGAGGCTATGCCGATGGGCAGAGTCTCGTTCGGGTAGGTAGACATATACCCGATCCTGTGTATGCGGGATCTACGGGCAATATTTGCCCGAGCTCACTTGCTCGGAATTTTGCAAATTAAATTTGGTCTTGTGCAACATCCTACTCCGCAGGGAGGCAGGTAAACATCGTAATATGCTGTCTACGTAGTCCACCTCTAGCAGTAGGTTACCTACTTCATGACGCTGGCGAGTATTGTATTTTGTTGATGTTTTAATGTTTACCATTTCATTTCCAAACACCGTTTTGGTTATTCCTCATTCAGTAAACTTTTCTAGGTTACAATGGATAGATAGATAGATAGATAGATTGGTGAGGTTTACAGATAGATAGATAGATAGCTATGAGTAGATAGATAGATAGATAGATAGATAGATAGATAGATAGGTGAAGGGTTACAGATAGATAGATAGATAGATAGCTATGAATAGATAGATAGATAGATAGATAGATAGATAGATAAGGAACAGACAATAATAGATAGTGTTTTATACCGTATCTATGAATACTAATGGGTATGGACTAATCGTCATAAATACGTTGGACACTATTATCAGGGGGATAATATGCCGTCTAAGTAGTTCTCCACTAGCAGTTGTTTACCTACTTCACGCCGGTGGCGAGTATTGTATTTTGTTGATGTTATAAAGATTAACATTTCATTTCCAACCTCCGTTTTGGTTATTCCTCATTCAGTAACATTTTCTTGGCTACAACAGTATGCAACAGAAATCAAAGGAATAATAATAATAATAATAATAATAATAATAATAATAATAATAATAATAATTCAAAGGCTGATTCAGATCAACTTTACATACTCTGTAAAGAAGGTGGAAGCTAGATTTGTTATACAAGGCAACAATTATTAGCTTACTAACATACATGGAAACAACAAAGGACTTGATGATACAATTAGTCAAACAACACGAAAACAGAAAGACACACTTCTATCATGAAAGACGATTGCATTTAGTAGATTCAGCAGAAAATCGAAATAGAACCCAAGAACCGTCTGCTGCTGCCAAAAATATGAACAAGAAATCCAAGGTAGATTCCTTGAAAAATATGCAGAAAATGTATGGCCAATATCCAGAACATGCTAATAAATCCGATGTTGATAAGGTTTACACTCATCGATGGTTACGAGCATCGATATAAATGGAATACTTTATTCATGCAGCACAAGACCGGAGTTTTTCACTAGGAACTTATCAAGCAAATATCATACATAATAGTGTGGATCCAAAATGCAGGTTATGAGACAAATACGAGGAAACCATAGACCGTCTAATCTCAAGGTGTTCTACACTTGCACCATATTAATATAAAAATCTTCACAAAAGAGCGGGGCAACATTTACACTGGACAATGTACAAAAAGAAACTTTTGAAAAGATGTTAACATCATCCAGCATCGATTACAGAAATAAAAGACATCACAATTCTAGGCGATTACACAATCTTTAAAAACAGAAAGTAGACGAAAATAGGAACATAATTGTATAAAACTGAAAAGAAAAACTTACCTACTAATTGATATGGCGTGTCCAGCCCACTGTAAAATATCAACCAAGGAATTTGAAAAACTATCGAAGTATAAAGTACTGGAAATCGTAATATAGAAATGTGGAAATTGAAATCAAGAATAGAAACAATCATAGTAGGTGCGCTTGGAACACAAGAACAAATTGAAAAACATCCCATGAAATCCCAGCTTTTTTTAAAGCTTTTAACCCCAAGCAAGGCTGGAAGCCACTAGCACGCAAGGGGTTACATAAGGTTTGGAGGAAGAGCAGATAGGAGTGGTAAAGGAGAGGATGTGGAGAAAGACAGTGGATCGATCAAGGCAAGGGGTTTACAGAAGATTTGGAGCGAGAGCAGATAGGAATGAAGGGTGTAAGGATGTGGAGAAGGGAGGTGGATAGTTCAAGGCAACTGGAGATGTCGATTGACGTTACACTTAAATAGTTGAAGATTATATTTGTCAGGGAAACAAGAATAAGGAAGGGAGTCCCACAGGCGAGAGGTGCGAGACATGAAGATAAGATAAGCTAAGATAAATACAAAAAAAGTCCTTGATATATGTACAGCCCAGAGGCTAAGTGATGTTATGGGAATTTGAAATACAAATCAAGAAATGTCGCCATAACAACACACCACAACATCCTTTAGGTCTTTTCGCAGACTTGGTAGATAGTTGGCCATATCAGAAATCGAAATAATAATAATAATAACAATAATAATAATACTGATTATAATAATAATGAATAAAATGATTGTCGTAACTCTTTAAGTATTTTTCAACAGCAGAAGAGCACGATTTAAGAAAAGAAAATACAGGGTGACCCCAAAAACCGAGAAATTTTGAAGTGCGTATTGCCAGACATGAGTAAGTGGTATAACTGCCAGACAGTGACCTTGAGCAAGTAAACATTTCGCCATTTTAGTAACGAGAATGAAATTCCCAGTATCCCAGCTGAGATGTTGCAGCAGTCAATGAGGAATCTCAACAGCAGATTTCATGAATGCATTCGTGCAGGAGGACGCCATCTACAGGACGTCATTTTTAAAAAATGAAACTTCCATCATTGTTTCTTAAATGGCATGTTTTAAGGTTTCAATTACTATGAATTAAATATTTTTCTTCCATCACTCTTGCTTTTATTGGATTGTTAAAAGTTCCCGTTTTATTTGGGACACCCTATATATAAAACTATAACAGTTTCAAATATAAATCTAGAAAAAATTAAAAATTTCTTAAATCGCACTTTTCTCTTAAGTGTTGAAACATTTTATACGAGTTGCGTCAATCATTTATTATTATTATTTTTATTTTCTTTGATATCTGGCGTTTACACATTTCTTTCCGGGTCCCGCCCAGGGACCTAAGGTTAGAAATGGCATCATGAAACTTTCCACTGCAAAAAAAAATAATATAAAATAAAAAAATAATTACATAGATACAGCCCTTCGTAAAGTGTGGGCTGTACTTGTCAAAACAATTTTTTGTATCTCTTTGAGGCATAGACTTCCAGGGATTCCTTCAATCAGCCTACTGGAATCTTTTCCAACCAGTCCAAGGGCTCTAACTACAACAGGAATTGTTGATGTCCCCATGTGCCACATTTTTGAGATTTCTATTTCAAGGTCCTTGTATTTTAACAGTTTTAACTTTCATTACAATACTGACACAGCCCATTAGCCAAGAGATATGTGACAGTAAAATTTTAAATATATGCATTCTTCAATCGCGCTCTTCTTTCAACTGTTAATACTACTACTACTACTACTAATAATAATAATAATATTAATTATAATTATTATTATTATAATTATTTGCAAAAAATGAATATACCCACAGATATAACAAATTGCGACATATGTGTACTGTCGAAGGTATCCAAGAAGCACAAAATCCAAACCATATAGAGATGGTATTACCACCAAACAGATACAGGTACTATCAACCAGTTAAACAAATTAACGATGTAACTATCCTCTGGTTGGGACCCAGAAATAAATGAGTATAAACGAGAAATTAAAGGAAATAAAATAATGTTACTACTACTAATAATTCTATTTTCATTCTGCTTGTCTCTCTCTTCGTTTGTTCGAACGATAATTGCGCCATGCCAGTACGTAAAAATAATGCACTCTTCCGTTTTGATCGGGTGGAAAAAAGCGAAAAGTTACTATTTGGTTATATTGAAACGAAAGAAAGAAAGAAAGAAAGAAAGAAGCGTATATAACACTGTTTAACGTCTTCTGCCAATAACTCACAAATAATGTACTATTCCATTTTTGATCGCGTACAAAGAGGGAAAAACATTACACGGTTTCAGTGAGGAAAATAAATAAATACAGAAAGAAAGAAAGAAAGAAAGAAAGAAAGAAAAAAAAAGAAGAAGAGAATATAAAAGTACTTAACAATTGACAATACCTCACAAAAAATGGACTATTATGTTTTGATCGCGTGGAAAGAGGAGTAAAGGTACTACTTGATTTCAGTGAGAAAATGAATGAATAAGAAAAAGAAAGAACGAAAGAAAGTAAGAAGTGAATATATATATATATATATATATATATATATATATATATATATATATATATATATATATATATATATATATATATATATATATATATATATATATATATATAGTATTTTTTCCCATATTTTTACTAAACGTGATTGTGGTTTCAAGACCTTCATCAGGCAAAGGCTGGTTATTTCTGCATATTAATAAAAAGCAATTAATTTTCCTGATGTTTAGATGTTTAACCATTGTGTGTTTTGTATAGTAATAACCCAAATTTTTCTTGGACATGTGGAGAAAATATTCTTCTGCTTAAGGGGCAATAAACAATTAGACCTGATCAGAGAAAGGGCAAAGGAAGGAGATCTTTAAAATACACATTTTATCTCGTTGGAACGACTATAACCTCTCCCCTACACGCACGCACACACACACACATACACATATACATATATATATATATATATATATATATATATATATATATATATATATATATATATATATATGCTGATAGAAGGCAGAAACGTGTCTCTCAGTTTGCTTATGAAAACGATATTTATTTGTAAATATTTACAAAATGTGTCACAAGGCCAAAAAGGGGAGTGGGAAAAGGACGGTCTTCTTCTGTCTTAAATTTAGACTTAGCTAGCCACAAACACTGACCCAAACATATCACAACATTCCCATCACCAAAACAACGCATTCTTACTTACCTTTCTTACTACATCCACCATAATACCTCAATGTCTCTATGAAAATCATAACTAGTCCCCATATGTACAAGTCATTGTCTGTGGGTGGAGGGGAATAAAACAACAATTTAAAAACTAGCCCCAATGAGTATTTACAATATGAATAGAAACTATTTACCAGAAACCAAAGCAATGAACACATCCGAACAATTAGCATGACATTATTTATAGAAAGGCACAGATAAGCGACATTACGGTGGTGGGAATGTGACTACAGCCGACACGGCATTTCAGGGCAAATAATTTTGTTGTTTCTGCTTTGGATTTTATTCAAAATCTCTGAATAATATCTTCAGTCCGGGATCAAATGTGGCGGAAAAATTTTAAGCATGCGCGAAAGGTATACTTATAGATATGTAAGAAGATATTCTATAGAGAAAAATTTGCCTAGCACGACACACTGAACTAACTTGCTTACCGGGTGATTTAGCAGATGACCTAGCAATAGATTCAGTGTAGGCTTTTCTTTTCAGCCAAGCATGTTAACCCGAGAAGACACAGTGAGTCGTCCCTCTCCTGGAGGTTAGCACCAGACGTGCTTATGGAAGGCAGAAATGTGTCTCTCAGAAGATTAACAGAGAGCAGTTCATATATATATATATATATATATATATATATATATGTATATATATATATTCCAATTCCGTGAGATAGATAGATAGATAGATAGATAGATAGATAGATAGGACTCATGACTTCGGATTTCTGGTTCAAGACGCTCTTTGGACACGAAAATGTCGTTCCTTTTTATATTTCCATTTAAAGTATATATATATGCATATACATATACATATACATATATATATATATATATATATATACACACACATTTTAAATGGATATATATATATATATATATATATATATATATATATATATATATATATATATATATATATATATATATATATATATATATATGCACTTTAAATAGAAATATAAAAAGGAAACGATATTTTCGAGTCCAAAGTGCCTCTTGAATCAAAAATCCGAAGTCATATGTCCTTGCATACATACTAAAACATTTCTCTTAAGCACATATTAGGCTGGATGAAAAAAAATGTACATTTCAATTACTCCCCACCCACAACCACTAATACGTTTATAATAACTTTGTTTTTCTTCACTACCACCTTCTTCTTTTTCTCCTTCCTTCTTCACATCCTCAACCTGACTCTCTATCTCACCGCACGTCGTGCGTTTTTTTTAAAAATTTATTATTAAAAAATTATATAGCGTTCATTATTTTTTTTAAATAAAATGTTGGGATGTCAATTGAAAAAATCGCCTGAGGATACCGTAAGTTTGAAACCAATGTAGGTGATTCAATTCATCTAATTTTTTTTATGTTAAAAGCTCTACATATTATTTTTTTATCACGTGTCTTCAACCCTTTTTCATACTACTGTTTCCTGGTTTGATTAAACTCTGACCATTAACTTTTATGTATTATATATATAGAAACAACATATATTACAGAAACATAGCCATGTACATAGTATTAGGCAGATATTAGTGGATAACACCATAATACTTAAACATACACACACACACAGTAAAATGAACCTTCAGATATTCAAGGCTATCTACATTAAAATAAAACAACCCACATTTAGCAAAATTATATTTCACACTAGTCAAAACACATTACATTGCATCTAGACGTATGGTTCTGTTGTTCATATGTCGGTCTCACACGTGATATGACGTCAAAGACCAGCAACTTGAACTTACGACCTGCGTCTGCTATTCCGCGACCGTTATCGTCGCGTAGCAATCTTCTGTATCAACATAACAAAATATTATCTTCGATGGTGAATGTATTTGTTAAAATGTCCGTATAACCAATGTGAAGATGGCTCATGTGAGGACCAAATTTTGTCTTTATTTTCACCCGAAATTAAAACAAACATACAAACCTTAGAACGGCTCCTGATCAGAGATAATAGACATTCATTGTCTGTTATATTTAACAATATATGTTTAAGTAATGATCCCAATAGAATATATATATATATATATATATATATATATATATATATATATATATATATATATATATATATATATATATAAATTATCTGGGGAATAAAACGAGAATAATATCTAGAATGAAATAAAGGAAACAAGAATAAATTGCATGGTAGCAAATATATATATATATATATGTAATTTTCAAAAGTACTTTCAGTCTCATCTGAGACCATCATATATATATATATGTGTGTGTGTGTATGTATATATATATATATATATATATATATATATATATATATATTTATAAACATAAAACATTAAAAAACAGCATGTATTTTTATATACAAAGAAATAATCACGCATATAATCAATCAGCAATATTAATGCGATTATTGGCAATATCACATCGCTAGTAGAATATAATATATGCATTAAAATACTGTTAATCCATAGAATTATGTGATCCTCATTCATAAAACTGTTGTCAGTTGTTTCCAGTTTATATTTTTTTAAATGTGAGTACTTTCGAATAATCCTTTATTCATCGTCAGGAATATTTTTTCCATTAAAATTAAGAATTGGAGACGAAATAATTTAATTTAATTTAATTGAACTATATACATTTTTTTTTAAGCTTATCACCCCAAGCAAGGCTGGAGGCCACTAGCACGCAAGGGGTTACAGAAGGTTTGGAGGAAGAGCAGATAGGAGTGGTAAAGGAGAGAATGTGGAGAAAGACAGTGGATCGATCAAGGCAAGGAGGTTACAGAAGATTTGGAGCGAAAGCAGATAGGAATGAAAGGGGAAAGGATGTGGAGAAGGGAAGTGGATAGATCAAGGCAACTGGAGATGCCGATTGACGTTACACTTAAATAGTTGGATATTGTATTTGTCAGGGAAACAGGAATAAGGAAGGGAGTTCTACAAGCGGGATGTGCGAGACATGAAGCTATTGGAGTAGAAGAGACGTCAACATCTAACAGTTTCAACGGTGAAGGGGTGGGAAGGGGATACCAGCCTCGTAGTTCATGACATATTAACTGAAATTAGATGTAGTTTATTTCTCATTGCTAAAAAAACATTTTTAGGCCACTCTATGTGTATAGCTGCGTAGCTTCATCGTTTTTGCTCCGCGCTTCCAAAATTTTCGGGATGTGTAGAAATACCTCCAAACAATCATCGAAAGAAAATCGCCGAATCCATCGTTTTTTTTTTTTTCTAGCTGAAATATATTATGTAAAAACAATGGCCATGGAGAAATCTCGTGCGAATGAGAGATTATTGAACCTATGAATTTATAAAATATAAAAGAAGCGATATATTGCCAACTTATTCATATTAAAATACACATCGCTTTTTAGTGTCATGTAAAAATTAGAGAAATATAAAAATTATTTCTGTATATAAAGAACAATGATTTCCTTTGAGAGCCGAAATCTGTTAGAATTTCCTTATCCATTCAAGTTATTCAAATATTCGAGATGGTGCTTCCAAAGTAATTATATTATTCATTGATGTTATTGTTAATTACTGCATTGTGTTATAATTTGTTAACGCATAAATAGATGCACTTTCATTCATCTAAAATAGCAACTGTTGTCTAACCCATAGCAGAAAACATGATTTCGTTTTCGTAATACTAGGTCTGATCAAAGAATATAGAGACTGTACCTATAGAAACGTTTCTAAAATACCCACAGTAAAATTGCTTGGCACCAATACCCTTTTGCGTATACCCTCTATGACATTGTTTATAGCACCGCTTAGACTTCGTTCTATTCATTCATGTGAAAGGATAGGTATCAGTCTATGTCCTCGCATCAGCTTTGGGTTAAATTGTACGACTCCTATTTAGGGAATTCAGTGTTAATATAATTCGATGTTGATCAAAAAATATATAGGGACTGTTGCTATGGTAACCGAGTAAAGTACGTAGAGTTAATCCGCTCGAAACATAGACCTTGAACACTGTGACACTAGCGTACAGAATTCATTTCAACGTCACCCACCGCGAAGCGAATGAGTCCGACATTTTATTGCTGATAACTCCAACTCTATCAAGATTTCTTTCTCATTTTCAAATTAAGCATGTACATTTACACTTAAATGGAACTATTCGGGATTTTTTTTTTATTAGAAACTGAGCGCGGGGCTTGAACTGCAAATTACCCTTTTGAGGTTTCGATTTGAAATTAGTTCTGTCACCCATTACACTTTGGTATGACATTGCCGCTCGCTTACGTTGTTTATAGCAGTGTTTGGAAGAAAAGTGTGGATAGTTTCGCAATCTCGGCAAACCACAGAGGTTCATGCAGTGTCCATCCGTTTTTTGGCCAAGCCCATCAATTCTCAGGTCCGGCAAAAAAAAATCAAATCCTTCTTGAAAAGAATAAGATTTAAAACGTCGAGAAAATCCAAGAGAAAAAAACGAGGTAGCTGCTCGGAATCTCCCCAAGAAAAATTCCTGAAATGTTTTCATCAATGGAAACGAAGATGACTACCTCGAAGGAGATTATGCGTTTTAGCTTTCATGTTATGGCATCAGTCCAGATACTTTTGGATCAGATCTCGTAATTACGCTCTATCACTTTGTCCACGCGACTATATACAATACTCCATATACAATACGCCCATATACAATATTCCATATACAATACGCCCATATACAATATGCTATATGTCATATATTATATGCTATATAGAGAATGTTGCAATAACTTGGACCGATTTTAATGTCAATTAAGTTTAAGCGTCTAATGATTTTTTTTCTTTTTCTTTCAAATTTGGTAGGTATTTGGACGATATTATTTTTCACAGGTAATTGCCATGACTTAGATAACATGATCCAAGAGAGAAATAAATACATCGTTACTAATAACACTGATTAATTTACTGCTTGCTTTGATCCGTGTTAATGAAACACCCTTATATATAATCCGTCTTATTGAAACATCATTTACTATTAAGATTCCAGTTTGGATACAGTTTTGAGTGAAGAAATGAGTGAACATTTTCTTCTTACTTAATAATTTAAGCTCAAGAAGATTTTCGGAGTTAACTTCTCCTTAATTTCCTAACTGCCCAAATTGTTCCTAGGGGACGTTCTCCCAACACTATATATACTTGACGAGACCCAGCATTGTCCTCTCTTTCACTTTTCCCCTTTCGTGTGTGTGTGGGGGAGTTGCTACGCGTTTCGTTCGAGGAAACCCCATGAAACATAGATACACACACGCATGTACGTACGAACATTTATTCCCGCATAGTTAGACCAGAAATTTTCTACGTTCATTCATCCACACTCATTACCGTTTTCGTCATTTGTAACTCTTATTATTTGTTAAAGCACATATACCTATTTGTACATATATATATATATATATATATATATATATATATATATATATATATATATATATAATTGTTTATTTAAAAATTATAACATAATTATGTTATAAAATCACTACAAAAATAGCCATTTTGTTTCAAACAAAATGACTATTTTTGTATTGACTTTATGTCATCATTTTTAAATAAACAATTATATATGCTCTACTCTGTATTGAGCACTCTTTTAAGAATAGTAATTTTTGGTTATTGGAATTTATTCCGTATACACCAATCCTAGACTTGGGTATATATATATATATATATATATATATATATATATATATATATATAATCAATTTTTTTACCTCCTATGGGGAATAGGCTCTTTCGGCAGACGACGAAAGTGGTCGACAATATTTTTTTTCTATTTTTGCTCGGATGCCAATTCATTTAAAAATTGTTCTATCCATGTTTTTCTTCACCCACAGAGTTTAAAATAGATTTACATTATATATACATTTTATATATATATATATATATATATATATATATATATATATATATATATATATATATATATATATATATATATATATATATATGTACCGGTCTTTGTGGTTTTCTTCACATTTTCTTTTACATTTCTTTTCGGTGGACTCATTCCAAATCAGCCATATTTGTTGTGGGTCCTATTTCAGGAAACACCCGTATTCAACTCACAACGAGTACAAACACACGGCCAACTCCAAGATACCTGGCGTTCTAAGACAGACGTTTTCAAATTATCCTTAAGTTCGCTCTTGAAATAGGCAGAAAGAAATCCCAATAAAGATGAAGTTCATCGTGACAATAAAAATCGAGCCCGATACGCAAAAATTCGTCTTTTGTGAACGGTGTTTCCTTATCGGGTTCCAAATCTTTTCTGAATAAGCAGGATTGTCGTCTTGTAATTATTTTGCTTACTATCTTGTTAGTCTTCATCAGAGACTAATTTATTTTTTATGACGATAATAAGAGGTCTGCTGCGAATAAAATAAGTCCACCGTGTGGCTCACTATTTCTCTGGCAAGAATACATACATCTTGAACGTAAATCTGACATGCGCCCATGCATTGAACATTGCTGTTCTGTTGTTCCGGCTATACATCTAGTGATTCGGGAGAAAATCCCAAGAAGGGTCTAGAATGTAATCGTTTCTGTTCGGGTATCTCGACATCAGCCATTTTCCCTCCGTCGTTGTTAGCTTTGTTTTTCTATAAATGTTTCCACGGTAGTTTCTCTAATCACCTTTCCCCCTTGTTACCTCGACCAGATTAATTTAAGAGTAGTACAGTGTAACCCGTAACATACTTTCATTTTACAAATATATTCTATCTGAAATTTAACACACCCATATATATATATATATATATATATATACATATATATATATATATACACAGTGTAACCCGGATATAAGAGAGTTGTCGGGACCGTGTTTCTCTTATATCCGGGTCTCTTATATCCGGGTTACACTGTACTAGATTGTCAAATAGGTCGCATTGTTTTATTAGTTATATTGAACTTCTATTTTAATAGTTTTTTTTTCTCGAAAGTGATCAAGTGGTATTTTTATGCATGCATATACAGTGTAACCCGGATATAAGAGAGTTGTCGGGACCGGAGAATAAGTCTCTTATATCCGGGTTTCTCTTATATCCGTATTTTGTCTATTTTGTTTAGGTAAGTATGGCTCGAATTTAGGACCAGATAAAATTTCTCTTATATCCGGGTTTCTCTTATATCCGGGTCTCTTATATCCGGGTTACACTGTATATATTTAGATAAGTATTAAAATTATTTTTCATTGAGATTGATTTATGTATTATAAAGGGTGTTCCAGTAACTTGGACCGATTTTCATTGTGAATTAAGTTTGAGCATCTAATGATATGACTTTCTCTCAGATTTGGCGGACATTTGGGCGAAACTATTTTTCACACATAATTGCCCTGACTTTGAATAACATGATCCAATAGAGGGATAAATAAATTCTCAAAACTAACACTGATTTATTTAATGCCGATTTTGAACCGTCTTAATGAAACATACTTATATAAAATCCGTTTTAATGAAAGACCTTTTATATTTTGAATAACATGAAGTTTAACCATTTTCTTTTAATTTAAAAACGTATTTTGTGTTCATGTTTTGTTTATTAGGCATTGACCTGCATCATCCGACGTTCATGAACTTGCCTGACTTTTCTCCCAAGCTGATGAATATTCATGAGCATCCCTATACCAAACATTCTGAAAAATCAATAACATTTTTGGTCTTGTATATATATATATATATATATATCTACGTGTCACACAATAAAATATTTACATTTGCCTTGATAAAGACATTCAAAGGACGAAACATATCTGCTAAGATAAGATTTCTTTTATATTTGTTCATATTGTACTTTACAGATATAATTCTCGATGCTTACACACACACACACACATACATACACACACACACACACACATATATATATATATAGGGCGATGGGTAAATTGTCGCCATTTTATATTTTTAATTATGCGCATGCGCTTTGTTTGTTTTTTTGTTTTTTTTTACTACAGAATATAGTACGGTCAGTTGGGCACCGTCTGTGAACAAATGAGCATCATGACGCAATTCACTACGCTAGAAATTCGGAAAAGGCACCCTGTACTACTTGGCATTCGCACCGGCAGATCCAATACAAACATCTCAGAGTGTTTGGGTGTCAATATGAGGACGATGCAGAGGATGTTGGGTCCCCAAATGATGTACCGAGAGTGATGAAAACAAAATATCCAGTTACCGTCATGGTGTTTGGAGTGTTCACTAGTGATGGTGAACTTATGCCTCCATTCAACATCCAACAGGACCTCAAACTCAACACGGAGACGTACGTCAAGACCCTTGATGAGGTAATGCTGCTCTGGGTCAAGAGGTTAGCTGCTGGAAGACTCAGTGTTTGTCAATAGGACTCTGCACCATGCCAGACAAGCATGAGAAACAAGTTATAGCTGTCAGACAATTTCTGCGACCACATCACTTCTTACACATGGCTACCAAACCCCCCAGACTGAAAACACCTTGATTATAATGTGTGGGGCACAGTTGAGCCAGAGAACTAAAAAATCTCTTTGTAAGACCAAAGATAGACTGAAGACAATGATTAAAACAGCATTCACCAGCTTAATCAATGATATCGCCCATAAGAGATGCAAATGACTCCGAAGTCGTCAGGAGGTTGTGGTTGAAGCCAATGGCGATTTTATTGAATAAATTTACTCTTTACTCTTTCATGATATATTTTTATTTTGGTAAATATATCTGTTAAAATGAGATATGAATATTGTTTTTATTTTTGTTTAATTTAGACGACAATTTATCCATCGCACTATACATGATGAATATTTTATATTCAGAACACCTTTGTACTGTAGCCTCCCCACAAAGCTGTACATATACGGCAGAGCCATGTGAACTCAATAAGACCTTGGTTCCAGTTCACATGAATAAATAATCAGTTCTCATTCTTGTATGCATTGCTACCTTGCACATAGAATGGGTTCGAAATATCCATAAATCAACGCGCCAATACGTGAACTTCCAACCCTGCAACGTGTTTGAAGAAAGTGATCGTTCGATGCCTACAACACGGGGCAAAAATGATATGTGGCGACACAGACACATACCAACAGTGTCTAATATACCCTTCAGAAAAAAACAAAACAAACTAGGCTGCAAACATAAAAAGAGTGTCAGCAGGTGGTGAGAGAAAGGTTAGAGTGGAGGACTAGAGAATTGCCACGGTCTGTCTGCCGTACAAAAACGGTTTATCGAGAAAGATTCCGATTATCAACTCCAATATAAACCGAAGAAGCGCTCCAATGACTGTTAGAAAATTAGCCTGCAGCCTGCCATATAGTTGATCCTCACTTACAAAGTGCTCCTAGTGATCGATATAAGGGGAGTCGTGAAATTGTTGAAGGCGCTAAATTCTCCCAAGAACACGCCAAGAGTTGGAGAGCTAGAAAAGGGGAAATCATAGGCCCAGCAAATTACGTGTGGAGAATTTTTCTCAAATGCTGTCCTCGTTAGCCAAAGGACGACACGTATTGGTAGACTTTTCAAAAATTACGATCAGTAAAACGCTGGAAATAACGTAACATGCCTTGTTCGACAGAAAACCGAAACAAAATACTCCGGCCACACCCGTCGCACGAAAAGACAGAAGCAAACTGAACAGACGTTGCAAAACAGGAGAAGACCTGTACAGAAAAAACTTAGTTTGCTCCATCAGTAATAATCCTTGCATTATATCTTGCTGGCTTCAAGACACATTGCCGAGAAAAACATGTGCACATGCGATGTTCATATACGTTGCACGAATCGATACCTACCTACCTATCTAT
>OZ038502.1:71450570-71475570 GCA_964036315.1 Acanthosepion esculentum | reverse complement strand
ATATATATATATATATATATATATTCTAGCGCACACATAGATACCCGTATAAATAAAGAATGCAACAATTGCTAAAAAAGAAAAGGACATATTTATTTGTGTATTCTGGTTAGTCCAGCTATCGAATCTTACCAAGGTGTAAATATATACCCCGGATGTTTCAAATATCTTCTTTCCGAAAAGAACAGAATTAATTCTGTCACAAGAAAAAATAAAGGAGTAATAAATAAATATAATTAAAAGAAAATTACAAAAAAAAAAACTGTCCGAATGTTCTTTTTTCCGATCGCTTTTGGATTTACATTTAGCCATTTTCAAGAATTAAATATTTTAACTGTTAAATAAGAAATAGTTTGCTGCATGTATATATTTATATAATGTTTTCATTTTTCAAAACACGGTCAAGATATTGTGTCCATGTTCATAGTTGATATTATTGAATGTTGTTGTTTTTTTTAAAATTTTATTAATAGCCTTAAGCGCTCGGAAAAAAAGAACATTCGGACAGTTATTATATAATTTGTCATCTGAAAAGTCTACCCCAGCGAGCGAAATAAAGGGTTCAGTTTGACATTCCAACCATCTGAAGAAAGCCGGAGCGTACAACGGTCGAAACGTTGTGATAAATATGGCAACAAAAGATGAGAACAATTGTTCGAATAATGTAAATAGTGTACATAATACCTCATCTCAGAAATATAGACAGATACTGACGGGCCGAAACATTGTAATAAATATGGCGACAAAGATGAGAGCAATAGTCCGAATAATGTAAATAGTGTACATAATACCTCATCTCAGAAATATAGACAGATACTGAAGGGCCGAAACGTTGTAATAAATATGGCGACAAAGATGAGAGCAATAGTCCGAATAATGTAAATAGTGTACATAATACCTCATCTCAGAAATATAGACAGATACTGACGGCCCGAAACTTTGTAATAAATATGGCAACAAAGATGAGGACAATAGTCCGAATAATGTAAATAGTGTACATAATACCTCATCTCAGAAATATAGACAGATACTGACGGGCCGAAACGTTGTAATAAATATGGCGACAAAGATGAGAGCAATAGTCCGAATAATGTAAATAGTGTACATAATACCTCATCTCAGTAATATAGACAGATACTGACGGCCCGAAACTTTGTAATAAATATGGCGACAAAGATGAGGACAATAGTCCGAATAATGTAAATAGTGTACATAATACCTCATCTCAGAAATATAGACAGATACTGACGGGCCGAAACGTTGTAATAAATATGGCGACAAAGATGAGAGCAATAGTCCGAATAATGTAAATAGTGTACATAATACCTCATCTCAGTAATATAGACAGATACTGACGGCCCGAAACTTTGTAATAAATATGGCGACGAAGATGAGAGCAATAGTCCGAATAATGTAAAGAGTGTACATAATACCTCATCTCAGAAATATAGACAGATACTGAAAGGCCGAAACGTTGTAATATATATGGCGACGAAGATGAGGACAATAGTCCGAATAATGTAAATAGTGTACATAATACCTCATCTCAGAAATATAGACAGATACATTACCACGTTGTTGGAAGATCTGTGGCACTGGAAAATTTCATATATTTCGAATTATTTATTTATAGAAAACATTTCGGTATATCACCGTGCTTATTTTTGCGCTTTGTTTACTTTATTTTGCATTATTTTCTTTCTCTCCGACTATCGTTCATTTCCTCATTTCATTTTTTACCAATATCTACAGTATTTTTTTGACTTTATTTATTTCGTACTCCTGCCTGTCTTACAACGTTTTGTGGACACGTATCCTTTCCTTTCCAAAATCATTTAAATTTCCTTAAAGATCAATTAAAAAAAAATACTGAACGTTTTATACAACGTAAATCATCTTGTAGGGCAGTGAATTCATCTTAATCTCCTGAAGGAAGAAGAGAAAACAGGGAGGCAGCAGAATTCTAGTTCTACAAAAGTGTACTGAGAATGATATAGACGGAGCGCGTGATCGACGAACAAGTTTTTGTTTTCCTTTTAGGAAAACGCAAACAAAAAAGAACACTTGTGCTCAGAATCAGAAAGAAACACCTGAAATTTCTTAAACACATAATGAAGAAGATGGGCTTATAGAATTGTTGAGTCTTGACTCATTGTTGAATCTCGCCTATTGCATGGAATAATAATGCAACACAAAATGTACTTAGAACAAGAATGTATTATAACAAGAAAGTGTACACAATAAGTACATATAGTATTTCTGTATATTTCTGGGAAGACGTTCCTGGAGAATGTGTTGACTAGTCGCAGTCGATCAGAGTCTCTAGTTGGATCTCGTGATTCCTCCTCTCGTTTTCCGGTACCAACCACTATTTATATAGTTGGTAGTCACCTATGCAGATTAGGTGGATCCTACCACAACAAGAATTTGACTCTCACAGGATATATCGAAGATAAAAAAAAGACCCGAGAAAGCAGCAAGTATTTTACCTGAGAAGCTAGTGCGGATGGATTGCACAAAGTACGATTCGAGGGAAGGGACACACTTTGCTAAGTGCTACAAGGGATAGAAGATTATGGAAGGCCATGAAAATCCATCTCCTGAGCGTAAACTACACATGTTATATGCGCAGTTTACAATCAGGAGGTGGATGAATGTTCCTGTACTTTTTTTTTCTTCTTTCAATTAATCATTCATCCATTCATGAACTTAATCCTTTGCAAGTTTCTCCTTTTCCTACATTTTGCATTTTCAATCTTTCATTCATTTTATTACCTCAGTATATTCCCTCGCTCTACTGGATAAAATTGATCTCATTTCATCTGCACTTCCACTCACCATGATTAATATATGCCGAAATTCTCAATATACGTTGATGAGTCGACCACAGCTAAAACCTTTGAGATGCAACCTCAGCTAATTTGTCCGCAGCTGATGTAAGAGGTGAGGACCTAACACCTGTGCACGACGCGTCTTACAAACGGGTGAAAGGTGAGTGTGTTCGTCAGGCTAAAAGTAATAATAACCTCAACCAGAAGAGAACACACGGAAGATGGTGCCGAATGAAGTAAGGGTGAAATTACCACAAAACCCGAGAGATAAACTGATTATGACTTCACGCACGTCAGTGCAACAAGTTGGAGAAGGATAGTTATCCCTTTGGCGATTGGATGAAGTTTGTTTTATAACATCATTCGGCAAGCACATCTATCCAATTACATGTATTTACTTGGGTACAAAACCGGGGTACACTTATACAAAACATTTTGTGTACACACATTTTTTTTGTCATGCTCCCGCTGCCTTGGTTTCCAAGCCACATCCCTAGCGAACCAATCCTATAGCGAGTTATCTACTTTTGTTTTTATATGAGGTACTCTGAAAAGAAAAATTTAAGCGAATTTCTGTCAGAAATTTCAGGCATGAGAATGTTGACCTTTCTATGACTCAAGACACGAGAAAATAAGAACCTTCACAAAGAGCTTGGGGGGGGAATGGCTGGCAGACCAGGAATCAAGACATAGCGAAAAGATAAAATTTACTAATGGCTAAAACAGACATGAATGGTCACATCAGATAAAAGAAGAAATTTGAACTAAGTTCCTCTTTGTTGTATTAATCCACAAGTTTTGGGAGTTGAGTTTTCTGTCCTTCTTCAAGTGCAATCGGCAGGAAAACAGTCGTTTAAAGAATAGGTTCGTGAACTTCGTGACAGTAAGTGTGATTTCAATTTCTGTCCCGGGTTTTACAGATGTAGAAGCGCTAGAAACATGGTGAGCAATAACTGAACAATTAAATAGTAAATAAGAACATATCAGATGCTAAATAGAATGTGTCCTCTTTGTTTCCATTGACTTCGTCTTTTATCACATGACCAGTTCATGGTATTCTCAGCATTCTTTCATAGAACCACATTTCTGTTGCTTCAGGTCTCTTCTTAATATGCGAGGAGATTGTCCAGCATTTACAGTGAGTCCCCCCAGTATTCGCGGTGGTTAAGAATGAGAACCGGCCGCGAATAGATAGAATATGCGAATACTTGTAACCCCACTAAAGGTGCTTATAAATACCTATTCTAATTGTTTAAGTTTGTTTAAATAAGAGTGTGATAGCTATCGAAATACATAATTAAACACACACACACACACACACACACACACACACACACACACACACATATATATATATATATATATATATATATATATATATATAAAAGTGAACATAGAAGTCAACACTTAGAGGCGACAGTCTATTTCATGCTAGATGCAATCGTTGTAGCCTGACGTTTGGTTCTAGCATGAAACAGACTGTCGCCGCTAAGTGTTGACTTCTATGTTCAATTTAATATTTACACACGCTCTATCTCTGATATTGAGCACTTTATCCTATGAATATAGCACACTTTAAGAGTATATTTCTTCATATATATATATATATATATATATATATATATATATATATATATAGTTTAGGAAAAACTAGGTAATCCGTATGGGTAGACCCAATGAGGATAGAATCCAGAGAGCTCAATGTAAATCAGAGCTAATAATTTAAATAAAAACAGACCACTTTAAGGTTCCATATAATAAATTATTTCACCACAGCCCTTCCAAAGGACAGTGGATCATCAGATTTATTTCCAAAGTTGAAATGAAAAATGAAAATATATTTACACATTTATGACGGGCAACAATAAGGAAACTCACGAAGTGGGGGCAGTGTAGGGAGGTAGAGAGACAGCGTTGAGTTAGATGTAACATTTCTATTGTTTCAAATTTAAATATTCGCTGAAATCTAGACATTGACACTTTAAATCTGTTAACGGAAGTTATATCTTGATTAGGAAGTGGGATAGAGAGAAATCTATATTGAAAAAAGAGAAAAAGAAAAAGAGAGAAAAAAAGAGAAAGAGGTTGTAAACAAGTGTCATTAACTTCTATTTGAATATGCGTTTTGTTTTTTTTTTTTTTTTTTTTTATCTTTGAGATTTCGTACATTTTTCAGTTTAAACAGTCTAAGCCATTTAATTATATGTTAAAGTTTTTTTAAAAACCTTATTACGGACATTTTGGTGATTTAATGTGAAATAGTCGATTAAGAGGTATGTAGAGTTTACATTAAAACACTAGAAATCTTTTCTCAAATATAAGTTTACATCTAGTAGTAAGTGATTATTAAGATGATATCTTTATCAGTTTGAATTTTATTTATGAGATTGATTAGGGACTACTTTTACATTGGTAAATTCTATTACTTAAAATTTAGTATTAATTTAATATGGAGTGGCATTTTAACGCAATATTAGAGATCATGCTCCATCATATTGTAAACACATCTATGTGAATTTCATACACATACGATCTTTCACATCTACAGTCACTTATACAGGTACACGTGTACTGATATACATGGGTAATTTCATATATCTTCTTAGATGTTTCCGTATACTCACATATATGTGTATATATATCTATATAGGGGTGCAACTAGAATTTCCTAAAGAAACTTCTCTACGAAAGAAATTGGGTGATGACTTTAGTATTTAATCATCAAAAATCCAAATATTTTATCATTAATAATGATTATTAAAACGTAATTCATTTAAGAAAACAATATTGTAAGTGGGGTAAAAATCAATAAACACTTGTAAGTCTTTTTTCTTTTAAACATTTTTACATACGTCCAACACATATACACACATATATATGCACACATAGGCACATATTTACACACACACACACACACACATCACCTCATACACATATACACACACCTATACATCTATCTATCCATATATATATATATATATATATATATATATATATATATATATATATACATATACACCTATATATCCTATCTATATACCTACCCGTATCTATACATACATATCAATCTTCATATTGGCCAAACACAAATATATTTTTTCACAATACACAACTATACAGATGTATTCCTATTTTTCCATATAAACAAATATACACATACATGTAAAAAACGTATGACTGTTTCAGTCCAAAAAACATATTTCGGCATGCATACAGTTATGTGTTCATATTCACACATGAATAACAATATTTGAAGAGCAAAAATAAAGATCAGGTAATATATTTTGTTAGGTTTAGATTGTTCTTATGCCGACATTTAAAAATTAGTTCACTATGACTGTTCAGTAATAGATCCGGATCTTTATGCCTTATAATGAAGATCTTTTCTTTTAGACACAGATCGCATCTGTCTCTGAAATTTATTGGAGTTCTGGCTCTCGAGATGAACTTCCACGTTATTTGTGGGGTTAAGCCACTCTCCAACAAATTCCAATAATGTTTTGACAGTGCCGTTTGGTTCTTCTTATGTCTATTTTTGAAGGACTGGCGGTGGTTATAGAATCGGTTCTTCCAACTACCCGCCGATATCCCTATGTAATTCTTCTTTTGCTCCATATTTTCTTTGGGGAAAATAGTTGCTTCATATATCACATTTTCCGCCAAGCACTGTCCCTCAACTGGGCAATTTGATCTTGTTCTGCAATTGCATGTTGATGATCTCATTTTGGATGTATTACTATCAGTCTTTACTTGGTTTTTATGTAGATTTTTCAAAATGTTAGTGTTATGTGAGCTAATAATTCTTTCTATACTGTGCATGCAAGAGTAACTGATCTTTAAGTTCATTTTGTTAAATATCTTTTTTAAAAGTTGATTTTGGCTAAAATGTTTATCAATTAGCTTCATGAAGTACTTTCCTATATTAATGTTAGAAAGGTTACAGAAAGGTGGATTGAACCATATAATTTTTCTTTTCCTATTTTTGGATTTAGTGGGTGTTTTATTATCTGACCTATCTATATAGCTTAGTGTCTGTTTAAATTTACTTTTTAATAGGGCTTGATCATATTTAGACTTATTTTGGTTAAAAATGGTTTTACTAGAGGAGAGTTTATTTATTCTTGTATTTACTGTATTTGGAATTTGCTTAATTATTGATTTCGGGTGGTTAGAGTAGATATTTATATATATGGGTGATTGGTTTTCCTTTTGGAAGGGTTTATAAGTGCTATTGTTGAGGTTAAATGTAACGTCTAGGAAGTTAACTATTTTTAGGTTGGAAGAAATTTCTATTTTAAAACCTAGAAATTTGAAGGCCTTAATTATTTTCTTTTGTAGTCGGGATGTTAAAGGGCCATTGGTATCAGGTACAGCAACTAGCCCATCATCTCTGTATAGTCCTACGTTTTGAGGGTCAAGGAATCTACTTAGGATATCTAAAGTATATATCCCTATTAAATCGGCTATTTGAGCTGAATCAAATGCACCCATTGGTACATCGAAGTTGTCGTTATTACTTTTAATCCAAGTCGTGTTATTAAGTCTAAGTATAGATTGTCTAGCGTTCATTATTATTTTTATTTCTTCGTCGGTAATTTCAGTGTAATTTTTCGCAAAATTCAAGCTATTTTCTAGTAATTCTTTAGAAATGGAGGGGTAGAAGTCGATGATATCTAATTGGATAAAAGTAGTTTTATTTTTAGATTTTATGTTTTGGAACCAGTTAATGGTGTCAGATGAATCTTTCCAAAGGTTTAAGGGGTATTCTTCTAATATAGATGCGTTTATTCTTTTTAGGATATTTTTAGAAATTATTCCTAACTCTGATTTGGAGGGATTTATTAGTCTAGACTGTAGATTATTCTGAAAGTTAGGTTTATGGTCTTTAAACAGTAGGTAGGCGTCTTTTAAATGAGTTGTACCCATTCTATCAGCAATATTATATTTAAATGCGAATTTCGCAGCTTCTCTGTGTATGGAGGATAAGTGTTTGGAGTTATTATCTTTTTTATAAGAACTAGAGACTTTATCTTGAATCAGATGGTTGTATTCAGACGGATTAATTTTGTAAATATTTTTAGATTTATCAGCTCTGATCCATAGTTTATTTGAGTTTTTGATATTAGTGATGTCTTTCTTAAGTTTGGATTGGAATGGGTTGTGTTTCTTCCGGAAGGATATTTTATTGATTAACTTGATTAAATCTTGTTCGAAGGGCTCTAATAATTTATTGCTTGGTGGAGTGTTTTGAGATTTCAAGTAAAAGGTATCATTTAGTTTCGCGGGTTTGTTTTGAGGATTAAAATGGAAGTAAATCTTCCACCTCATTCTTTTGATGACGTCAATGATTTTCTCCGTCAAAGAGGTAGTGAAGGAATCCATATTAGGGTAAGGGATGTTTTTCAGTGAGTAATCCGGTGTAAATTTATCCATTTTTGGTTGGAAATGTAGATCCTTATGGTAATCCGGTGGGAGGTAATCCAAAAGAGAGCTCAACTTATTTTATAAGGAGCTAATATTTAGTTTAGGAAAAACTAGGTAATCCGTATGGGTAGACCCAATGAGGATAGAATCCAGAGAGCTCAATGTAAATCAGAGCTAATAATTTAAATAAAAACAGACCACTTTAAGGTTCCATATAATAAATTATTTCACCACAGCCCTTCCAAAGGACAGTGGATCATCAGATTTATTTCCAAAGTTGAAATGAAAAAATGAAAATATATTTACACATTTATGACGGGCAACAATAAGGAAACTCACGAAGTGGGGGCAGTGTAGGGAGGTAGAGAGACAGCGTTGAGTTAGATGTAACATTTCTATTGTTTCAAATTTAAATATTCGCTGAAATCTAGACATTGACACTTTAAATCTGTTAACGGAAGTTATATCTTGATTAGGAAGTGGGATAGAGAGAAATCTATATTGAAAAAAGAGAAAAAGAAAAAGAGAGAAAAAAAGAGAAAGAGGTTGTAAACAAGTGTCATTAACTTCTATTTGAATATGCGTTTTTTTTTTTTTTTTTTTTTTTTTTTTTTTATCTTTGAGATTTCGTACATTTTCCTGACCCTCAAAACGTAGGACTATACAGAGATGATGGGCTAGTTGCTGTACCTGATACCAATGGCCCTTTAACATCCCGACTACAAAAGAAAATAATTAAGGCCTTCAAATTTCTAGGTTTTAAAATAGAAATTTCTTCCAACCTAAAAATAGTTAACTTCCTAGACGTTACATTTAACCTCAACAATAGCACTTATAAACCCTTCCAAAAGGAAAACCAATCACCCATATATATAAATATCTACTCTAACCACCCGAAATCAATAATTAAGCAAATTCCAAATACAGTAAATACAAGAATAAATAAACTCTCCTCTAGTAAAACCATTTTTAACCAAAATAAGTCTAAATATGATCAAGCCCTATTAAAAAGTAAATTTAAACAGACACTAAGCTATATAGATAGGTCAGATAATAAAACACCCACTAAATCCAAAAATAGGAAAAGAAAAATTATATGGTTCAATCCACCTTTCTGTAACCTTTCTAACATTAATATAGGAAAGTACTTCATGAAGCTAATTGATAAACATTTTAGCCAAAATCAACTTTTAAAAAAGATATTTAACAAAATGAACTTAAAGATCAGTTACTCTTGCATGCACAGTATAGAAAGAATTATTAGCTCACATAACACTAACATTTTGAAAAATCTACATAAAAACCAAGTAAAGACTGATAGTAATACATCCAAAATGAGATCATCAACATGCAATTGCAGAACAAGATCAAATTGCCCAGTTGAGGGACAGTGCTTGGCGGAAAATGTGATATATGAAGCAACTATTTTCCCCAAAGAAAATATGGAGCAAAAGAAGAATTACATAGGGATATCGGCGGGTAGTTGGAAGAACCGATTCTATAACCACCGCCAGTCCTTCAAAAATAGACATAAGAAGAACCAAACGGCACTGTCAAAACATTATTGGAATTTGTTGGAGAGTGGCTTAACCCCACAAATAACGTGGAAGTTCATCTCGAGAGCCAGAACTCCAATAAATTTCAGAGACAGATGCGATCTGTGTCTAAAAGAAAAGATCTTCATTATAAGGCATAAAGATCCGGATCTATTACTGAACAGTCATAGTGAACTAATTTTTAAATGTCGGCATAAGAACAATCTAAACCTAACAAAATATATTACCTGATCTTTATTTTTGCTCTTCAAATATTGTTATTCATGTGTGAATATGAACACATAACTGTATGCATGCCGAAATATGTTTTTTGGACTGAAACAGTCATACGTTTTTTACATGTATGTGTATATTTGTTTATATGGAAAAATAGGAATACATCTGTATAGTTGTGTATTGTGAAAAAATATATTTGTGTTTGGCCAATATGAAGATTGATATGTATGTATAGATACGGGTAGGTATATAGATAGGATATATAGGTGTATATGTATATATATATATATATATATATATATATATATATATATATATATATGGATAGATAGATGTATAGGTGTGTGTATATGTGTATGAGGGGATGTGTGTGTGTGTGTGTGTGTAAATATGTGCCTATGTGTGCATATATATGTGTGTATATGTGTTGGACGTATGTAAAAATGTTTAAAAGAAAAAAGACTTACAAGTGTTTATTGATTTTTACCCCACTTACAATATTGTTTTCTTAAATGAATTACGTTTTAATAATCATTATTAATGATAAAATATTTGGATTTTTGATGATTAAATACTAAAGTCATCACCCAATTTCTTTCGTAGAGAAGTTTCTTTAGGAAATTCTAGTTGCACCCCTATATAGATATATATACACATATATGTGAGTATACGGAAACATCTAAGAAGATATATGAAATTACCCATGTATATCAGTACACGTGTACCTGTATAAGTGACTGTAGATGTGAAAGATCGTATGTGTATGAAATTCACATAGATGTGTTTACAATATGATGGAGCATGATCTCTAATATTGCGTTAAAATGCCACTCCATATTAAATTAATACTAAATTTTAAGTAATAGAATTTACCAATGTAAAAGTAGTCCCTAATCAATCTCATAAATAAAATTCAAACTGATAAAGATATCATCTTAATAATCACTTACTACTAGATGTAAACTTATATTTGAGAAAAGATTTCTAGTGTTTTAATGTAAACTCTACATACCTCTTAATCGACTATTTCACATTAAATCACCAAAATGTCCGTAATAAGGTTTTTAAAAAAACTTTAACATATAATTAAATGGCTTAGACTGTTTAAACTGAAAAATGTACGAAATCTCAAAGATAAAAAAAAAAAAAAAAAAAAAAAAAAAAAAACGCATATTCAAATAGAAGTTAATGACACTTGTTTACAACCTCTTTCTCTTTTTTTCTCTCTTTTTCTTTTTCTCTTTTTTCAATATAGATTTCTCTCTATCCCACTTCCTAATCAAGATATAACTTCCGTTAACAGATTTAAAGTGTCAATGTCTAGATTTCAGCGAATATTTAAATTTGAAACAATAGAAATGTTACATCTAACTCAACGCTGTCTCTCTACCTCCCTACACTGCCCCCACTTCGTGAGTTTCCTTATTGTTGCCCGTCATAAATGTGTAAATATATTTTCATTTTTTCATTTCAACTTTGGAAATAAATCTGATGATCCACTGTCCTTTGGAAGGGCTGTGGTGAAATAATTTATTATATGGAACCTTAAAGTGGTCTGTTTTTATTTAAAATATATATATATATATATATATATATATAGAGAGAGAGAGAGAGAGAGAGAGAGAGAGAGTTTGGATATAGTAATCCGACAAAATGATAGGATAAAGAACAAGTAGAAAACAGATGATGTTGATAGTTAGTAATATTGCTATAAAATGAGTCCGCGTATTCGCGGGGGTTAGGGACCAGAACCGAACGCGAATAGTTAGAATCCGCGGATACTTGTATCTCCCACCTAAAAAGTGCTTATAAACACCTATCTTGATTGTTAAAACCCCATATACTTTAACCTTTCAGCCGAAACACTTTAGGAGCATTTCAGAATCCTTTTAACACGTTTTTGAAAAATAGTATATAGGTGACTATACACTTATCGTAAAGGGCAAAAGGAATGTCTCTACGAGAAATGTGCAGAAAAGAAAGATTTAGTATCACAGACAAAGCAGATAGGAATAAAAGATAAAAACAGAACTAAAAGGACGAAAAATTATTAAAAATAAAAGAACAGTATAAAAGACGTACTCATCAAAAAGATGCATAAAATGCAAATGGAGATTGTGCTATTTTTATTGGAGCACTTATTTCTTCATTTCCCACCACATTACAGTGTGTCTCCCGTTTTAGCGGGGGTTAGGGACCAGAACCGGCCGCGAATACTTGAACCTCACCCCGACGTCAAAAGTGATGATAAATACCTATTTTGATTATTAAAATGCCTTAAACTTTCATCCTAAACACTTTAGATATACTTCAGACTCTTTGTAAAAGACTTTTAGAAAATAGTATTGGTGAGCATACAATTTTCTTCCTTTCGTACAATAACCGTTTTTAATCAAGCATAGATCGATACTATCATTGAAAATACTGTATAAAATATGAGTAACAAGACAAATTATTAAGTATAAAACATTTTCTAAAAACAGAACTGTGATGATGTCCGCAAATTTAGCATTAGCCAATTTTAAGACCCCAGCCGCAGCCCCTAACAAAGAACAAATCCTAAGCACTACGCATGTTTTTGCGTTTGTTTTTTTACAATGATAAGTACAGTTCTGCCAGTTTTTACCATAAAAATGGGCTGTTATATGATTTATGTCGTTTAAATAACAGGACAATAAAACAAGAATAATTTAAATATGGTCTATCGAAAAAAATACGCGAATCGTGGAATTTCCCAGCATTAATTTTTACATATGTTCTTCAGAAAAACACGCAAATATTCGGGGTTTCCGCGAATAACAAGTACATATGTTCTAAAGAAAAATCCGCGAATGTGTGAAGCCGGAAATGCTGAAAAGCGAATAGGCGGGGTCTCACTGTAAATATGTCGCCATAATATTTTGTCTTTAAAGTATTATATTCCTTTTTAATAATAATATGTATCAGCGGCGGATTTTCATGTTTTCCGTATTTGGCCTTAAGTGGTGCTTCTTATTTCTCCGTGAATCTTCTTTGCACCTGTTTCAAGAATCTTGTATTGTCTATAGAATGGTTCACGTCTCTCGGGCCTACGGGCACGTTGCGCCTTAGCTTGGATTCTTTGTTTCAGTTCTTTTAATTACGTTATTTATTCTTTACTCACCGATTCATATTTTCGCTTAATTTTATGAGCTTTTACCAGACCTTGGTTCATTATTCTTACAAGAGTCCTCACAAACAGATATTTGTGCTCGCATTGTTATAATTTATTACCCGCTTTTTAGTTCAAACCTGGGTGGCTTTTGCTGCATGGCAAATTTCTCTTAAAGCAGAATTTCCAACATTAATTTTATGTTAAAAAGTTATGCATAATTCTTATTTTCAAAACAGGGACGTGTGCAGACATTCCAATGGGGGCATCTTTCACTAGTTATTCAATTATTTCTCCTTTCATAATTCATATAATTATTATTGTTATTTGTGTATGTTATGTTTCCTGCTTCGTATCATGTCGAACCGGGTCTAAACTATGGTCCTTAGGCCCTATAGGAGAATTGTCATTTAATTGATAGCACGTCTCTTAATATATGTTTCCAGTAGGGCGATCTTCTGGACAACTTGTATGTTGGTGTTACCTGGGACTGTTAGTAAAACTGTCCAGGTCCTTGTATTTGGACAATTTCTCGTTAATTTTCATGGAGATGATTATTATTATTATTATTATTATTATTATTATTATTATTATTATTATTAATATTATTATTATTATTATTATTATTTCATGTTATGTCTTCTGCTTTGCATCCTGTAGAGCCGACTCCAGACTATGGTCCTTAGGCCCTATAGGAGAATTGTCATTTAATTTTATTTGTGTTTATTATGTTTCCTGCTTCGTATCATGTCGAACCGGGTCTAAACTATGATCCTTAGGCCCTATAGGAGATTGTCATTTAATTGGTAGCACGTTTCTTAATATATGAGATGTTCCCAGTAGGACGCACTTCTGGGCAACCTGTATGTTGATGTTACCTGCGACACTGTTAGTAAAATTGTTCATTCCTTTTCTCACAAGTTGCGTAGTTCCTATTACCAATGGTCTCAGTCTACATTCCGCATATCCTGTTTATCTCCAGATTTCTGTATTTGAACAATTATCGATAATTTTCATGGCTGTGTTTTGTTTAGATGGTACTGCTATGTTAGTAAGTATACACTTGCTGCATTTCATGTCTTTTTATGATAATATTAGGTTTGTTAGCTTTGATTTCCATGTCAGTTTGAATTGGCATGTCCCAGAGGATAGTGACTTCGTTATTTTGGATAAGTGTGTCTTACAGTGGTTTCGATTTTGGGCTTCTTGCATACCTTCCAGTGCATATATGTCGCTACTTTGTTATATCTGTGGATATATTATTTTTTTGTTAGTTCCGGATACCCTGAGATAATATTGTCAACAGTTTCATCATATTTTCTGAAGATCCTGCATTTCGGTTTAGTGCCTTATTTGATTATGTGACGGTGATAGGATCTCGTTGCGAGGATTTGGTTCTGAGCTGCAATAATTATACCTTACAATTATTATTATCATCATTTGTAATATTATCTTTCCAGAGAATGACTTCAAATGCCTGATTATCAAGTCCCATACGGAGTCTATGAGTAAAAATGGCACTGCATGAGTTTTATCTACGCACATTTGAAAACTTTCTTTTAGATGGAGAGGGTTGTGCGGATGATGTTGATGCTACGGCACAAAGTAATCTGTTATAGTCCTGAGATGCTGTTGTGTCCAGTGATTCTACTCAAGTTATTTTCAAGGACCTTCTTTATCATACCCAAACGCTCTTAGCCACAACACGGATAATCGTTGACTTATGCTTCCACATTTTTCTTACTTCGATTTGCCGGTCCTTAGACTCTGACAGTTTTTAAAATTCTTCTGCTACTCATTCTTCTTCTTCTACAATTACTACATCTTCTTCTACTGCTAATACTACTACTGCTTCTTCTTTGTGTCTCATATTCTCTTTCTTTATTCTCGACTCCACATTTTTCTTTTTTTCTTTTCTGTCGATCGTTTAATTTTCTTTTGAGTCACGCTTTTTCATTTATTCTTCTACTACTACTTCTTCTACTACTACTACTACTATTTCTACTCCTCCTCCTACTTCTTCTACTACTACTACTATTTCTACTCCTCCTCCTCCTACTACTACTACTTCTTCTACTACTACTACTACTTCTACTACTATTATTTCTACTACCGCTACTTCTACCCTTCCTACTACTACTACCTCTTCTTCTACTACTAATACTACTTCTTCTTCTACTACTACTATTTCTACTACTACTACTCCTACTACTACTTCTTCTTTTACTACTACTACTACTTTTACTTCTACTACTACTACTACTACTTCTACTACTACTATTTCTACTACTACTCCTCCTCCTACTACTACTACTTCTTCTTTTACTACTACTACTACTTCTACTACTACTACTATTTTTACTACTACTACTACTTCTTCTTCTTCTTCTACTACTACTACTACTCCTACTACTACTTCTTCTTCTACTACTACTACTAGTTCTACTAATACTTCTACTACTACTATTTCTGCTACTACTAATTCTACTACTACTACTACTACTACTACTTCTTCTTCTTCTTCTACTACTACTACTACTACTACTTCTACTACTACTTCTTCTTCTTCTACTACTACTACTACTACTACTCCTACTACTTCTTCTTCTTCTTCTACTACTACTACTACTACTTCTACTACTACTACTACTATTTTTACTACTACTACTACTTCTTCTTCTACTACTACTACTTCTTCTACTACTACTACTACTTCTACTACTACTTCTACTACTATTTCCACTACTACTATTTCTACTACTACTACTACTACTACTTCTTCTTCTTCTACTACTACTTCTACTACTACTACTACTACTACTACTACTACTTCTACTACTACTATTTCTACTACTACTACTTCTTCTTCTTCTTCTACTACTACTATTTCTACTACTAATTCTTCTTCGTCTAATACTACTTCTTCGTATTAATATTATTATTATTATTATTTCCATTTTTCTTGAGATGTTCTACAAAATCATTCTTATTATTCCAAAAGTTATTTCAATGTATACCCATGTTTGAGTAGTTTTTTTTTTTAAAGTGTGACTTACGTCTATATGGGAGTGAATGTTGGACAATCACCTCAACGATGAAGAAGAGACGTGAAGCAACAGAAATGTCGTTGTACAGAAGCATGCTGAGGATACCAACGGCAGAACATGTAAGCAACGACAAAGTTTCAGGGGAAATGAAAACAAAAAGGAATTTCATAATTAACAGCAGGAAGAGACAGTTGAAATTTTCATGGCATATCATGCGGAAAGAGAGCTTGGAAAATATGATACTCACATGACAGATTGAAGCCAAGGGGGACAGAGGAAAACAACGCATTACCTACTTAGTGAGCTTGAGTAAATAGATGGTGGAACAAGGCTTAGAAGAGATAATAAGAAGACAAAATTTATTAAGAGCTATAAAAGAACAGGAGATTGTGGAGAGCCATTACCGTCTGCGTCCTAAAGGGACACGGCACATAAAGAAGATGTTTTACATCTACCGGCCTGTTCATTTCAGAGACATATAGAGAAAATGACTCTAAATTGATAGTTGTGATTAAGGAAGATTTTTTTTAAGAATGTTAATAATATATATATATATATAATTACTATTTCCCGGTTCATATAAGTCGCAAGTTTGGGCACTTCGATGTCGTGCAATGGCTAACAAGGTGGATTTAATTACTGTATTTGACGGCATATAAGAAGCATGTGTGTATAAGACCCACCGAAATTTCAGCAGGAAAATTCAAGAAAAAATTATTAATTAGTAAAATTAATAAAATTATTAGTAAATGGTGCAGCCTAGACTATATTTATAAGGTATTATTTGTTTAAACAAACCATGATTACAATTAAACGAAAAATAATAATAAAAAAAACATGAACCTATAAAAACATTATTATATCCAAAGGTAGGAAAACAAAATGAAAATCAAACAATTATTACAATTGAGCAAAACAGTACAGTTACCATTAAAATTTTGTTCATCTTCATATCCATAAAATTCGTCGTCTACGTGATCAAAACTCGTTTTCAGTACTAATGCCATCGTCATTAAATAATGCGTCATCTTGCGTTCCATTGAGATCATTGCTAATGCCACACTATTAAAAAGATTTCACAGCAATTTCTGGTCTAACATTACCCCTAACTTGCTTCAACCATTCGCAGACTTGTGCAATGCTGGTTCTTTTTATTCTTCCTGTAAGTGTAAGGTCGTGATCAGGCATTACCAACCACTTGTTTCATTGCTCCTTCATGTTTAAGTCTAAGCTACTAGGAGTTGCCAGGTAATTAATTCCGGCCGACTATTGCGAATGTTATACTTACATATGGCATATAAGACGTAGGAAAATTTTAAAAGATATTTTTGTAAAATGCACCTTATATTCCATTAAATACGTTAATCTGAGTCAGTGAGATTGATGCTACCTTTTACTCTTTTCGTACTTTCGGTCTTGTGTTACATCTTATTAAATAACTATATTTTTAAAGTATGTGTATCAGACACGGTCGTCATGCCTATGACGTAGCAGTGATTGTTTTATTAGATACTGTGCAGTTAATATGTCTAGTGAAGTCCCACTGTTTACAGATTCTTCGACTGGTGGTCGGTCGTGTTTATATAATTGTATTGCATGGGGAGGTTTCTAACGTTGACAGATATACCAATGTGGTTTGTCCCTATATTATGTTATCACTTCCATATTTAATTTCATTTGAGGCGTGATTGGAGGATCCAGAAGGTCAGTAATTTCCTCAGCTGTAATACAATAGTCACATTTAATAAGAAGGTTTTGAGGAACGTTGAACCATCTCTTAATTGAAGGTGTTCCCAGGTCCACTCGAACTCTCATATTCATCAAATAACGTGTACGGTTTTAGCAACCTTTGACCTTGAGCGGCTTAGGTAAGTCCCTTTTTTTCTTGTTTCAACCATCAGCTCGACAACTATGATGAGCACACATTTTTGTCAGTATTAATTTCTCAAGTTCTCGCAATACGCCTCGGCCATGTAACTTTTCCCGTTTCATTTTCCAGTTAGGCGTTTATTTTGTTTTAATTTTGTTTGATGCATTTGGCCTCAAGTTATCGTTTTTCAACTTTGATTTCATCTTGTTTGTATAGGTTAAGAGATTGTTTGAATGTTTGGCTTTTATTGATAACTTAATGTAGCTATTTGTCGGATTCATTTGGTAAACATGCTTTGGCATCAATCAGAGATTAATTCAAAATATAGTGCCGAGTATCAGTATGATGATTAGACATTCTTCATCGTCAAGTTCAGTTTCCTTTCTAGTGCATCTATCAATATTTATTTTCTTATATATTCTTCTTCTTTCTCATGTTCTTGTTCTTCTTCTCCTTCTGTTCGTGTTGTTATTGTTCTTCTTTTTCTTTTTCTTCTTGTTTTTGTTCTCTCTCTTGTTCGGTTTGAACTTCTTCTTTTTCTTCTTCTTCTTGTTTGTGTTCTCTTTCTTGTTCGAGTTGATCTTCTTTTTTTTCTTCTTCTTCTTGTTTTTGTTCTATTTCTTGTTCGAGATGATCTTCTTCTTCTTCTTCTTCTTCTTCTTCTTCTTGTTCCTCTTCTCTTTCTGTTCGTGTTGTTGTTGTTCGTTTTTCTTCTTATTATTATTGCTTTAGTTCTTTTCTTTCTTGTTCTCCTTCTTCTTCTTCTTTTTCTTTCTCTTGTTCTTGTTCTTCGTCTCTTTCTGTTCGTGTTGTTGTTGTTCTTATTCTTTTTCTTCTTCTTCTTCTTCTTCTTGATTTTGTTCTTCTCTTTCTTGTTCGAGTTTATCTTCTTCTCGTTATTCTTCTTCTCCTTTCTACTTCCTCTTCTTCATCTTCTTCTCCTCCTCCTCCTTCCTCTTCTTCTCCTTCATTATCATCATCATATTTTCAACACAAGCAAGACAGGAAAGCCACTAGTACGCAGTTGGTTACAGAGAGTGAAAGCGAGAGAAAAGACAGGGTATAGGGGGAATGGAAAAAAGGATAAAAGATGAACGGGATTCAAGAAGATAGAAGATGTGGATTGAAGTTTCATTTACATTTTTGAAGATTCTAGTTATCAAGGAAGGAAGCAAACAGATTCCCTTTGATTTCTGTCTCATTTTCTTCCACACCAGAGACCTAAGGCCAGAAACGGCTTCATGACATTTTCCACTGATCAATTTTCGTGAAAAAAAAACAACCGAAGATCGCACACATTTTACATAAAGCTTTTCGTAATGTGTCACCTGTACTTGTGAGCAAAAGGTTTTGCATTTCTTTAAGGCTCGGACTACCAGGAATCACTCCAGTGACTCCACTGGACCCTTTTTGCAATAAATCCCAGGACTCCATCTACAACTAGAATTACCGACGTTACCATATGCCACATTTTTGAGATTTCCTTTCAAGATACGTGTATTTTGATAGCTTTCTGAAGATCTTCAAAGATACATTACAATCTGAAATGTCTGCCATGTCAGTAAGAAAGCATATTCTGTTTTTATGGTCTTTGGTCAAGATGTTTGGACGATTAGATTTGTTTGTTCTCTCTTTGTGCATTTTAAATTCCGATAAAATAAAATAAAACATTCCGCGACCGTTATCGTCGCATGGCCATCTTCTATATCAACATAACAGAATATTATCTTTGATGGTGAATACCTTTGTTTAAATGTACAATATAACCACTGTGAAGATGGCTCATGTGAGCTGAAAACTTAGATCGAAGAACAGCATAATAATATATATCCAAATGTTGGACAATTTTTGTCATTATTTTCTCCCGAAATTAATGTAACTATAGGAAGATTAGGACGGCTCATGATCAAACATATAGTCATTCGTTGTCTGTTGAATTGCATATATATATATATATATATATATATATATATATATATATATATATATATATATATATATATATATATTAACTAATCACAAACATATTAATCTCTTATATCGTAGTCAAATGCATACTAATTAAAGATGAAAATATACTAGAAAAATAGTAAATACTAAGAGACCCTAGAAAAAAAATTAGGTTAATCATATACTACTCTAAATCTAGTATATCCAACTTAATTATTCGCAATGATCCCCCCTTACCGTTAGCGGTTTTCAAAAAGAAAAGACAACATAGTTTACAAATTAAAGTTCTCTTTCGGAGATTGTATCTCCAAGGAATTAAATAATATTTATCTTGGTCACTGCACAAAATCGCTTTCACTACGTTTGACTCTACATTTGAATGATAACTCTAACATTTTTAGGCATTTAAAACAACATGCCTGGCCGCGTACACAATTCCGGAAAATCCTTGTTGAAAACACAACTATACATAAACATGAAAACAATAAGCAAAAACTAAAAATTCTTGAAGCTATATACATAAAACAGTTGAAACCTAACCTGAACAAAATAAACAACAAAATCTCCACAAATATTCTTAAATGCCTATAATTGATAACAGAAGCCATTGGTTTATACCAACGGCTTCCCATACTTAATACTTCTCGTTTTCACTCTCGCGTGGTCATGTGTGACGTCATGAGCTGCGAGGCGATTTTGCCGTTGCTTTGACATTATTGTTTCGTCCGTGTATTGGTTAATATATTGAAATGTTATTGTCATCTTTGATAATGGCTTATGTAAGCCGAAAGCTTAGATTGGATTTAAACATGTATCAATATGGTGATTTCCTTTCGTCTTTCAATGATAATGTTATTAAGCTTATCAAACAATATGAAAGGAAATTACTTAAAATAAATAGACAAAACTTTTCTATATTATTTAATGAAACATGCATTATATATATATATATATATATATATATATGTAATTAAGTAATTCATCGAGTCTGAAACCTCAACAGAATGCTGAAAGCACTGTCACAGAATGCAGAAAGCACTGGACGGCCGTTTCGTCCTATATTTGGGACTCATCAGCAGTGCGCATCCACTACCGAGAATTGAAACCCTGACAAGTTGTCAAGCGAACACCCTACCAACTGTTCTACGGGCCTCGGTTGACAACCTAACTGTCAGGGTTTCAATTCAGACTCGATGAATTACTTAATTACATTTATCAAATCCTCCTAATTATTACTTATATATATATATATATATATATATATATATATATATATATATATATATATGTATATATATATATATATATAGTTGATGGTCAGGAAATCCGTTGAATCCCATATCTTGGTTTCAACCTTACGGTATCCTTCGGCGATTTTTATCATATGACCTCTAAACGCTTTAAAAATAAAACAAACTTTTGCGGCACTAAATAGTTCAAGATGCAAAATAGCCTTATTAGGAAAGAGTCGCTAAAATGTACAATGTAAAAGACAATATAAACAAATCAGTAATACAAAATGAATTTCTAGTCATGGTTGCTATTGATACGCGTAGGTCAGCAGGGCGATCACTTCGAGCAGTGCTTGTCTAATGAGGATGACTAGGGTAAATATTTGGCACCGGAATCGCCCCAGTAGGGAAATGACGAGGGAGATTGGTCAATTTCAGTCACTAGTGCACACTACACTTGGGATTTACAATTTACACTCGGCTTTCTGCCATATTCCATTTAAATTGTGCGTCCATATATACCCTGACAAAACGGCATTTATTTGCCGCCACGATTTGAATTCACTTTCAGGTATTCGAGCGAATTTGCACAAAATCAATCAATCATTCTATCTATCTATGTATCTATCTCAGTATGTTCACATCTATCTATCTATCTATCTATCTATTTTTCTATCTCAGTATGTTCACATCTATCTATGTATCTATCTCAGTATGTTCACATCTATCTATCTATCTATCTATCTCAGTTTGTTCACATCTATCTATCTATCTATCTATCTGTCTATCTATCTATCTATCTCAGTATGTTCACATCTATCTATCTCAGTATGTTCACAACTATCTATCTATGTATCTATCTATCTATCTATCTATCTATCTATCTATCTATCTATCTATCTATCTATCTCAGTATGTTCACATCTATCTATCTATCTCAGTATGTTCACATCTATCTATCTATCTATCTATCTATCTATCTATCTATCTATCTCAGTATGTTCACATCTATCTATCTATCTCAGTATGTTCACATCTATCTATCTATCTATCTATCTATCTATCTATCTATCTATCTATCTCAGTATGTTCACATCTATCTATCTATCTCAGTATGTTCACATCTATCTATCTATCTATCTATCTATCTATCTCAATATGTTCACATCTATCTATCTATCTATCTCTATATCTATCTCAGTATGTTCACATCTATCTCTCTATCTCTCTATCTATCTATCTATCTATCTATCTATCTATCTATCTATCTATCTATCTATCTATCTATCTAGCTAGCTAGCTAGCTATGACCGAGGAGTTAGAATGTTCGTTTTCTGGTCATGTGATATTGGTTCGAATCCTACCATGATCGATTTTTTAGGGAGATCTCTTCTTGATAATATCGGTCTGCGGAAGTGATCACATCGCGCGGTACTTGAAACAAATGCCTGAAAACAGCGAGCGTCTTACCCAAGCTTTGCGATTATTTAATATCTGTCTGTGTAATGGATAATGACTCGAAATTGTGTACCGGAGAGTTGAGTTCCTGGTCCGGCTGGGGTATATGTACTTACCCGCAATAACACTTCTAAATGCAGAATTAGAGGTTAATTAGTGAGCCTTTTATGACAAAATTCATTGTTATCCCCCCCCAAGTTTTACAATATAAAAATGTTCTGGCTTTAAATAACGTTCACAGGCTTGATAAGTCGTAAAAACAAATCAATAATGAATAGTTATTATTATTATTATTATTATTATTTTGTTATTGTACAGGGTGGTCAGAAAGTCTTGTCACCATAATATAATATAATTTTCTATTTCAGATAGCTGACCTGAACTCCTACAATTTGGAAGAGAGGGTTACGGTGACAAGACTTTCGGACCTCACTGTAGATGAGGTATGCTTTTCTTTAGCATTGTGAATGAAACGGTGGGAGATATAGGCATTTTAAAATATTTTCACTGTATAGTGCTTCTTCATGTAAGAAGAAGAAGGCGAATTAGTAGTAGTAGTAGTTTTCTTCTTCTTCTTCTTCTTCTTCTTCTTCTTCTTCTTCTTCTTCTTCTTCTTCTTCTTCTTCACATCCCCCTCCTTCCATTCTGTTACACCCAACGTCATGTGTTTGTTCATTTTTTGAAAGAAAAAAGAAAAATAATAATATAGCGTTCGTTACTTAAAAAAAAAAACAACATAAGGCGTTAAGAGGTCATATGATAGAAATTGTCTGAAGATACCGTAAGGTTGAAACCATGGTAGCGGATTCAAGGGACCTCCTGATTTTCAGTCCTGAAAGCTCTACATGTTATTTTATTTTTCACGCGTCTATTGAACACTTTTTAATAATACAGTTTCCTGGTCTAATTGAAATAGATACTGAATTCAGCTACACAAAAGCATATCTGGCATCTGATCTGGCATCTCGTTTACAGTCGGTCTATCACAGACGTGCCGTCGCTTCCCTCTGTCTTTTCTACAAATTCTTTCACAGTAACTGCTCTGGAAAGCTACTTTCGCTAGTTCCCAAACTGTATGAATTTAAACGCGCTACTAGATTGGCATCTCAGTCCTACCCATTCACTAACGAAACGGTTAAATGTATCCATCTCTTCTACTCCAATAGCTTCATGTCTCGCCCTTCCCGTCTGTGGAACTCCCTTCCTCTTACTTGCTTCACTGTTAGCTATAATCTTCAATTATTCAAATGCAATATCAATCGACATCTTCAAATGCATTGATCTTATTCCCCGTCCTTCTCTTCATCTTTTCCTCTTTCACGCCTCTTTACTCTTGCCCACCCCCCACTCTATGTAACCCGTTGCGTACCAGTGGCACTCCCGCCTTGCTTGGGGTGAAATGTTTTAAAAAAAAACAAATTAGGATGTGTCTTCCCCTCAGATTTATTCAAGACTATCCTAAGGGATCTGGAGACCCTCAGTCAGTCAGTTAAGTGTCAAACGAGACACAAGTATAGACGATCATGTCTCTTTCGATTCATGACTGACGACGCAGTAGATATTCCCGTACTAGGCAGGGATTTCTTTCTGCAGTAGACTGGTTGACAACCAAGGGTATATGACCTAGTTTATACTGCTGTATATGGGAAAAAGTGGACCCATAGCTTTCACAGGGGTAATGGCGCGTAGGTGAATGGAACGAACCGGACTGGAAATCGCATCAGTAAGTCCGCAACTTATTTATGAAAAAGAAGCCCAACATCAAACGTATTTTAATTAATCGCTCAGTTCAAACAATCAAATTTGAAAAGTTCACATCAGGACAAACATTGATAACTTTATCAGGTTACGAAGATATTGATTCGCACTTTATTACTAGAGATGCTTAAAAGCTGTCAAACGGAAATAATACTCAGGACTTCCATGACTAAACATCAGATTACTGATTCTGGGAAATAACTTTTGATAAGGATTTTCAACTCTTCCTCTGTTGTGAGTGTATCAGTTTACACCATTTTTCTGCCCTTTGCGATCATCAGACAAACTCCACTGGGAAAAAAAATGCTACACAAATCCAACAAGAATACAGCGACCAATTGCGTACGTATGTATGCAACGACGCATGGACATGCATGTACGCCCAGTCTCACATTGTTCATATAAGTTTATGTTTGTGTGATCTGCAATGCGTGAAAGTGCGTGTATGTATGTCTGCGTACAAGTGAGTGGCATTCCGACGACAATTCTTCCCCCCAATACAATAATACACCGATAAACGCAACCAAA
>OZ038502.1:71438070-71448070 GCA_964036315.1 Acanthosepion esculentum | reverse complement strand
TAAAAACACGCATCAGAACCACTTAAGACATCGATTATTGCCCTCTCAAAAGCAGGCAAGTCTACAAGAGAAATTGCAGAAATTGCTATAACCTCGCAATCAACTGTTTCTCGAGTGCTTAGGGCACATAATGATGCCACTCCTGCTCCAAGGAAGGAAACAAGGGGACGAAAGAAAAAGATCGATGATAGAACTGGCAGGGTAATCAAGAGAGAAGTTGCAAAGAATAGGACTATAACTAGCCAAGAAATTGCAGCCAGTCTAAGCGAAAAGCAAGGTGTTAGTCTTGGCTCTTCAACAGTTCGTCGGTGGCTGTTAGAACAAGGCCACAAATCTTGTATACGAAGGTTTAAGCCGCTAATAAGCAAAGCCAACAAAGCCAAGAGACTTGAATGGGGTCACTATTACAAAAATTACACCATAGAAGACTGAGAAGAATGTTCTCTTCTCTGATGAAACGAAAGTTGAGCTAAATTCAAAGGATAAGGTGAGTCACTTTTATCCAACAACACTGTAAACGGTTGCCGAATGGCAAATACGAATAAAATTCAGAAACAAAATGAACAGAAACATACTTAAAATTAACGAGAAAAAGAGAGAGGATAGCTAGCAAGTAGAAAGTCACATTTCTGAATATGTCAGTTCTTTTCTTTCTCTCTGTTTATCTCAATTTGCTCCTCTTTCTCTCTCTCTCTCTCTCTCTCTCTCTCTCTCTCTCTCTCTATGTATATATATAGGTGTGTATACATATATATATATATTTATATATATATATATATATATATATATACCTATATATATACATATATAAACACATATATATATACACACATACATATATATATATACATATACACATACATATATATATATGCACACAAACACACACTCATATATATATATATTTATATATACACACACACACACACATATATATATGTCCAGTGTCTCTCTCTCTCTCTCTCTCTCTCTCTCTCTCTATATATATATATATATATATATATATATATATATATATATATATATATATATATATATATGAGTCTTTTCTAAAATATCTTATACCGTCCAATTTTCTACCTAATTTCTAGAATTAATCATCGAAATAATGATTTGGGGAACCGTGTAGGTCCAACGAATATTTCAGCTCTCTCAAAATTTGAAGAAATCTCCAAACATAAAATCTCTCGTATTTTATTTTGGTATCTCTTGTACTCACCAGGAATTTTAGGGAAGCTCTTTGTGAAAATCGCCATCCGTGCCGACATATTCAGAAATGTGACTTTCTACTTGCTAACTCCCCCCTCTCTCTCTTCTTCTCGTTCATTTTAAGTATGTTTCTGTTCATTTTGTTTCTGTATTTTATTCGTATTTGCCATTCGGCAACCGTATTTACGCCCTGGCTAATAGTGCTCATACAAATTGCTCGCCTCATATCTTGATAGACCTAACTCGTCACACAATTACTTTGCTATTTCTTCCGCCGAGAAATACGCCATATTGCCAATCTCTTCGTTGTGTATTGATCTCTTCCTCTCATGCCTAAATACTTTCGTTGCTTTCAAATTCCCGTTTGTCTTTCGCATTTTATCCATTGGAAACAATTTATCCATTTCTTTATCAAAGCACTACACGCTTGATGAAATGTCGATTTGGGCATACTCTGTTGTAAAAGTGTTTTTCATTGTTCTATTGTCTTTATTCTCCGCTGTCTTTTCACTTATATATTATTCTCTCTCTATATATATTTATCTTCTCTCCGTTTCCGATTTGTAATATGTTGCATTTTTCTATTGCTCTATCTATCTATCTATCTATCTATCTATCTATCTATCTATCTATCTATCTGTCTGTCTGTCTGTCAGTCTACTTTTTATCATCTCACCCTAAGCAAAACAATAAAAGCCAAGAAGGCGCAAGGCGTTATTGAGAATGGAAGTAACAGAGAGAAGGATGAAAAAAAAAGGATTCAAAGAGATAGATGAAGCTTGAAATTGCATTCAACTTTTTAAAGATCGCATTTGACATGAAAGCAAGTAGTCGGAAGTGAGTTCTTAAAATGTCGGGAGAGAAACTATTAGCATAGATATTACGATTATATCCAACAATTTCATGAGTGAAAATATGAGACTTAGCTGCCTATTTCTTTTTCTTTCTTTCTTTCTTTCTTTCTTTCTTTCTTTTAACTTCTGTTTCCATCTATTTCTTTCTTCCTCTATTTTTAAATTATATTTGTTTATTCGTTAACTTTATCACTGCTTCCACTTCGTTTTCCATACGCCGTTAAATCCAACAATTTCAAAAGCTAAATTATCGGACCAAGCTAGTTCATTCATTCTTTCTTTCTTTCTTTCTTTCTTTCTTTCTTTCTTTCTTTCGTGCTTTCTAACCTTTACATCCATCAATTTATTTCTTCATCTCTTTTCATCTTTTTTTTTTTTAAATACATTTGTTCATTCGTTAACTTTTTCATTGATTCTTCTTTGTTTTCTATACATTGTTAAGTCCAGCAATTTCAAAAGTGAAATTATCGGACCAAATTGCTTCACCCACGTTCTCTCTTTTCTTTATCTCTTTTCTCACTTTTCTTTTCTCTCTTTTCTTTTCTCTCTTTTCTTTCTTACTTTTTCGACCTTTACTTCATCCATCAATTCTTCACCCCCCCTACATCCTTCTGTCATCTCTCTATGCAAAGTACCCCTTTGCCTTATTATCTCGCCTTTACCCAACCCTCATTCCGCAGGTTTTCCTTTCTTCTTCCAGCTCATATCTCGTATATATTAATAACATTTTATCAAATACCAATTTCATGCCACAACTGATACGGTTTCGATAACGCTCATTGCAGATCAGAGGTCACATATCGTCAAGAATAGTGTAAGGATCCGTATGGGATTTTTTTTTCTGCTTTCAAACCTTCATTTTTCTTCAACCTCGAGCCACGCAATAATCCGGCAACAGATTTCAATCTAACCATCCCACAAGCCAATGTGGCCCTCATTTTATTTTCTTCGTTTCGTTTCGTTTCGTTGGACTCCTGTTCCGCTCTTTGCATGAATTCTGGAGTGGCGTTGTCATACGCTTCGGTCGACTCTTTCGAGGAGAACGCGGAGACCGGATCACTGTATTTATGCTGGTATAAATAGATTATATTAATTTTTTCTGGCATATACCGAGCAATTTGGGAAGAATTACAGGTGATGTTTTTTTCGTAGATACATTGTGATTATTTGTCAGAATTGGCACAAGGCCAATATAATAGTTGTACCGCCAACAACCTTTAGAGTTTGGTTTTAGTGTCTACTGGCGGCTCTGTAATAGCGTCTTACATAAGGGTAAGTTCTGTATCCCCGCTCCATTCATTCATTAATTTGAGATGGTTACATTTCTGACGATAAGACAGAATTTTTTTCCAGCATGTTTTTTTTTCTCTCTCTCTAATGGAAGATTAAATATCTGGGAAGTTTATATATAGAGTGGCAAGTGAGACACTGAAACCTGCAGACGTATTGGGATGGCCAAGGACGTATTCCAAAAGCTGGGCAGAATACTGCGAGACAGGAGGACTTCTTTGGTAACAAAGAAAAGACGACTGAGCTGTGAGGAGACATCTGTCCTCCTTTATGGCAGAGAATTTTGGACGATCTACTCAAAGATGAAGAAGAGGCTCGAAGCGACGGAGATGTGGTTCTACAAAACGATGCTGAGGATATCATGGACCGAGCGTGTGAGCAACGATGATCTCTTAGACAGGTTACAAACAAGGAGGCGGCTTATACTTACCATCAGGAAGAGGCAGCTGAAATTTCTGGGACACGTAATGAGAAAGGAGGGCTTTGAGAATCTGATACTCGCAAGTCGAATAGAGGGGAAGAGAGACAAGGGAAAACAACGCATGACATACCTGGCGGACTTAAGCAAGTGGATGAGAGAACGTGATCTGGGCGAGGTGGCAGATGGACGGAACTGATTGAGAGCTACAAGCGATAGGGGAAAATGGAGAGCCATGATCGCCTACGTCCTGAAAGGACACGGCACATGAAAAGAAGAAAAGAATCCCCCAAGCATTCATTTCTTTCAACCGTCTTAACGTAATGTGTGTTTTTAATCATTTTACCACAAGCAAGGCAATAAAGCCACTAGGGCGCAAGATATTACAGATTGTTAGAGAATATGGGAAAAATAGCTACTTTTAAGAAGAAAGGACAATAAAAGAATAAGAATTAAGAAAACAGGAGATAACGATTGATTTTGCATTTAAATTTGTGACGCTCAAAGTTGATTGGAAAACAATAAGCCGGAAGAGGGTTCCACAAGCAAGAAATGCGATAGACGAATTGTTAGCATAGAACTTACGGTTACAACTAGTCATTTCATCTGTATGTTAATGAGACCTTGAATCTAGTACTGAGCTTAAATTCGTAAAGTCGAGAGGAAATTTCATCCGAAAAATTACCATGAAATTATCTGTAGAAAAGACACAAGGAACATAGGTTACGGCGGTTGGTGAATCGGATTAGCTAGGTATAGTGTAGTTCAGTGGTTCCCAACCTTTTATACATGGTGGCACACTATTGAGTTCTTTAAATTTTCGCGGCACATCTATCACAAAAAAATAAATAATTTCCACTCATAAAGCCTTTTTTGCAATAAAATAATAAAAAACAAAGAATATTATCTAAGAAGAATTTATTATATTTAATTTGTTTTTCTTACTAAAACTTTAATTTACAACGCTTAAATATTTAATAAAAATATCTACAAAGAATCTGTAAATATTGTCAACGAGATATATAGACGATATAAATTGGTGATAAAACAATACCTAAATTTTTAACGATTCCGATTCCTAATTGAAAAGATTAAAAATGGTTTGGAAAAGTTAAAAAAAATGTTTGGGAGTTAGGAGCATTACGTAAAACCTCACCTAGTACTGTTCTGTGTTACAACTTTTTGTCTTACAACCTGTGTATTTAGGAATCGTTTTGGTATCGATATCGGGTCTGAATTATTCAGCTCCGATGCCGATTCCCTATACTTTGAAAAACTCCTGATATTCCGATTAATCGTCCCATGACTAATATAAACCATAATAAAGCTTACCAATTAGTATGCGCGAAACATCTAGATTCCAGAAATTCGGCGATTTTTAATTTTAGCGGTGTCATTATGATTAAGAAATTGAATGTCTTTATTAAACAAAATGAAATTAAATCCCTTCTAGGTATTATCTCATCGCGGCACACCAGTAATCATTCCGCGGCACAGTGGTTGGGAATATCTGGTGTAGTTAATTATGACCAGCCTCAAACCACTTCCCACTTTTTTGGCCATGTGTGGCAATTATTGTATTTGGCAATAATAACTATTTACTATCCAGTTACATCATTAGCAATATAAAAAAGTAAAGCTTCTGCAAGTTTGCTATTTTTGTTTATTCATGAGGTTGTATGTTATTCAATAGATATAAATGGTAAGTGTTTTAATATAACATAAGCACTATCCAATTGTTTTTATGTGTCATGTCCCTTCAGGACGTAGGCGATCATGGCCCTCCACTTCACCCAATCCCTTGTAGTTCTCAATACGGTTTGTCCCTTTGCTACTTCCCCAGGCCATGTTTTATCATCTACTTGCTAAAACCCGCCAGGTATGTCATGCATTGCTTTCCCTTGTCTCTCTGTCCCTCGATTCGACTTGTGAGTATAACAATCTCCAAGCCCTCCTTTTTCATTATGTTTCCCAGAAATTTCAGTTGCCTCTACGTGATTTTAAGTATACGCTTCCCCCATGTTTGAATCCTCTCCAAAACCTCATCGTTGCTAACACGCTCGGTCCATGATTTCCTCAGCATCCTTCTGTAGAACCACATCTCCATCGCCACGCGTTCCTTCTTTATTTTTGAGGAGACCGTCCAACATTTGCTGCCGTAAAGGAGGACAGATGTCACGTAGCAGCTCAGTACTCTTTTCTTTTGTTCATTAGCAAACTGAAAAAAAAAAAAAACTTCTGAAATTTTATATAATTACCCTTATTGCGTATATGGTAAAAACGAATTTTCGGTTTTTGGAGGTGACCTTTTTCGAGATTTAAAAGAAATTAATGTCTATTTGCTTACTACTGAACAAAAGTTTGCATACAGCAACATATGGTTACAAAAGTTATATATCCCTAATGTATATACATTCCGTTACTTTATTATTCAATTCAACTACATCATTTCGAATTTTGGGAATGGTCATTCTGATAGAAGAAAAAATGTTATATTTTTATCCCTCAGAATATATGAGTTCCCAAACATGTCCAATAATCTGACTGCATTGCTTTTGTGTGCGTTTGCCAAAGATGTTATTGTTTCGATATTTATTATTTATTTTATTTCATTCCTATCTTACCGATCTATTCTACGAATCTTTTTTTTTCGCTAATGTGCTTTGATGGAGTTTAAATGCAAATCTTCCCTGACATTTGTTTTGAAGAAAAATACACGTCCTGTCACAAATAAATGCTTGTCCACTGTACATGTGAAATGATGGTTCAAAATCTCGTTGTGTCGATCTCCGCTGGCAAAAAAAAAAAAACATTATTGTGGCTTCTACCAGACGAAGTAAAACGCCATAAATATAAGACTAGTAGAAAACTTTATAGAAAAAAACAAAACAATCGTAGACGGTCGATTCAGCTTCCGTTATTTTGCATGCCTCTCAGAAAATATACCAATCTTTTCGATCCTCGACAAGAAGCACATACTTGTAGTCTTGTACGTAGGCGATAATTGCTCTCCACAACTTCCTGTCTTTTCCAGCTCTAAAGTAAGTCACAAACACTCCTCGACAGTGTTCTATCATCAATTACCAGAAAGCTTTTCAGTAGGTTATTCTGTTTCCATCGATTCTAATATGGTTTCGTGTGTTTTACGGCATAGATTATATAATGCCGACAAAATTTTTAGTATCGATTCGTATAAATAGAATATGTATTCTTTGCAAGAAATCAGTTTTTAGATCAGGTTTGGTTTATCTTATTTTACGGCATATCAACCTGAATGGAATATTTAATGTCGACAAGATTTTTCAGATAGGTTCGTATGAATAGATTATGTATGCTTTGTAAAAAATCAAGTTTGTACATCAGTTTTGGTTTATTTTGTTTTACAGCATATCAACGTCAATGGGTTATTTAATGCCGACAAGATTTTTAGGATAGGTTCGTATGAACAGAATATGTATCCTTTGTAAAAAAAAAAACAGTTTGTAGATCAGGTTTCATTAGCGTATCTTTGTTAAGATTTTTTTTCCCGAAAGTCAAGTATATTGCTGTTAACATTTTTCCAAAATGTGTTACTAGTATGTTTTACTATAAAAGTCTATTTTTATCCAATAATAGTATTTTGATCCCAGTTTGTTGGTTTACGATTTGCGCATGTTTGGAACCCTTACAGGGGCTACCAACTCAGGTCAGTTAGTGCCTGGAAACAACAGCAGTTAAGAGATAGTTCCACGCTCCTCAAAACCTCCCGATCAGTGGCGTTGCTGCCGGATGTAATTTGTCGTCAGGACGCACAGATTCTATAGACTTCAATATATCCTATGAGCGATAAATGTCCATTTTTTTTTTTACATATATTCCAAATAGCATTACACTCATTTTTTGTCCACGTGTTCATAGAAATCGTTGTTAGATCAACATCTCTGTCGATTGAAGTATCTTTTTTTATCTTTGAGAAAAGTTGATAGATATAACACAGCAGATCTTCTCTCTACTTGTTGTTTCTATCAATAGTTTCTTATACCTTATTACATTGCTAACTTTCTCGAAGATATATTGATTCTATTCTAATGCTCTTTAGATTTATGTTAAAATATCCATTGCCTGTTATCCGGCTTGTTTAATAATCGAGGTTGAGCTGAAAAGTTCATAGGCTGCCTATGAAGGAGTGACGCTAGAGCTGTGAAATCATGCATGCATTAATCTCAACTGTTGTTATTAATAACTGCATTGTTTCATTGTGTTCAAAGTTTACTTCGAAAGTAATTAGTAGTGATTTAACTTGAATATGGACAAAATCTGGCATCGTGGTTTTATAAAATACCTGCAGAAAAATCATTTAACACCAAGAACATTCATTCTGCCACAGTTGCCACATTAGGCGGTAATGGCTCATCTCTATCACCAATGCAAAAGTGAGCAGATGAATTTAGGAGGCGAAGGTATAGTCTTGAAGTTGACCTTATCATTGAACGTTCTACCATTGCCACCACAGAGAAGAAAAAAAAACATTGGTCGTGTCCTTCACGTGGTGAAGGATGACAGCTGATTGACTATAAATCAAATAGCCATTGCTATTAGCCTATCCATGAGAAAGTTGACAGTATTCTGCACAATGAACTTGGCATAACGGAGGTTTCTGCTCGATGGGTTTCAACAGCTTCTGACACCTTATGAAAAAGCTGGCAACATCACGGGAAAATCCAGATGGTTTCCTGAATTGATTCGTAACCCAAGATGAGTGTTGAATCTGAACCAGGGACAAAGAGACAATCTATGCTGTGGTAACACTCTTCCTCATCTTCTCCAAAGAATGACAAGGACGTTCAGTCTTCAGGGAGCTGATGGCCTGATTTTTTCTAGATGCAAAAGTCATTGTGCTTATTGACTGTCCTTTGAAGGGCCATACCATCAACGGTGAGTACTATGACAACTTGCTAAGTCAGTTACGAAAAACTGACAAGACCAAACATCATGGGAAAGCTAATGAAAGTGGTGATATTTCATCAGGGCAATATTTCAGCACACTAAGTCCTTAGTTTGAATGGCTGCTGAGCGTGACTGTGCTTTTGAACTTGTTGACCAACCTTCCTATTCTCCTGATTTGACTATCATCTGTTCCCCAACTCTATAAAAAAATCATGACTGTGAACCAGTATCGCAGAGATGGTGACGTCATATCTGCTGTGGATGACCTTTTTTGACCAACACTGTTCTTTCTACAGACAGATGTCAGTTTATCTGGACAAAACAAAACAATGCGGTTATTAAAATGAAGAGTCTAAATTAATGCATGCATTTTTCATAGTCGATCTATGAATTTCTCAGCCCACTCTAGTATATATATATATATATATATATATATATATATATATATATATATATATATATATATATATATATATATATATAGTGAATAAAGTAATAATGTGGCAACGATGAATTTCCTTGCAGTTGGTCTTTACATAGTCGGATGCCAGTTTACCGTTAAGGAAACAATGAAGTTATAAATAAGAAGTATTAAAATGAATGAGGGACATCACAGTTCTAGAATCACAATGCTGTGTCCTTTTGCAACCGCTTTCACACACCCAAAAGGTCACGAGCCCCTTACTAATGCATCGTTATTTCGAAGTCATTTTCTGGAAAGATTTTAGACCTTTACCTTTCGTTCGTCCACCATGTTGAATCTCTTTCATTCCTTACGCATCCTATCCGTAAATTCGACGTTTCATCCAGAAAGTGTCTTCTCCGGAACTTCTACTTTTCACTCGGGCCGCTGGTCCACGCTGTTTTTTGCTGTCCAAGCTGGTTAGAGCTGGTCTAAGCTAGTCATAGCTGTCTTGTCTGGTACAAGCTTGTCAGAGCCGGTCCAAGCTAGTCGTAGCCGTGATACCACCAGCACACGGACGGATCCCTGTGCCAAGTAAATATGATGTATTATAGAGAATGGCTTATTCTCGCCACACTGCTATCCGTTTCCCAGAGATGCAAATTTGCAAGCGTATCTACACCCTATTGCTATTCCATTGGCAAAATCTCAGACAATCTCCAGTCTTTTTTCTCATCAGTTCGTAAATTCGCAAACAGTTTCTCGCCATGCTAGTTTTACGGAACTGAATTACACACATATATATATACATTGTATCCCATTTGTAAAGAAAACAACTGCTACTTTGTGAGACAAGCTCTGGCTTTGATAGTGCACTGGACAATATGTAGCGGACCGTGA
>OZ038502.1:71373070-71433070 GCA_964036315.1 Acanthosepion esculentum | reverse complement strand
GGAAGCTTTTTTTGGTAAACACCTAACAAAATTTAAACAATTGGGTTCCTGCATTAGAGATGTCAACATCTCTTGGATAACATTAGGTAAAAAGATGGCAAAAAATCTGTAAATTTGGCAAAGTTTGAATGTGGTTGAATTTACGAGCTGCAAAATGAAGGCCTGTCTAAACGTGCCATCGCTGATGAGATTGGACGTACTAAATTTGCTGTTGCACAATTCTTAAAATTTTGGTCATAAAATTTTGGTCGAAAATGCGTGTTTGAATATACTGAATGTAACAGGAAAAAAATGTCCATCCAATAAAATTCTAATATCTAAAAATCACTGAGTGTATCAAAACCAACGATGGTTTAAACGACCTTAAAAATTTACTAAAAAACAAAAACAAAACCAGAACAATCACAGAAGTGATAAAAAATTATATCATTGAATAACTTTAATATAAGACACTATCTACAATTTTTCTATGTTTCATGGGCAACTTTGCAGCTCCGTCATATGTCACGATCTTCAGGGTCAAATTTGAACAGAGCCATATTTATCCTTTCCTCGGTAATGACTGCATGTTCTACGCAATATATACCGATATCTTCTTCATATATACGAGAAATGAGGAAAAATGGCCATAAACATTACATGATTCCATTAATGTCGACCATTAAAAATCAACTAAGCACCCGTATCTACATTGATAAAATAGGAAGCTGCAAACGACAATGCACAGTAAGATCACCGACACCCACAACCTATGTGTACTTTACGTCTTCCCACCTCAAACACCTCAAAGAGAACCTCCACTATTCATAAACACTTAGGCTTACATGGATGTGTTCCAACAATGTAGAACAAACGAAAATCACTAAAAATCTCGAGCAAAATTTAAAAAAAAAAACTGGTGGTTATAACTAACACTTAATCAGGGAACAAATAAATAAAGCAATTCCCACGTCGAGAGAAGACACTCTAAAGTATAAAATTAAAAATAAATCCAAACCTATCTCTTTAGTAACCACTTTCAAATCTACTCTACGTCCACTGTCTCAGATAATGAAAATTCGATGGGAAATGATACATCGCAAACCATATCAAAAAACTTTATTTGAAGAACCCGGCCTTGTAGCATAACGTAAACCAAAGAACCTTAAGAAAAGCATAGGTGGTAACCAAATTTCTGTCGACAAACACAAAACAGAGCAAGAATAAAAACAATAGAATTTTTCCATCCATGTAACAACAAAAGGAGCCTATGTTGTAACCACATTAAATACATCAATTTATTCACTAGCACATTCACTAACACTACTTTCAAAATCTACAACAACTCTAACTGTACAAGTCATGACATAATTTACTTACTAGAACGCACACTGTGCCAGAAACCATATGTGGGAGCATCTGGATTACCAGTTCACTACTGAATTAATAATTATCGGAATCGAATTTAGTCGGTTTCCCAGGAAAAAATTATTACCTGTAGAGCAATATTTCCGCCTAGAAAAAACATGATTTTAATACCTATGCAAAATTCCCTATTATTGAAAGAATAGAAATAGACAAAAAAGACAAAGTTAGGAAAACACTAAGCGAACATGAAGACAAATGAATTTTGCGCCTCAAAAAATGATATCCAAACGGATTCAACAACAAACTTAACAGCACAGATAGAATTAATATATAACCCCATAAATAAACTCCACCATATTTCTCCCTCACATAATAAGATCTCTGTATATTTCTATATACCCTACATTTACAACAAAGAAGATGACGCCAGACTTGAGGGGCGCAAGCCGACTAGTATAACCCCCACCCCAAACTCACCAGATAAACATGCTCACAGGAGCGATGAGGTCTCCCGTACACAAACTCAAAAGCTCACAAATATATCCACATATATACGCTCCCACAAAATTGAAAGAAAACATACACATAACAGAAATACATGCCCTTCGCAGGGACCAATAAAGATGTCAAAATAATTGAAGTGGTACATCTGAGAGTTATGGGTCTTCCTTAAAAAAAAAACTTGGAAAATATCTTTGACCAATTTCATAACTTACCAAAAATTAACTTTAAAAACCAATTGAAAACTACTGACAAAAACAAAAATTAAATTATTTCTACCTACATATAAAATCATAAAAATATTCCAGCTAATCACCCAGCAATGTTTCTTTAATTTGGATAACCAACGTTACAGACAAAATTTGGTTTACCTATGTGCTCTCCTCTTAGATGCGTTCTTGCTTGTCTATACAGTTTCTAAATACTGAACCATTCAAAAACATTCTACATGTAGATTCTACCTATTTCGGATCATAGACGACACACTAATAATATAACCACAAAATACTAATTTAACAGATCTTCTCAATCAGTTTAATAACGTTGAACCTACAGTAGACTTCACCTTTGAAAGTGAAACCAATCACAATCTTCCCTTCATAGATATCATGTTACACAAAAAGAATAACGAACTTATACGAACTTCATATAAAAGCTACCAACAAAAACGACCTGATTAGTTTCTGCTAAAAATCACTCCTCTAAAATTAAATCTGGTATAATAATATATTTCTTTTAATCTTAAAATACAAGGTAACCAACAAAGTAATGTCTGTTTTCAAAGGAAAAAAAGAAAACACTTCACTGTATGTGTAACGTATATTTAGTCTTCGAAGTAATCGCCATCGGCATCCAGCACCTTCTGCCAACGTGTCTCCAGCTGTTCATCTGTAGAACCCGGGGGTTTTGACGCAAAGAAGTCCGTGAGGGCTTTGCGCAAGTCTGCTTCATTGGTGAAGGATTTCCCACGAAGATGATTATCCAGGGAGTGGAATAGGTGGTAATCGGATGGCGCAAGGTCAGGTGAATAAGGTGGATGACACAAAGTCTCCCACCCAAGTTGCTGTACGGTATCTCTGACCACTCGCGCGACAGGTGGCCTGGCGTTGTCATGGAGGAAAAGCACACCTTTGCTGCGAGTATAGGTCTCCAGTGAACGTTTGGCCCGTTAGTAGCTGTTCATAATGAACCACTTGACGACCTGTCCACCGGACACAAAGCATAATCTTGCGTGGGTACATAGGCGGTCTTGAGGTGTGATGGACAGCATCCTGAGGAGACAACCAATGTCTGGAACGTTTGGGAGTTTCGGACAGAACCCACTTTTCATCACTGGTAAGCACTCGATTGAATAAGGATGCGGTACGGTGGCGAGAAAGCAGCGATACGCAGGCTGCCACTCGTTGTCCCTTGCGTTTGCGGAACCCACTTGCTCAGTTTGTACGTCTTACCTTGGTGGCGCAGGTGAAGTCTAACTGTTTCATCTGAAACGTTGAACTGTCTTGCAAGTTCACCACACGTTAGACTACTGTCCTCTTCAATGGCCGCCTTCAGGACTCCGTCATTCAAGACCTGTGTTGTCCACTGCGAGGCTCATCATGGAGAGACAAATCTCCCGACTTGAATTTTCGAAACCAACGCCTCGCAGTACGTTCATCCACAGCATTATCCCCAAACGCTTGACATATGCGGCGACTTGATGCAGCTGCTGATACGCCCAATTTGAAGTCGTTAAGCAAACAGCCCCTAACGAGATCTCTAGACACTTCCATCCTTCTCACAGCTGTCAGGCTTATAACTGATGGCCGGTCACGGTGCGCGTGTTTTCATAACGTCTGATGGCACTACTTACGGCTGTCCGAATTTGAAAACAATTGCTACACGCGTTTCGTATATATTTCGACTTCATTTAATGACTAATCAAAAAACGGACATAACTTTTTTGGTTACCTTGTAGATAGATTTGCCTTTTCTTTAAATATTTTCATAGTAATTATTCTGGTGGTCTTTCCTCTTGGTACCTTGACTTAATAAATTTAAAAGCAGTACTAAATTGGTCGATAGCATTTATAATTTCAAGGGTGAGATTTGTAGTCCTAACCGTAAATGTTATGTTAATAATGTCTTTCCACCCAAACATAAAAGGCCAACAGATATTGGCGGACTCAAAGATTGAAGTAAACGTAATGTTAAATAAACCTTTATACTATAAAAAAAAATTACACAATTTTGCGCCGCTGTTTTTTAAAATTTTATTGAAGATGGGAATTATTAACAACCGGCCTGAACATGAGACAAGTATGCATTTTTTTATATAGTTATATTGAAATGTGCTTCATCATTGATGTCTACTGTGGCTAAAGTAATAACAGATGGAAAAGTTGATATTTTAGCGTGCTCATGTCGCTACTCAATGTGACACAATGTCAATGTTTAAAGCTGGCTTACAGGCAATAGCGTGGAAAGAATGCTCAAGCCCACTCGGCATCCTCCCCTTTTGAAGATACCTCAGTCGCCGGGTAATGATTCCAGTCACTTCCTGAAACAGTTCTAAGGGATGCTACCCGGCTGGGACTTGAGCTAATATTATTTTCAAACTACTCCAGCTGGTACCGGGAGAAAATGGTAAGTGATAGAAAAAAGGATAATTTCGATTCATCTCGGTGTGCATATTTGTATTTGGAGGGCTTCTAGGTCTAGGCCGGTTGCCATTAATTTCATTGTTTAAGTAAAAACCAAACGAACCCTGGTAGCAAATAAAAAAAAAAACTTTTACCCTTTAAACATAACGCTGACAGAAGTAAGAGATACTGTCGGATTAAAAGGTCCACTTAATAATCAATATCAAATATAAAGGATTCAAGTCTCCTGGGATTCATTTGTAATGATTACGCAATTTTCCGCAAATGGATGTTGGAATAATGACTGATTTTAAATATGGAGTATTGTTGAGAGCAACAAATAAATATGAAAATGCAGTGAATCGTGATCGCCCATATCCGGATGCAATACGCGATCCAAAGCAAGAAAGAAGCAGACAGAGGGGAAAATGTCGAAATCCGTTCCAAGCTTTGTTAACGGCAAAGATTTCGAAAGCATAGAACAATTTGTCTTACTAAACATTCACTACAAACCGGATACTAGCAGTTTCGTTTCTCGCAATTCTCGCCTGTAGAATTCTCTTCCGGCTTCATACTTTCCAGGCAACTTTAATCTTCAAAAATTGAAATGCAATATCTTCCTGGTTACACTTCTTTTTCTTATCAGTCCTTAGTAATGTTTCTGTTTTCCAATTCTTCAACACCCAATAACCGCTAGTGTGTTCATGGCTTGACAGCCTTGTTTGTGGTTAATTCGATTTAAAAAAATCTTTAATGAGATGGAAGCAGATAAAAATACAAAGGAAAAAGAAAAAAATATAATGTAAAAAAGAGGAAGAAAAAAATGGGACGAGAACCTAAAATCATAGGTTAAACCGCGCCCACCAATAAGCCGGGGGGTCAGTAGCGAGGGAAGGTAAACGAACTGATTTTATTCGAATTACATTGACTTGATCAGAGACGAAGAACAACAACAGGGAAATGTTATGTTTCCTCAAAATCCTGACCGTCTTACTTCCAACAACTTTTCCCTTGCCATTAGTACACATCTATCCAGCCACCCACCACTGAACGCCGTAAATCCCCGCCTATAAATATGCCATGAGGGACCGAAAAATCGACGGAGGCAGGGTGTTCACTCTAACGAGGGGTCGTTTGCCGCAAGTTAACTTTTGTGTACGGCATTATTTCATTAGCAAACAAAGGGCAAGTCAATTGAAAATATCTTGGCTAGGTTCCCACCTTATTGTAGGTCATTGAGTATATTTATTCTTGGTAACAGGATGAAGGATAAGTCAATCTGTCCGCCCATGCGCGCGTGTGTGGATGCAGTGCAGTATGCGAGCGTACAGGAAGACGTCAGCTAAAGGAATGCGCAGTTACATATAACCTTATCAATCGTACCAATACACATACGGTTAGGGATCGTTAAATTTCGAATACAAAAACAAAACGTGTAAACATACATTTATCGAATGTACGAATACGCATAATAACATCAGGTTATCGACCTCAAGAAGCAATAATCGAACGTACAGATGCAATAACAAAACGTACAAATACGCATTGATATCTTGAACGTGCGTACATATCTTTACGTATACTTGCCAAGGGTAATGATAATGCTAACATTAGTCGTTTCGTTATAAGGAAAGATTCGGCATTCTTCGATCGATTAGCAAGTGTTGCTTAAATGATGCGTTTTAATTTCATGGCCATCAGGTTAGGATCAAAGTGTAGTGTCTGTTTGTCTCATTTCTATTAGCAATAGTAATATAAGTAGTTTCCTTCATGTGGGCGTCCATAGAACAAGCAGGAAGACTTTCTCCAGTGATACATTTTAACTCCTTGGGCATCGAGTTAGGATCAAAGCGTAGTATCTTTTTGCCACTTTTCTAATAGTAATGGTGTTAAGTTATTTTGAATACTATGTAACTAGTGATCCAACCCAAATGACTTGACTCACTTTATAGTTCCCCAATAGAAGGTTAACCAATCAGGAGACGTGAAATATTCAATCCGTCGTGTATAAAGGCGGCCATTTTGATTACTCTCTCCGAATATCCAGTGCCAAACTGTCACTCCAAAGAACAGAAGGAAGAACTACGCTCTGCTACTTTATCGAGATATCCAATGCTAACCTGAACTACGCTTCCCTACTGCCCTTGAAATATTCACTGCCAACCTCTGGATTCTATACTCAAAGACTACCGTCATCATGAACAACAAATGGTAATAATATCCGTTTCTTTATGAGGAAACATTCAGCATTCATTGAGCAAGCAGTAAGCGTTGTTTGAGGGACGTTTTTTTTACCCCTTGGCCATCGGGTTAGGATCAAAGTGCAGTACCTGTTCGCCTCATTTCTCATCGTAATAGTGATGAGCTCCGTTTCTTTATGAGGAAACTTTCAGCATTCATTGACCGAGCAGCAAAATTTTCACCGGTGACACTTCCCGTCACTCATTGGCAATCGGGTTAAGACCAAAGTGTAGAATTTGTTTTCCACATTTCTAATAGTAATGATTATATTAGCCGTTTCCTTATAAGGAAACATTCGACATTCATTGAGCGAAAAGCAAGTGTTCCTCAAGTGACGCTATTTTTTTAACTCCATTGCAATCGGTTTAGGATCAAAGAATCTGTTAGCTCCATCTCTCATAGGAATAGTAACATTAGCCTTTCCTCTCAAGCAAAAAATAGATATTCATCAACCGGGGAGCAAGTGCTCCTCAAGGGAGGCTTTTTTAACTCCTTGGTCATAGTGTTAGGATCAAAGTGTAGTATCTGTTCGCTTCATTTCTAATAGGAATGGTAATATTAGCCGTTTCCTTATAAGGAAGCATTCGGCATTCATTGACCAAGCAGCAAGCGTTCCTTGAGGGATTTTTTAACCCCTTGGAAATCAGGCTAGGATCAAAGTGTAGTATCTGTTCGCCTAATTATTAATAGTAACGGTAATAGTAGCTGTTTCCTTAAGGAAACATTCAGCATTCATTTACAGAAGAGTTTTTCGGGAAAATACGTTTCTTACATCTAGTATTGACGAAGATTTCCTTCAGAAACATTTATTTGAAGAAGTGTGGAACGTTAGCATATCGATCATGCCATTATTCATTCTTCGAGTTACATGTGATATCCATTTTAATTGTTGCTGCTGTTGCAAGTTCTCATTTGAATTGCTTTCTGCCATTTAGTATATATCTTTGTGCTTCTGTAACGCTAGTCTCATTGATTCAAAGAAGGACGGCCCTCGTTAAGACCTACACGCTTCTTTCTCTCTCTGTCTGTCTCTCTCTCTCTCTTGAAGATATCATCGATCTTAGACAGCGGTTATATACAGCTGACAATTAAGTTATTTTTGAAAGTGTTTGGCGCCATGTGAAAGTAACGACCTGACGATACTATTTAAGAATATGAAATGTCTCGGATCAGGGTAGACCTAGGAACACAAGCAAGTGGTGCCAAGCTCCCCAAAACCTCCTGATCAGAGGCTTTTCTGTCAGATGTAGTTTATCGTCATACCCAGGGCGGTATAGAGGACATGATAGAAATGGTGATTCACTAGATGCCACGCTTATTCCCATATATGCGTTTCCGCTATGGTCACGTGATTTACTTAATTCAAAATGGGATCGCCCGTTTTTGCTCTCTGCCGATCTACGTTCAAATTACAGTGTCGGCAACGACACATTATTATATTATTATTTAATATAATTAGAATATATATATAAATACAATGAGAATTGTAGAAGGGGTGGATTGGAAATAGAAGACGTAGCTCGTAGGGGCAGCGTCCGTTTAGGAATTTTGAAGAGCTGCGCCATATCGAGTTTAAGTAGTACTTCGCCGAGATACAGTTGGTATGACGCATGCGTCGTATCGTAACGGTCCGGATTCGATTCTCGGTAGTGGATTCGCACTGCTGCTGAGTCCCAAATATAGGTTCAGGATTCTTCTAGACTCGATGAATTAATTATTATTATCATTATTATACATATATATATATATATATATATATATATATATATATATATATATATATATATATATATATATATATATATAAAACATAAGGCAGCATGTATTTTATATACAAAGAAACAATCACGCATAGAATCAATCAGCAATATTAATGCGATTATTTGCGATATCACATCGCCAGTAGAATATATTTTATGCATTAAAATACTGTTAATCCATAGAATGATGTGATCCTCATCCATCCCATCAATATCTTATATCCGGGTTTCTCTTATATCCGGGTTTGGTCTATTATATATACATTAACACAGGCTCTAATTTGGGACCAGAGAAAATTTATCTTATATCCGGGTTTCTCTTATATCCGGGTTACACTGTATATATATTGTTATATATATATATATATATATATATATATATATGTATATATATATATTGTTATATATATATATATATATTGTTATCTATCTGTCTATCTATCTATCTATCTATCTATCTATCTATATATATATATATATATATATATATATATATATATATATATATATATATATATAAATTACTTGCAATCTGTGTCATCCTTCAATAGAAAGTTCAGCTGAAAAAATATTGTCATTTCATTCTCTCCCTTGTAGAGGACGGTCTCCTTTTATGTCTGACGGACAAAAGAATAGCGACATTTTTTTCGTTCATTTTGTATAAACAAATATGTGATTACTCGCTATATATAGAAAATAATAATTATCTGGTTTGAAAAGACTATTTTTTTCTGGTTCCGGCGAGTGCAGACTCGAAGGATTTAGAATTCAGTTGCAAATCACTTTAAGTCAGTACATTTTGGGGCAGCTTAATTCAATATCACTGCTTACAATACACCATTTTAGTTCCTTAGCGGTATATACAGGGCTAAACACAATCAGATCTTTAGTATCACGCTTCAGTGATTTCATTACAAACATCAATTGTGGGATTCCGTTATAATAGCTGTATACATATACAAAAGCTACATATATACCTATAAACATACATATATATATATATATATATATATATATATATATATATATGTATAACAGTATATATATACCCATATATATATATATATATATATATATATACCCATATATATATATATATATATATATATGTAACCATATATATATATATATATATATATGTGTGTGTGTGTGTGTGTGTGTGTGTGTGTGTGTGTGTGTAGTTTTGAGTATACTCGGAGTCCCGTTACTGAATTCATAATTAGATTAACAGTCCAGACATCGTAAAAAATCCCTCCCGAATATAATCTAGATTTAAATAAAAAATATAATAAGATACATCGATCATCTGACGCATATTAAAAAGGCCCCTTTCATTCATAGCTATATTTTCTATAATTAGAAAAATACTGATTGAAACGGATCGTATATACGTAAGTAAATAGAAAAGAAAGAAAGAAATATAGTATCAAACGGACACACATGATTATATATATATATATATATATATATATATATATATATATATATATATATATATATATATATATATATATATATATATAATTATAAATATATATATATATATATATATTTATATATATACATATATTATGTGTATGTTTGTGAAATATTAGCGAAAAAGTAAAATGAAAGTAATCCCCTGTTTTCTCGATGCTGAATATGGGCTTGACGATAACCTAATAAGAAAAAATGTGAATTAGTATACGAATCGAATAGAACAACGGGAAAATATAATTGAATAGGATATGGAGATAAGTAAAATCGACAAAGAACTACGCGGCCGGAAGGGATTGTTCTTTAACAGAATTAATACAAGGAAGAAATAATTATTAATAAACAAAAAAAAAACATTTGAAAATCACAGGAAATAAACAGATGGAGAGAGTACGGAACAAGATCTAAAAAGGAAATAATAATAAAGCAATGATACAAGAACATGAGTCATTGACCTGATTGCTAAGAAGAAATCTGTCAAGTACATACTTCGTATCTGTCTCTAATTAAAGAAGAATGTTAATTAAAAATAAGATCACGAATACAGGGCGGTGTTTGGGAAAGGGATATGGTAGAGCCGCGTAAACCCAAACTGGTGTTAAGGGTGGTAATGATGTTAGGGTCGAACAAAAACCAAAGAATTAATACGGTTGACTTAAGTTAAAAAACATTTCTCTAATTTCTAAACAGCAGATGGTAAGAAAAAGAAATGTAGTCAAACAAACTGAAAAAATAATTAGTATATAAGGACTTTGATTTTTATCAGGATACTTCTGCATTAAGTTGAGTCGTTTCTGTTCCTTGAGACCTCAATAGGATTTGGACGCCTTTTTATGCAATTCACAGTTGTTGTGTAGTACCAAATATAGTTAGCCGGCATCACTTGTAGATGTTTGTATTTACTCAGTACTAAAATATAATACAAAATGGTTGGAGAGAAATCGGAAGAACATAAATGAAATATCTCATTTTATACAACGTGAGAATGCCAACAATGTTTGGAAATATAATACCAGCGTTCTATCAGTCCATAAAATGAAAAACAACCGAATATCATGAATTCTTTATTTACTCAAAAATCCCGTATTTGAAACCAACCATTTTAGCGACAAGCTTCGTCAGGTCATGTTGATGCAACGGCAGCAATGTATGTTTCACTTTTACGACAACAACCCTTTACGGGACACATGCATTAATTGAGTTTTTTTTTATCTTTGGCTGCTACCAGTCAAGAAGAAGTATTTGAAACCAACCTTGTTAGGGACGGGCTTCGTCAGGTCATTTTACTGCAACGACAACAATATATGTCCACTTCTATGTAAATAACTCTTTACGGGACACATGCAATAATTGAGTTTTCTATCTTTGGGTGGTACCAGTCAAGAAGAATAATTTTAAACCAACCTTGTTAGCAGCAATCCGAACAAACAAACAAACTGCTAATTTTAGATAGTCGACACATTGTAGCCACATCATCGGTTGGGGATATAAATTCAGGTGATCAAATAAAGGTTAATATAAATTTGAATAGCTGAAATAGTTATTCCCTGGAAATCTGCGGAAGAAATTCATTGTGGAATTCTCTTGATTCAGTTCTAGCAGTTGACTACTTGTTCTACGCGCCGCTGGTGAATCTTATATATGTTGTTCTTGTCCTAAGTATTATCGATTCTTGTATGGCTTCAGTAAAAAACAATTCTCATTATTCTTTTTCGTGATTATGTGAAAATGTTCTGAAAAAGCGAAAACTATTATCAATCCGAATGCTATCAGTTCTTTCGAGGCAGAAAGAGGTTTTTCAAGAATGAATAATATATACTCAAGTAAAGGAAGCCGCCTTACAGTGGAAAATGGAGCAAAATTGATGGCAATTAATCTTGTTGGTCGCCCTTTAGATTTATAGGATGTCACCTCTTTTGTTAAAACATGGTTTAGAAAAATCACTTTCGATAAAAACAGGGTAAGTCAGAAACAGTTGATTATCGAGTGGTTATTAGAAAAGTTTTAAAATGAAAGATCATGAATAAATGATTAATTATGTTATTTCTGAATAAGTGCAAGAAAAATTTGCTTTATTCATAAATTATAACTATATAGTAAAGTACAGACAATACAAATAAGAGGGAACCAATTGTTACTGAGAACTGTTGTTGAAAAACCCGTTCTTGAAATCTTTGAATTCCACCACTGGTGGTAAGCGTTGTAGAAGAAGAATTCTGAATTTGAAACCAACCTTGTTAGAGACGGGCTTAGTCAGGTCATTTTACTGCTACAACGACAATATATGTGCACTTGTACGACCATAACTGCTCCCAGGACACATGCATTAATTGAGTTTTCTATCTTTGGGTGGTACCAGTCTAGAAGAATAACTTGAAACCAACCTTGTTAGCGACGGGCTTCGACTGGTCATTTTTCTGCTACGACGGAAATATATGTGCACTTCTACGGCAATAACTCTTTAAGGGACACATGCAATAATTGATTTTTTTTAAATATTTGGCCGGTACCAGATTAGAAGAAGAATTTTAAACCAATCTTGAAAGGGACGGGCTTCGACTGGTCATTTTTCTGCTATGCCAGCAATATATGTGTACTTCTACAACCATAACCCTTTTCGGGACACATGCAATAATTGAGTTTTCTATCTTTGGGTGGTACCAGTCTCGTAGAAGAATTTAAAACAAACCTTTTTAGCGACGGGCTACGTCAGGTCATATTTCTACTACGACATCAATATATGTGCACTCCAACGACCATAAATGCTTCCGTGACACGTGCAATAATTGAGTTTTCTATCTTTTGGGTGGTACCAGTCTCGTAGAAGTATTTGAAACCCCCCCTTTTTTATCGACGGGCTTCCTCACGTCATTTTGTTGCTAGGTCTGTAATACAGGATTATTAAAAAAGAACGAAACCATCATCATTACGCTATATTTTAATGAGGAAAAGCCATAGAAAACTCCAGCGAAATCACAAGTATTCTACTGACAATTTCCTGCCTTATATATGGCCACCACCTGCAGCAAGGGCAACATCAATGAGATAATAGAATTCCTACCTGACGCGTATCAGCATATCACGATCCTCTGAGTTGATCACTGTTGTTATTCGATGTTTAAGGTCACCGAGGTTTGTAGGTAGCGGTGGAACATAAACACGATCTTTTACGCATCACACACGCTGAGGTCTGAGGATCTCTCAGGCCAAGCACAGAGAGCAAGGTCTTGGTAAATACCTGAATGAGACGTAGTTTGTAAGGTTTTAAATGTAGACGTCTTCTTGGCACAGGCCAGATGGTGGATTCAGAGATCGCAAGATTATAGATAGGTCGATTTATGAACTTCCGTAGACTCCGCTCAAGCGCAGCACGGACTGTCGCCACTGGTTCATCCGAAACTCGTGATCGTCCTCTATTTTCTTCCTTTACATGGGCACCCACTCTGTTGAAACTGTTTAAACGACCGTTGAATAGCCTCAGACGAGGGCGGATTAATGTCGAATTGCTTTCGAAAAGCCGGCTGAACCGTGACAACCGTATTTGTTTTCGCGAACTCTTTAACGCAGAACATCTTTTGCTGAGAATCCGCCATTCTGGGGATCAGCAGAAAACGTAACATTTTCGGAGATACAACGCGACTACAGCGCCCATGTTGCAGCCAATCAAAACTTAGAAAACTCCTCTTTCAAATGGTCACTGACTCAGTGAATGACGATGCTTGAGAAGTTAAGCAATGCGTCGGTTCATACTTTTAAAATAACCCTGCGGTGTAGTGGACACAGGCAATAATTGTGTATTTCGTCTTGGTACTGATGATCACTGTTCGTGTGACGATGAGTAACATGGCTTTGATTATTGATTTTAAAGACTATGAAATGTTCTTTAGGGATTCTGTAGGAATTTGTGCAATACTGTCTTCGTAACCAATAACACTATGCTAGCAAAAAAAAAATTTTAAGAAAATAGGAACTAAAGAGAAACTTACAGATATTTATATAGAAATAAAACACCTCAAACATCTTAGACACGTAGTGAGGGCAGAGAGTTTAGAGATTAAAACACACCCTGGACATACTGAATGCAAGAGAAGCAGGAAAAACTGAAGGAATATATATGAGAACAAAGGCAAAGAGAAATGGTAAATAATCAAATGTTTATTTACAGTAAAAAGAAGGTTGTTTTGGATAGTCATGTCGGCCTTCGTTCGGAAATAGCAAAGCATATAACAAAATACCTTTACATCTATCTATCTATCTATAGATATATATATATTTTGTCATCCACAGACAGACTGTTTCGCAGCTCATCAGTGTGGCTAGACGTCCGGTTGCCTCTAGCTAAGATCGAAACCCGACTGAATTTGCGTCTGTCGGAACTTCTACCACTAAGCCGTCGGCGCACGGCAGGGATGAAGGTGAATTTTAGCGTGTTTATATTTAGATTTAGATAAACACACAGTGACTGACAGTGACTCAATTCTGCCGAAGAGTCGTGCAATATTAGCTTAAATATTCACTGTTTACAAACTCACACATCAAACCAAAGAGCTCAACCGAAATTAATTTTTCAGGAGACAATATTTTTGTCATCTACAGACAGACTGCTTCGCTGTTTCACAGCTCATCAGTGTGGCTAGACGTCCGGTTGCCTCTAGCTAGGATCGAAACCCGACTGAACTTGCGTCAGTCGAAACTTCTACCACAAAGACGTCGGCGTACGGCAGGGATGAAGGTGAATTTTTAGCGTATTTATTTTTAGATTTAGATAAACACACAGTGACTGACAGTGACTCAATTCTGCCGAAGATTATATATATATGTATATATATAATAAAAAGGCTTAAACACTAATATTCCATAGTCGTAATTTATTCCATTGCGATCGTAAATACGATCCCATTCATCAGACCTATAAATTAAAAAAGAAAACAGAAAAAACATATATATATATATATGACATCGTACACTACGAAATGGACAAAGTCCGACAATTATTTTGATATATCTTATTGTTATACGTTATTTATATAGACACAAATATTTATGCAAAATACTCTGTTTATAATAAACTTCATTGACAACATTGACGGACCTGAACGCCCGAGAAATTATCATAGAAAATCATACAAGATTGTAGTCTAAAAGAACAAAAAATCTACCTTGCTAACCAGACGCTGCACTTTATCAAAACTGGTATAGCACGTCAGGCTATATGACACATATACACACACATAAAAATAGGAATAAATATATATACAGAAACCTACACATATTCTAAAAAAATTATCTTATTGACGATAAAGTACAGTAGATGTTCATAATAATTTTTAAAAATGTAACAATACACAGTTGTTGATTAAGTCTAAAAGTAATTAAAAATCCTTATCAAACAAAAGTAGATATTAGTTAGTATTGAGGATACATTCCAAGACATACATATATATATACGAAGACATACGAACATACATCCACATATACAAATATATAATCATGCATAAATACCCATATCAACACATCTACATGTACACACATATAAGTACACTCACATCCAAGCATATATATATAAATACATACATATATATATATATATATATATATATATATATATATATATATATATATATATATACATACATATACACATATATATAGGCACAAATACACATATATATATACACATATACACACATAGACATACACACGCACCTGAAGACACAAACCAAAGTTTACATACCTACACATACGCACAAACCAACTCACATATGATGGGTGTCACTACACACACATACACCTACACACAGACACACACACACATATATATATATATATATATATATATATATATATATATATATATATATATATATATATATATACGTACATATAATAACAAGTACAGATATATACGTACATACACATAAATACACAGACATTCAACCATATACATATATATACGTACATACATGTACATACAAAAACATATATCCATACACATACACATACCCATATACATGTATCCTAACATACATACATAAACATATCCATACATACAGAAATACACCTAAATGGAAATATAGATACACAATACAACTGGACATATATATATATATATATATATATATATATATATATATATATATATTTTACACTCTTCTCCTCCTTTTTACATTCTTACTTTATATATATATATATATATATACATATATATATATATATATATATAAAACTTACTAACATATATATACACTTATATACACACATACACATCCAGCAGTACAAACACACATGCATACACACAAATACATGCACACATATACAGACACGTATAACACAGTGTATGTACAGAATAAACATTCATATCGACAGGATGACTATCAGGTTATAAAAGTAATAACCTATTAAATTTACAGTGACATATCATTATCATTGAAAGTATACGACCCCTATAATAAGTTCAATTTATAACGGTGTTTACAGTTAACAGTTAGTTCATATCTTTGCTTTAAGAGATCAGTCTTATTTTTAAATCTCTTATTTCAAATTTCTGTTAAGACATAAATAGCACGGGGCATATAGGGAGTTACATGTCGGGGCTTTCTTAATCAATTTCCATTTAACCATAGGTGTTTTATTCTTTTCTTTTAGACTCCAAACATACTTAGATAATGAAGTCCTATACTTATAGTTACAGTTATTAAAATATTGCATATGCCTACGCCAACGTTCGTTGAATGGATTCATGGTGCTACCAATGTATTTTTTTTTATATTTGGATTTTCTAGGGTTGAGATTGTACTAAGATAAACTACAGAACTAGTCATGCAATTACTTTGTAGTGGACAATTATTTGGATACCTACAATTTTTTTGTAAGGGGCCGTGGAGATGTTTCCTGTCTCGTCAACTTTTTGTGTGTGCATATAACTAAATATTTCTGGTTGCTTATGTATTATAATCTGAGTGTGTATGTATTGTCTTACGCAAGATGTCAGCCCCCTAATCCTACACTTGGAATTAAAATGTATCCATGTTGACATGAAGTTAAGACAAGTCGATCTTAATGCCTATGCTAACGTAATTTCAATGAAAACAAAATAAATTGAATAACATAAGTATTTTTTCTTTTCTCCTCCGTAATTTTATAATTTTAAACTTAATAGAGATTAAATTTAGATTTTAAATTTGTAATTTTTTATTTTTTATTCTAATTTCAAATGTTGTCTTATAATTCAATTGTTTAGAATAAATTCTATTTTAGTATAACCCCAACTTTAAAGCATTTAATACCTATTATAACCTTTCTTTGTTGACAATTTTTTGTATACTTGTATTTTGATTGCTCATTCCACCTTATGTAACAGCGTTTTCCCCGTGCATGGGATCGTTAATTAATTTGAAACTTTTAAAACCCTCTATTCTATATTCAACATCATCACTTGATAAGACACCGTAGTTATTTTATAACGTATTTATGTTATAATTTTTAAATAAATAAGTATATCTGTTCTATTATGTATTGAGCACTCTTTTAAGAATAGTAATTGCCGGTTATTGGAATTTATTCCGTATGCACCAATCCTATACTTGGATATATATATATATATATATATATATATATATATATATATATATATATATATATATATATATACACAAACATATATATATATATATATATATATATATATATATATTTATACAAATATATATATATATATATATATATATGTATATATAAATAGAAAGAAAGAACAGTAAGACATACAATCCGGTGTTCTTATAGATATTTTTATTTTTACACAATAGTGCTCAATGTAAATTTACAGAGCTTTAATATTATAAATTAATTGATTTAAGATATGGTTTTTCGCTACACAGGGATAACCAGGTTTTCAAACATGGTTATCACTGTGTAGCTAAAAAACATATTTTAAATCAATTTATAATATATGTAAATATATATACACACACACATACATATACATACAAATATATATATATATATATATATATATATATATAGAGAGAGAGAGAGAGAGAGAGAGAGAGAGAAAGACAGAGAGAGAGAGGCGAGAAGTTTAAACAGAAATAGAAAACTATAACTAAGAAAGAAAGAAGTACTATATAAAATGAAAAAAAGAAGAACGAAGAAAGGAAAAATAAGGAATATACGATAAAAAAAGAGAAACTGCAATTTTTTCTTTACCGTGAAATAATAAAGCTAGAAATTCTGCAATAGAAGACTGTAAAAGACCTTTTAAGAAAAGTTAATCATATACAAAAATAAAAATAAACATTATCAGCGAAAAATAAAATAATTCTACAATTAACGAATAAAAAGAACAAATAAAAAATAATATATGAATGGCGGCAAAGAAATGAGCTGGGGTCTGGAATTTTAAATGCTGAAAACAATACTTCTGAAATCAATTTGAATTGAAAAGGTTTGCAATAGAATTCGAAAAATGAAAAAAATGTTTCGTTTTTCTTTTCTTTTTTTTACGTTTGTCTAATTAACATAAAAAGCTGGGAGCAGTTTATTGTTTGTTTTCGTGACAAATAATGTGAAATGCTGTGGAAAGGGTAGGCAGTAGCCTCTTTGTGAAGAGTGAACACCGCTTAAAGGTGCTGCCTTAGTCTCGTACGCGACATTAGGAAGAAGAAGACGTAAAAGAAGCAATTGGACAGTCAGAGAGACAAACAGGATATTACAATTGCCTGTTCTTTGTATCGAAGTCATCGTCTAATAACTGCTGTGTCGCTTTGTTTCAGAAGGTCTCTGTATTTCGCAGGGGTTTTTGGATAATGATGTGCCTTCAGAAATTGAAACGATATATTAGTTATTCATGGAGTAATAAAGACAGAAGGCTGCAACGATTTCTCAGTCAGTAATGTTGGATCAAGTAAGCTGGTGAGTAGGATTATCGATGATTTTGTGGAGTAATTTGTTTTCAACAGCTTAATGAAATTTTTCTCAACCAGTGCGCCTGGGCCTAGTAAAGAGCTCTGGAATGTAACCAGATGCATCTCAATTTAAGAGAAGAGTAATTTGTTAATTATTGTTATTTTTTAAAATCTTTATTTATAAAATATGTATAGACACTAAGCAAATTGTTTCCATATTTATGCCAAGTCTTTGTCATCTGTACGTTAAATTCATTAATCTTTAAGAAAGAGGGGATAAACCTTTCTCCATAGTTTCTTCAAGTCATAAAATATAAAGCAGCTCAAGTACATGTTCCACACAAGCATATATATATATATATATATATATATATATATATATATATATATATATATATATATATATATATATTTAGTTTACGAAAAACTAGGTAATCCGTATGGGTAGACCCAAGGAGGATAAAATCCAGTAAATCTGTAAATCAGAGCTAATAATTTAAACAAAAACAGACCACTTTAAGGTTCCATATAATAAATTATTTCACCACCGCCCTTTTAAAGGACAGCGGATCATCAGATGTTATTTCCAAAGGTTGAAACGAGAAAAAATGTATATATATATATATATATATATATATATATATATATATATACATTGTGTGTATTTAGGCAGCATTTTTTCATTAATACATGTTTCATTAAATAATATAGATAAGTGTTGTCTATTTATTTTATGTAAGTTTTTTTCATATAGTCTGATAATCTTAATAACATTATCATTAAACAATGAAAGAAAATCACAATATTGATACATACTTTTTTTAATCCAATCTAAGCTTTCGGCTTACATAAGCCATTATCAAAGATGACAGTTACACAATATATTTAAGCAATACACGAACAAGAAATTGATGATAGTCTTGTTTGTTTACATGGATGATTTCCAAGCTACGATAAACACGTGCATATAAAACGCTGAAAGCGAAAATCGCACAACAGCTCATGACGTCACACATGACCACGCGAGAGTGAATCCGATGAGTATTGAGTATGGAAAGCCGTTGGTATGAACCAATGACTTCTGTTACTAATTATAGGCATTTAAGGATATTTTTGGAGATTTCATAGTTTATTTTGTTCAGGTTAGGTTTCAACTGTTTTATGTATATAGCTTCAAGAATTTTTAGTTTTTGTTTATTGTTTTCATGTTTAAGTATAGTTGTGTTTTCGACGAGGATTTTCCGGAATTGTGTATGCGGCCAGGCATGTTGTTTTAAATGCCTAAAAATGTTAGAGTTATCATTCAAATGTAGTGTCAAGCGTACATATATGTACATATGCGTTTCGTTTATATATATATATATATTTTATGTATATATATATACACATATATATATATATATATATATATATATATATATATATATATATATATATATATATATATATGGAGTGTAATGTTTTAAAAAGAAATGGTTATTTTAGGAGGCTTTATTATTTTCCTATTTTCAAAATTCATGACCAGATTTTCTTTTTTAAAATTGAAAGTTCGTCCCAGAATTTTAGTTTATTCTACAAAAACGCCCTGATGTAAAAAAAGATGTTGAGAAGCACTTTTTTAATGGATCGTTATGATAAGTAAATAATACGCTAAATTGCGTTCAAATGTTTGAAAGAGAATTTTAATAACTTCTCTTAAAAAGCTATTACTTAAAGCACACAAATATGGAATAAGTGATATTTTTATTTTAGTTTTAAAAAACTTTCACACAATACGATAAACAAGAGACACCCAAGTAAAAACTTCGTGAATTTCGTTTGATAAAGTGTATAAGATTAGACTTAAAGATTTATATAATAGTAAGAATCATGATTTTTTTTAGAAACAATAATATAAGTAGTAAGTTTTACTTAACATGTCACGGTTTTACTTTTTTAAAAGGAGAACCATTGGATTAAACTATACATCAACAAGTCCAGCTTACCTCGTTATGGCTTCCGGAGGAAATAACTCGAATCAAAACCGGATGGAGCAAAAAAAACAAACAACAGTATACAAGAGGGAAACTTGGAAATATTTATTTATTTGTCTGAAGTATGTCAATAAGTGCATTCGGATACCTAGCCATATCTGAATTTATCTTTGCAATCACAAGGTGTGTAGCACGACTCTGTCAAGGAGGCGGTCTGGTTCTTCGGCAACCAGGTTGGGGTTGCTATATAAGCCGATGTGATGCAAAACCCGAAATCGGCGACGAAGACAGTGCATCACTGAAGACCTCCCTTGGTGCATCTGAAATGTATTATGCAACTATTAGGGAAAGAGATTTCTCTATGGAAAAGTGCAGATTATGAATATTTATAGGATAGGTAACTATTGACCCAAGAATTTATATTTGCGGACCATACACGTGGAGGTCGATCCCACAATGATTATTTTTAAATGATGTCTGACTGGAACTTGTTTCTGACCAATGTCATTTCGTCAGCACCATTCCTGTCCGAAACCGACATGTCTCTGGAGTCTATGTCTCGGTTATTGATAGCATCGTAGGGCGGGTGATGGTCTTGGCTGGAATAGGCGGGCGTTGCATTCCCTTCTTTTTACTCCCTCTTCAGTCTTCCTCCTCTCGAACACCCGGAATGAATAAGCTCTTCACCATGATGTACGGTCATCAGCTTCTATTTTCCGGGTGTTAGGGCTGATTCCAGCTTGATGGTGGGAAGAAATCAGTTGGTCTTTGAATGCTGCGTTTTGGGGAACCGAAATAATGTTTGCCGTTGATGGGCTCGCTGTAAACAACAGTCCGCGGGAGTATTGAAGAGGCCTTGCGGGTGACATGTTCTGACCACCTGAGGCGATGCTTAATGATTGCAGATTGAATGCTCGGGATTTCTGAGGGATTGAGGACTTCGTTTTCAGTGTGTAGATCCCTGCATTTGGTTCATCCGTTACCGCCACAATACCTGAACCCAACATTGGTTCGGGTTCTCGCCGTGAAGAATATTCCGCGAGTCTTGAAGGGGCTAGTATGGTGACACCTGACCACTTGAGATTATGCTTGATGATAGTGTCTTCTATGCTTGGCATCGCCACTACACATTAAATTCTAGTCCCAAATAAGATTACATATAAATATCAAAATAAGAATTGTAGATATAATGGGAAATCTTTATAAGTGACTCCGATCATAATATTTCGCGCATCAAAGGATTTGACGTAAAAACCTAAAATTAAAACCTTATTTTTTTTTTAGAAACCAATAATGCATAATTTTTGAAGAAAGCCATTTCGGGTTTTGCATCATATTGGCTTAAATACCAACCCCGACCTGATTCCAGAAGAACCAGATCGCCTCATTGATAGCGTCGTGCTACACACCTTGTCATTGCAAAGAAAAATTCAGATATGGCTATGTATCCGACCGCTCTTATTGACATACGTCAGGCAATGAAATAAATATTTTCACGTTTCCCTCTTGTATACTGTTTAGATTCGAGCTATTTACCCCGGAAGCCATAACGAGGTAAGCTGGACTTGTTCTTGCATAGTTTAATCCAATGTTTCTCCGTTTTAAAAACTAAACCCGTGACACGATAAGTAAAACTTACTACTTATTGCCACTACACATTAAGTTCTAGTCCCCTATACGACTAAATATAAATATCAAAATTACAATTGTAGGTATACTGGGAAATTTTTACTTAGTGACCCCCATCATCATATTTCGATCATAAAAGGTGTTGATGTAAAAACCTAAAATTATCACCTTATTTTTTTTTAGAACCAAGTAATCCATATTTTTTAAGAAAGATATTAATTAATATTAGACAGTTAATTTAACAGGTATAATTAATTAAACTATATATAATCGCATATATTAAGAAAGGAATGCGTTGGAAAACCTTATAACAAAGATTTAGAAGTGAAATTTGAAAACGAAAAGGCACGTCAAAAAACATTTGTACTGACATCGTATATGGTTACAGGTTACACAATATACGAAAAGGCAGACATGAGGAAAAATGCGTTGACAATATCCCTGAATGGAGTGGAACTTTATTCACAGTGACTCAGGCATTGGCACTCAACCGTGATAAGATGGAGGTCAGGTGCTCAGCTGCGCTGTGATCCTACCACCATACCAGATCATGGAACAGATGATGATGATGATGACGAAGATAATTGACTAGTTTGGTTAACGGTACATCAACTCCTCATGGGTAATTTAATACCGGAATTTAATGTTCTTGTGAGCTTGGAAATAATAATAAAAAATGATATATGTTATTCTGCCTTCACTGTTGAATATATGGTAGATGATACTCAGCCTTTGGGCATATACATGTCTGTGTAGACATAATTACTGGAGCCCATGATATCTGTGTTTTATGTTGTAGTTATTTTTAACTTATTATTGAGAAGTCTCCCCTTTTTACACAAATGGACTCACCCAATGTATACATATACTAATACCAGTGAATACCCAGCAGTACGTTCAGTCAAGTCGGACAGTAGTAGTAAGAGAACGTAGAGTCGGTCGAGTAGAATAACATAGCGGCAAGAGTCACAGTAACGAGCCGGTAGACTCAGTAAGAAGTCATACAGCGATACGTCGATATCAAAGACTATCTATATATTTGTCTACTAACCCGCATTCCTGGAACTACTAACCTGTATTACCAGTTTGTATTATTACGTTAATACATTTATTTCCTATATTCATTCTTGGTGTTTGTTATTATTTGATACCGGATTTCATCCCGGAATCCACAACACTTATATTTTGGAATATAGTTTGATTTCTTTGAGAAATTGTACGATATTATATGGCTTAATGTCATGAAAGACCTCTTTCATGTTGGTTGTTTGTTTGTTTGGTTTATTTTGTTCAGCGTCATACCAACCTTTGTGGGCTATCTAATGGTGACATCTAAATATTTTTAACGCAATTTCATGGCTTCAATATATAATTCGAGAACACGTGTAACCCTTCAACTACAGATAAAATGTATTGTTGATCATCTTGCTTTAAAATGTATTGTTAGTAAATCTACTATATCTAATATAAAATGTATTGTAGGTCACTATAAAATATATTGTTGTAATTCTACTACAAAATATATTGTTGCTAATTCTACTATAAAAATTATTGTCGGTAATTATACGATAAAATGATCTGCTGGTCATGTTGTTTAAATATTATTGTTGGTCATTTGTCTATAAATGTGTATTTTTGGTCATTTTACGATAAATATGTATTTTAATCACCCCACTATGAATATGTAGTCTTGGTAATTTTTTATACAAAAAAATATTTTTGGTACACCCACTACAAAACGGATTTTTATACTTTCATAGTGTTTTATTTTTATTTGTGGGTTCAGTGTACACTATTTACATTATTTGGGCTATTGACCTCATCTTTGTGGCCATATTTATTAAAATGTTTGGCCGTTGTACGCTCCAGCCTTCTTCAGGTGTTTGGAATGTCGAACTGAAACCTTTATTTCGCTCACTGGGGTAGACTGTTCTAGTTCCACGTGCCATGTTTAATGGATGTCAGTTATCAGTTATCTCCTGTTAATTCCCCTTTCCAAGTTCTCTACTGCCTTAACCGGGTATTGAACTCATACTCTTTGGGTCCTGTCACTGGATATAACCAACGCCTTTATCCTATGTGCCGAAACATTTTAATAACTATCGGAACAAAGATGAGGACAACAGTCTGAATAATGTAAATAGTCTACATAATACCTCATCTCAGAAATATAAACAGATACTAAAGGGCCGAAACGTTGTAATAAATATGGCGACAAAGATGTGGACTATAGTCCGAATAATGTAAATAGTGTACATAATACTTCATCTCAGAAATATAGACAGATACAAGGTTCACTGTATTTGCATAAATGGGACGCTAATTTGCGCTACCACCTCGAATCGAAGTGGACATGGAAACAACAGCAATTGAGATGTGATTACAGACGGCTCAAAACATCCAATCCTCCGATCAGAGGCCTTGCTGCCGGGTGCAGTTTATCGTTATACCCAGGACTCTGATAATGATTACGATGACGAGGGTGGTAGTAGTGGTGATGATTTTGATGAATCCATACTAGATTCTATGGTGGCAATTAATGAATTCAAATTTTTAAATTAAATTTTTGCAAAGCCTTGACCAAATAAAAGAAAACCCAATAAAATAAATGCAAAATGTAATTAAAACAACAGTAAAAGAAGATACGATTCAAAATAACATGGAATATTAAAACCAGTTAATATTAATAAATTTATGCAAATCGTGGCTTGTTCTCACATCACGCTGAAACAACCTAACTGAAATTAATCGTGCCTGATCAGTAACTATATGGCTGACAACTTAAAAATACTAAGCGCTGTAAGTTTGCATGTGCGGGTGGTATAATGTGCTTACAAATATATCACAATGAAACACCGGTTGTATTACGACCAGCGAAGTTAATTATCGTTGAGACCGGTTAGTAACTGAAATGGTGACTGCTTGTGTATACCAAGTGCGGTAAGTTTGAATGTGCGAGTGGTATATCACGTTGAAACACCGGTTCTTGTTCGATCAACGAAATTAAGCAACGTTGAGCCTGTTCAGTACCCGGTTGGTGACCTTTTGGGAATACCAAGCTCTGTATCCTTGGATGTGAAAGCGGTATAATGAGCTTACGGTCATATCACATTGAAACACAGCTTTGTGTACGATCAGCGAAGTGAAGCAACGTTTAATCTGGTCAATACCTGGATGGATGACCGCTTAGGAATATCAAGAACTGTAAGCTTGGAGGTGAGAATTGTATAATAAGTTTACGGCCGTATCACGTTGAAACACCGGTTCTCGTACGACCAGTAAAGTTATTTAAGGTTGAAACTGGTCAGTACCTGGATGACTGCCCGCTTGGGAATCCTAAGCATTGTAAGTATCGATGTGCAAGCAGTGTAATGGGTAATGTCCCGGACTTGTTAGTCGGATGACGAATTTCAATTCTCGTTGGTTTTGTTATATTCACTTACACTTGAGAAAATTATGAACCCAGCTCTACACCACCAGCTGTGGGTTAACTATTAAGATTTGTATCGCAAAAACATTACTATCTACAAAAAAAATTATTGCAATTTAAAAATATTTTCTGGCTTTAAATAACCTGCAAAGGGTTGACAAGTCATAAAAAACGAACGAATCAATAAATAAAACCCTTCATGCTGAAAGTCAAAGTATATTGATCAAAATAACACAAATCAAGATACTATAGAAATAATCCTATAGAACAAATCCAGTGGATTATCTCCGTATTTCAGAAATCATTACGAAGGCCAAAAAATGTATCGGCAGAAAATGTGTGCTCAAAACACAATATTATCATACTGATCCGATTAAGCGATCGGAACGTTATAAGTTTACAAGCTGCAAACAGCATTATTAAGGCTGGAGATAGCATCGGCTGAAATACACCGATAAATCATAGTTAAGCACAGTGGAGATTTTTCTAGTTTCACTGAAAATCGAATACAGACATTTTAGCCCAATAAGAATCGTCGCAGTATCAATAATCTTTGTTTAGACTTTAGGTGATTTTTTTGAACCGTGCTTTAGTTAATAGATGAAATCGACGTGTCATCGGCAAAAGACTGGTAGGATATGGTCACAGGCTACAAGGGAAAATAAATAAAACTGACAAGAGATTACTTGCTGTCGACTACGGGTTATCGTTTTAATTATATCAAGAAACGTGATATATCTGTTCCGTATCAGTGCTCAGAAAAACCGATTGATTTCTATCGAATCTTTCAGATAAGGCTATGAGATTTTGGCATTGTTTCTTGTCATCTGGAAACAAAGAAAATGCACGCGTCTGGTACTGAGGCGTTTAATTTGTTTAGAGTTCGAGAATCTAATTTTGGTATCCCTTCTGTTGGATGTGTCGGCAGGGTGACGGTTGGTGTCATGGCAAACGGAACTGGCGAACCGTGTTCAAGTTCCGTTTTAGTCTCTGCGGTTTATTTTGCTGTAATGACCCACGGAAAGGCAGGATTAAGTGTCTTTGCATCCGCGACAACTTTCTATGGGTTGAATAGTAAAATAGTCTGAGTTGTCTTGTCAAGGGTGGTATCGAGTCTAGGAAAAGGAAAACTCTGAAGTGATAACTGGGAAGAAGAAAACCATTGCACTATCTTTCCCAGAAATGTAGAAGGTCACGTGTGTGTGTGTTTGTTTGTGTATGTGTGTGTGTTTGTTTCTGTGTACGTTTGTGTGTGTGTGTGTGTGTGTGTGTGTGCAATGAAGTTGGTTTGCTGATTAAAGATTGACAAGCGATTGGAATTTTTCATTATTTAACATCTCATTAACTCCAACGTTTCATCAGTTACTTCCGGCCAGCCTGTAGTATACGGCCGTCGTCGTCGCTCCCCGGTTCGACACGCTTACCCTACATTCTCCTCTGTTGTCCAAGATAGACTGATTAAAACCACTTTAAGGCAGTTATTGATGATATACAGGGTTCAGTTAGACATTGCATGAAGTCTACCATCAACGATAAACACCTAAACATTAGTCCGAATGTAAATCTATACATAAAATTCTGTGACTTCTGTAAGTTCATCTGTCAACACCTCTAGAGCATCCATAAATTGACCAATCAAAAATAAAATTTGGGGGAGAATTGCAAATAGGAAAGGCGATACAAGATACAGTTGGTTCTACTAGAGTGCGTAGCTTAGTATAATAAATGTAGCTTAGTATACTAAATGTTCATTAATTGATTTCGACAAATTAAGAGTTTTAATATTTAACATAAAAATATTCTCATTATTACAAAAACAATTTAATAATTAAAATAAACAAATACTTATTTAATAAAAATGCAATACTGTCTTTTGCATAACTTTTCTTCGACCTTTTCTTCTAAGATCCTCCATTCTACGTCCGCATGATCAAATTACTCTCATTCACTTTTTATTCCATTTATCAAACATTTATGTATAAAATTCTGTGACTTTTGTTAGTCCGTCTGTCACATCCTCTAAAATAGCTATACATTGACCAATCGAAACCAAATTTTGAGGAGAAGTTCAAACAGGTAAGGGAATACAAAGTAAAGTTAGTTTTACTCGGGTGCGTAGCTTAGTACAATAAATTTTCATTAATTTCTTGGAAAAAATTAAAAGTTTTATTATTTCACATACAAAGTACTTTCACTATTTTAAAACAGTTTATTTGTTAAAATAAAAAATAATTATTTGATAAAAATGAAATATTGTTTTTGGCATATTTTTTCTTTAAGTTTTTATATATACAAGAATTAAGTTTCCAGTTCGCCCTGCGTTTGCGCGAACTATAACATATCACAAGCTCATACGTTTTAAAAAGTTGGAATTTGGCTTGAGAAAGAAATATTCATGCTGTATGTTGCATGCTCAAGAGTAAGAAACCCTAAGAACTTTTACTTTACCGTTAAAAAGCATAAAGGAAAAAGGGAAAAAGTTTCTAAAAATATTGCTTGCCATGAAGTTTTATAAAATTAAATTAATTAAAGAAATTATTAAACTGCGAATTAGGGTTTTTGTTAAAGTATTTTTCCAACAAATTAGGTTATTTGAATTTCATCGATTGGTTTGTGAAATTGACTGAAACGTAATGTTTGTAAATCTTGACAGAATTGTTAGCCTAAACGATACTAAATACTGCAAGTATTTCAAATTATAGTAATAGAAATAATGACAATTTATTATCCCGGAAGTTCGGACGGGATTCTTCTAAACCTCTGGGGAAAGACACATGTACAAAAAAAAAATCATCTCCATCATTTTCGGTGAAGTATGCTATTGCAGAAAAACGTGCCAGATGAAGAATCGTTTAAGTGCTATTATTTACATATACTTTGTTAACACCATCGGAAATTTATTTCAGGAACTTATAGCACCGAAAGTACATCTTCATATCCGGAGAAGTTCAATCCGTGCAAGAAAATTTTCCTCTTGCTCCACTTGCGCGACGTTTGGTTCACTGGCTGATTTTGTTTAGCAGCATATCAAGACCACTATGGCTTATTTAATACCGAAATCTAAACAATTTAAATACAATCTTTTGGTTTCAACTAGAAATAAAATGTATTGTTGGCACTTCTGCGATGAAAAATTATTATTGGTATTTCTACTATAAACAGGTATTGTTGGTACTTCTGCTATAAATAGGTATTATCGGTTATGCTGAAGTAAATATATATTAATTGTAATTCTACTATATATTGGTATAAATGTTAATCTTAGTGTAAATAGGTATTGTTGGTAATTCTGCTATAAATAGGTATTAGAGGTAATTCTATAGCTAGGCATTGTGGGAGATTCTACTATAAATAGGTATTACTGGTAATCCTACTGAAATAGGTATTGCTAGTAATCCAACTATAAATAAGTATTTTTAGTAATCCTACTATAAATTGGTATTTTTGGTAATTCTACTATAAATAGATATTGCAGGATTATTTTATTACAAAATGTAATTTTATACTATCATATCATATTTTTTTTTGTTCGTGAGTTCACTATTTACCGATAGCTGGGACCCTAAAAAATGCTACCACTACGGGTCAGGGTGGAGCTTTGAACAACAGCAATTAAGTGGTGGTTCGTCTCTCCTCAAAGCTTAAAATCAGCCGATCAGATGCCTTGCTGCCGAATGTAGTTCATCGTCAAAACCAGAAATGCAAAGCGACGATATGCTTGCCGAGTCGACTCGGAATTTACATACAGTCACTGTAACAAATGGCAAACTTGAAAATATGAGATTGTTTGATTTTTCTTGTTTCCTATAGACAGATATTTTATTGATTAATACCCAGGTAGAGTTGTGAAAGAAAGTAATATTTATCTCCATTAAAGAAATTAAATTTCCGAAATCGAATGAAGTTCCCGAGTCTACATTTTTGGACTGAGATATTTTTTTGTTTTTTTTTAGTTTTTTTTCACGATTCCTTTTGACGAGCCAGGCCGTCGAACTCTCCGTCTTGCGGTGTTCACTTATGATCAGTAACTGCTAAGTTATTGATCGCGTTCTCTCTCCAACGCCACCCGCCACGTGACGTCACTTTCAGAACGGAGTTCGCGGAAAGTTGGTTCAGGGCGATGTTGCATTTTGTGGATTTTATTTTTGCAATTAAACTGATTTGCGCTTGATATTTACGTTAAAATTCCTATCATTCGCTAAGTGAAAATTAGAGACGACAAAAGAAAGCAAAAAGAAAGAATTTTGCATCATTAAAGGGAATGAGTACAAATGATATATGTAAATGGAAAAAACAAATCCTTCCCGCATCGTTCCCGCATATATATATATATATATATATATATATATATATATATATATATATATATATATATATACACATACATATATATATGTATACGTATATATATATATATATATATATATATATATATAAATATATATATATCTACACATATATATATATATACACACACATATATATATACACACATATATATATATACATATATACATACATGTACATATATGTGTATATATATGTATATATGTGTTTATGTATGTATCTATATTTATATATGCATATATATGCAATTACATATATGTGTGTATATGTATTTATAAGTATATATATATATATGCATCTGAAAATATGCATATATGTATATATATATTATTTTGTAATAATTATTATTATTATTTATGTATGTATATATAGCTATGCATATGGATACATATATATACACATACATATATATATATATATACATATATATATACACACACGTATATATACATATATATATACACCCACATATATATGTGTATATATATATGTATGTATATATATATATATGTATATATATATATGTTTATATGTATGTATCTATATACATTTATATATGTATATATGCAATTATATGTATGTATATGTATTTATATATATATATATATACATGCATCCGTATATATGCATAATTGTATATATATATATATATATATATATATATATATACATATATATATATATTATTTTGTAATAATTATTATTATTTATGTATGTATATATAGCTATGCATACCTATATATATATATATATATATATATATGTATATATATATATATGTATATATATATATATTTGTGTATTTTTTATGTTTATATGGATATATATGCGCGTGTGTATAGATTCAAATATAGGTATGTGGGCGTGGTATTTGATGGTTGAATGGCTTGAGGCTTGGAAAACTGAGTCGTGAAAATTAATTTGATATTTGGTTAAATCAGCTTCTGCTTCCTTCGTGTTAATGATCTCATTAAACGATATATACTACTTGACAGAATCTCTCGTCTCTGGCATGTCGCAATTGTTGACGAAGAAGGGCACGTTTCCAACTTTCTCTATGTTGACACACATATCGAAAATAACAAGCAGTTTATTCCGAAGAATAATATGCTACACAGTTGGAAACACAGACTAATGTAATTTACAGTTAATCGCTTACTTATCGGTATTTACCCGAGACATCCCTTCAAGGTGGGACGTGGCATAAGGCCGTTTTCTTTTATGTGGCGAGTTCCGAGACCGTAGAATCGTGCAAAAATTGCCAGTAAACACCGTATACACGGGGTCGGGTAACTGTCTATCTCCGCAGACGCGACTGTGTCATTAGCATAGCCTCGTCTGGGTTCCTCTCCGCCTAGAGGCAGAGAGTCAATAAGCAGAGCTAACAGTAATCGTTAACTTCTCTCCCTCAGTAAGACGGGGTGCTGTTTAAATAGTCTTTGTCCAGCCCATCTTGTGGTGGTCTTCAGCTACTCCACAACATTCCCAATCCTCCAACGTAGTATCACAACCGTATTTTTTCGATACAGTATTTTGATTACTTCCATCCAATACAACATAGAAGATATTTTATTAAAAAAAAATATTAACACGTAACCAGTAGTAAATGTCTAATAAATTGGACGAATGCGCTTGAGACAATAATCATGACGAATTTTTCTACAATCTCTTAACCTCCAGAAATAGAAGAATATTATTAAAAGCTTTTTTTTTTTTTTAGAAAAAAGGCCTTCCTTATATTTGATTAATTTGAAGACATTGTAATTGTGAGTTTCATTCCTGGGTCAAGAAGTGTAAACTTGAATTCATTGGAAATGGGGCTGACAATAACTGAGCAGTACTCAAATAAGAATTAGACGATATATCCCTAGGCATGTTCAGTGGAACGAGCACTGTACACCACCGTAGATTAAATAAAGTGTTCAGTTCATAATTTCCCTGAAATTTATCCAGATCAATATACATCTGAGGAAGACCGGAGAGTAAAACAGCCGAAAATTTGTGATAACGATTTCCCAACGCCATCACTGACACTTCGTGAGGAAAATATTCCTCATGATTTTGAATTTATTTCTATACACTATCGTGCTCTTGCATGACGTCCCGAAGATTCCATCGAGCAGTACTCTCAATAAGAACTCGCCGAAATATCTCGAAAGATTATAAGTGGAACGAGATCAGTATACTCTTGGTAGATTAAGTAAAGGTTTTAGTAGTTTTAGATTAATCGGATCGACATACACCTGATGAAGGCCATTGAGCACAATGACAGAACCGAAATACGAGAGTGTCAATAGTGCGTATGTAAATAGTGTAAATAATGATAGCTCTTCAATATCTATCCATATTTCTGATATGAGGTATATTTACATTTTTCGGGCTGTTGTCATCATCTTTATTGCCACATATACGACGTTTCGGTCGTTGCACCGTCCGGCCCTCTTCAGATGATTGGAATTTCGAACTGAACCCTTTGTTTCATTCACCGTTTTATATTTTTCATGTTCCAACGCTATGGCCAATTAGATAAAAACATTGGTTGAATCCAGTGACTTGAACCAAACAGTTGTGAGTTCATTACCTGGCTACTACAGTGATGAACAAAAAACTTTAAGTGTTTATTTAAAGGGAGATAACTGAGACATCCGGAAGAGGCATGGCAAATGGAACTAGAACAATCTAGTTTAACCCCGAGCAAGGAAATAATAGAAGACGCTGGGGAATATATGCAGCGAATGAGAATGAGAAGGCTTTAGCGAGGCGAAGTAAAGGAAAAGACAATAAAAGAAAGGAAATCCAGAAGATAGAAGATGGTGATTGGCACTAAATTTGGAATTTTTGAAGATTCTAGTTGTCAGGGAATAAAGAAATCGGAAGTTTCACAAGTGAGACGTGCGAGAAAAGATACTGTTGCAGTAGAAGATGTGGTTGCGTCTAGCTCGTTCAATAGTAAAATTGTGAAACTCAGTTGCCAATCTCGTAGCACGCTTAAAATCATGTAAACGAGTTCGTAGGGAAAATCATCAGAAAACTTGCCATGGAAATATTTGTAGAATTCACAGAGGCAAGGTGTATCGGGTCGATAGGAAAGTGACTGAAGTGGAGATGCCGGTATCAGGATCGATTACATTACAGATCCTTCTTTTGATTTTGACAAGAATCTCGTGATGTACAGCAGCACCAGCAGACCAGATATGGCAACAGTCTTCAATGCATGGGCGAATGGTAGATTTGTAATTGGGAAAGATGGATTCTGATGAGGAAAATTTGTGACTGTGTGCAGAGAGGGTAAAAGAGAGAGAGAGAGAGAGAAAGAGATGTGATCTATGTATATATATTTTCCATTTATTTCGAAATTCTTTGTCGTATAGCTTTTTTTGGTAAATATAATTTTTGTCATTTGCTATTTATGAATTTGGGCTTTCTGTCTTAAATTTAAAAAAAAAAAGGCAAAAATTATTTAAAGTGTAATATCTGCTGTTATATGAAGGGGATCAAGAGACAGGCTTTTCCCAGTATACACTAAAATCATCAGTAGCCTTGACAATTTCAAGAAATAATAATAATAAAAGACCGAGAAGAAAAAGAAAAGGAGCATGAAGAGGAAGAAGAAGAAGAACGAGGGCAAGGAGGAGAAAGAAGAAGAAGAACAAAGCAAAAAGAGGAGGAAGATGAAGAGGAGGAAGAGGAGGACGAGGGAAAAGCAGAAAAAGAACAATGGAAATAATAATAATAATAATAATAATAATAAGAAGAAGAAGAAGAAGAAGAAGAAGAAGAAGAAGAAGAAGAAGAAGAAGAAGAAGAAGAAGAAGGAAAAGAAAGAAGAAGAAGAAGGAGAAGAAGAAGAAAAGGAGCATGAAGAGAAAGATGAAAAAGAAATAGAACAAGGAGGAAGAAGAAGAAGAGCAACAATAAAACAAAGAGGAGGAAGATGAAGAGGAAGACGAGGAGGAGGAGAAGGAGAAGAGAAAAACAGAAAAAGAACAACAACAATAATATTAATAATAATAATAATAATAATCAAATACTGAGGCACGAAGACCTGGCATGGCAAATCAGAATGAATATAGATTTTCCATCACTTCCTGGCTGTTTTACTTGCGTTTGAGACTGTTCAAATTATTGTAAAAACGAATGGCATAAAAGTTCATATACCAAAACATAAAAGTCACTTTCGTGTTTTTTTTTAATGCATACAGCTTATCCTATACAAGTGTAACTCTCCTTTTTTTGTTTTTGAAACCAGGCTGCCTATTTCCAGTGATGGCTTGTTATGCATTGTTAGGACACTCCACTAATGCGGAAAGAACCAGGAAATGAAAAGGAATACGATCAACATTCTTGGGTTGTAAGAAATGAGATGTGGAATTAAATGGGATTTTATAAGCGACAGCAACAGAATCGTATACACAGGACAGAGGATAAGGATGTAGGAGGAGTTGGACTACTATAAGATAAAGAGAAGATTAAGTGGGTTTGAGGCACTGCTAACTGCTGAATCTGAAACTATTTAACATAACAATCATACGTACCCATATCAGAAAGTACTTAAAAAGAAACAGGTAAGTTTTAAAACCGGTTCACACTTCTCCCCAGTCTTTCGAACAGGAGTAGAACTTTATGCCTTTTTCCTGATTAGGAATGGGTTTCCGGTTGCTTCTAGAATCTGCTACAGCTCTCTACTCCCAACGTTTGTCCTTCCTAACGCTAATCTTACGTAACTCAACATAGTAACCCTCTATATTGAGTCGCTCTTGTGCCTTGTATTCGATGCCCATTAGTAAAAAAAAAATATTATGTTGCTTGATCAGCTGCTGTGCAATCAATTTCTTTCAGTTTGCTTAGATCTTCCGTAAGAAGAAATCGTATCTTTATCTTCCACTATGTAATAACGGCATGAATATTTTAAATAAAATATTTGTTAATTTTTCCATCATACTCTTATTATTATTAATATTGTCAATATGGTTCAGATTTATTGATTTTAATAATGAGATTAGCTAATTAAAACTGAGTTGTTTTCTTGCGCTGAATTTAAAAATTACTCAGACATACTTTCTATCTGACGCAAATTTGCCACGAGAAAAAAAACGACAACAAAAAAAGAAAAAGAAACACGCTTAGCATAGAAACGAACAAGAATTGATACATCTGTAAAGAAGTCGGGATTATAGATTATTTTCAAATAATTATTCGGTTGAAGCAAAATATCCCGGTATCAATGGTATTCAATGTTAGAGAAATCTTAGATGTGTCGTTCTATTTCGCTTTTTTCTTCTTTAATGCTTGTTATTAGGATTTTGAATACAAGTGTTTATGTACTACAATACAGTTAGTTTTATAGAAATAAAGTATTCGAAATTTCTCGGGAAATGCACAACTCCTATGTGAGAGAGAGAGAACAGGGTAGAGTAGCCTTGGATGGTTACCGGTCTAATAGAAATATAACTCTCAATTGAAATCGGAAAGAAGGTAACGAGAAAATACTCCCCTATCGTTCCCAAGAATGTATAGGAATTCACAGATGATAAAGGAACGGAAAACGCCGAGAATCAGGACCATTTACATTTTAATAGGACACTTTATTAATTGATTATAGTGTTGTCTACTTTACTCAATAAAACTCGCGAAATGCTAATGTATTTTTTTTTTAATGTCGAACGTCTTACTTTCCTAACCCTTATTTCTGATGTAGAGATATTTGTTGATAAGATAGTGAAATTGTGCATTAGAATTTCCTCAAATAAATGAGTACGCTAGCTATTTTAAGTAGCAAAAAGATATGAAATGCCTAAATATACATGGAATATATATTCTTATGCAAATATTAATTCACTCTAAGAAATTATAAATTATATATAAAAGCTTGTTTTTTTTTAAAAAGTTTGACACATCTTTTGGAATTATATTTTTTAAATCAAAATTTGTTTAGCTAGCCTCGCATCAACTCCCACTTTCAGAGTGAAAAGTTACAAATAAGGGAGTTATTTACATTTCGTAAATGCAGATGATATTCAAGGTACTTACAAGAATTTTTTACAATTTAAAAAAAAATTAAAACATCTATTGTTAGCTTGTTTATCGGAGTGAGCTTACCCCACAATTAAAAATAGAGTACGGTAGTCACCGACATTTTGGATCGATCGCAAATGTCAACCCAGCCGGAGTGCAATGGAAGGGGCTCGCTCTTGGGGAGAATTTGGTGTGAGTTTTAGTAAATATAATAGAAAAATCAAGGGGTGAATTCAATTGTGTATACAGTAAGCGATGGATAAATTGTCGCCATTTTTATATATTTAATTTCGCGTATGCCCGTTATTAGTTGTTGATTTTGTTGACTGTAGAGAATGGTCAGTTGGTCACCATGTGTTGAGGAAAAGAGCACCACGATCCAATTCACTCCGCCAGAAATTTGGAAGAAGCATGCTTTCGTGCTTGGCATTCGCACCGGAACACACAATACGAACATTTCAAAGTGACTGGGCGTCAATCTGAGGAAAATGCAGAGAATTCCGAAAGAATTGCATGAGTCTAATGATGATTCCGAAGGAACGGCAGCTTGGGAAACTCACTCTGATCGTTCCGATATAAAATAAACTCCAGATATATTTGTTGAACGCCTCAGAGTCGGCATGGAGGTTTAGGGTAAGTGACTTGAGGAGGGAATGCTGCCCTGGCTCAAGAGTATGCCTACTGGAAGATCTTTTGTCCGGGAGCATGACTCTGCATCGTGGTACACAAGCGGAAGAACACAGTTATAGCTGTTCAGACAATTTCTGCGACCACATTACCTCTTCCATTTGGCCGCCTAATTCCCTAGACTGCAACCACTTGATTATTATGCATGGGACGTAGTTGAGCGAGGGACCGCCAAAACTCCATGTATATCTCAAAAGAGGAAATGAAGACAAGGATTATGGCAGCATTCACCAACTTAAAGAAGGAGACCGTCCGGAAGATATGCAGGAGGGTGTGGTTGAAGACAATGGCGATTTTATTGAATACATTTACTGTCTAGACATTCAAGATATTTTGTTTAATTTTCGTAAATACATCTTTTATTAATAAAATGTCAATTTTATTTTCATTTTTGCGTAATTTAGACGTCAATTTATCCATCGCATCATGTATACGTATCTTTTTCCCAAACGTACATGTCTGTAAAGTTCCAAAGAAAGATTATGAAAAAATAATAGCTTTGATAAACAAATTTCAAATGTTATTTGTCGTGGTTAGCAGTATTTGAGCTGAGGCCCGTTTGATTTAAACGGAATGTATTTTGTCTACAGGCCTGCTTAATTCAGAAAATCTATCTTCCGATAGGATTCACACCAGCGCCCATATTTACAAGAGGAAACATCGTTTAAGAAGGGTGAAACAATTTATTTTACTTTTAATCCTTTCAAGTCCACGAATTCATTTCTTAGTGGCTGTAGAAAACTGATCAAGAAAAACTACAAATTTTACTTTCAAATACATTTTTTTTATTTTCCAAAATACTTTCAATCTCAGCTACGATCACCATTATGCGTTGGATATCTATAGATATGACATGCGTTGATATCGTAAATTCAAAACATTTTTATGTGCAAGGGATGTAACTCATGTGATATTTTTAATATTATTTTTTTAATTTTTAATCATTTTTAATTGTAATATTTTAATTCAGTATTTTTTATACAACATTTTGCAGGTACATTTAAGCACATTGTTGCTATACTTGTAGTTGACTTTATGTAATTTTGGCTATATATAAAGGGCTTCCAGAAGTTTAAGTTTATGCTTATTTTGATGGAGGACTGATGTATTTTCGACAAATATCTACCAACTTTGAATGTGCACATGAGTTTACTTTAAATGTTCTGATATAGAACTATGATCATTCAAGCGAAACGTAAGCTTCTCGTCATCATTGTTGTTGTAAAACCAATATACGTATTAGCATTTTTATCAGTGATGCAATCTTCCGTATGATACTTAAATTGATATGCGATGTCGATCTTTTGTAAGACTCTGGTTGACGGAGAAGAGTAGTTTTGGACAACTAGGTTGGTTGTATGTAATAAATGTAATATAGTATATAATTAATTTTATTTTTTTACTATATAAGATATATTGTTGTGGGTACATAATGGATTAGTTTTGACTTTCATGCATGGTTGGTATATATTGTTGACTAAGTCTATTGTTACGTCTATGAAGTTTACTGTATTTAAATTAGTGTTGATTGTGACATTTAGAAATGAATTAACATTAATTTGTAGGCATTGTATAATGTTTACTTCAGAATATAGTTAAAGGAATTTTTAAAAACTTTTTGCATTACAATTACATATCCATTATTTTATTAGTATATAATAGTCCACATAATATGTACCTAATTCTTTGATTTTTTCCGACTTTATTGCCTTATTGCATTAACCATTCAATATAATAACTATGATATTTTAGGTTCCATATATATATATATATATATATATATATATATATATATATATATATATATATATATACTAGAGACCCTTCAAGAAGGTTTTGTAATATAAAAAATTGAAATTCCTTAAAAAAATTGTTTAAGGTAACCCTTTCTATTTCAACATTGCAACAGTTACTATGCTGTTGGAGGTGTAGAAAATGTTAATTTATCTAGACATGAATAATAACCGACCTACCACTTTGTCCTTATTTTTCATTTTCCCAGTTAGCTTAGATCTGTCTCTTGATTGATTAATCCAGACATGCCCACAAATATGTTTTTTTTTTAATTTTTAGATTATGGGTTCCCACATCCTTTTTAAATTTCAAATGAGTTAAAGATTTGTTTTTTAGTTTCCAAAATAAATTATTTTTATCTTAAGTAATCGATCATCGCTCGATAAAGGAACATTATAGTTCCGAAGCATAAAAGTTTTGTGAAGGAATAGAAAATAGTATAATAAAATATTATAATATTATTTTTCTCTACGTTGTATTGAGCAGTTTTAACAAAAAGTAATTGCTAAGTAATAGCTTTTTAGGGAGGTACAGTGGAGTAATATATAGCGGCTAGGATTGAGGAATCGGAGAGCCGGGATCGAATTCCAGTCAAACTCCTTACATTCATTTACGTGCTAAAACCCTTTAGGACTCGGCACTTGAGGAGGCACGGTGCAGTATATATATATATATATATATATATATATATATATATATATATATATATATATATATATATATATATATATATATATATATATATATATATATATATATATTATCAGTGTGAGCTAGAGACATCTCCTGCATTTTAAAGGTCGACAAAAAGAATAAGATAACTGCTGTTAAAAAATTATTTAATTTCTTGTTTTTATTTATTCATCCGCTTTTAATAACATCCTCAAAATTGTGGCTTCTATTCGCCATGAACTTTTGTCGACGGTTTCTCAAGTTTTCAATCACCCGAAAATTACGAGCGCTTCGAGGTCTTTCGGGTGGTATTCTTAAGGGCTGTACTTGATGACCTGAAACTCTTGAGGTCATATCATTATCGATTTTCTCTCCGGACTGCATCATTCTGACTTAACAATTAGTGAGCACCAAAAGCTATGTATTACAATGACTGATACACCAAACGTTTCAGTACCAAACGGACAGAATGCAGCGGTCCTAGCAATGATGGTGTCTGTAAAAAGTATTAAGACTAGATGTAGATAACACTTGACTAATTTCATTAGTATCACACGGATGACAGTTTTTATTATGAGTTATTTCTGCTGCATCCAGTATATATATATATATATATATATATATATATATATATATATATATATATATATATATATATATATATGTATATATATCATCGACTCTCCCGTCGAATTCAACGTATGAGGGTCAAGCAGATCAGTTCCTAGAAACTGAGAGCCCGACGCCGACACATGAGATTTGATTATAGTGGTGAAGGTTTCGTGCAGGACCATCCACACTTTTTAAAGGGACGAATACAGAGACCTGGTGCACTGAGTGCCACAAGGTCCCCAAAAGGCCCTCCGCAGGTTTTGAATTCAGAGTTTGCATACTCCTAGACCAGTTGCCATCCCAGGCTATAGAACCCAGTCAGTCCTGCTATTTACCCATAGCTGGAGGGAGAAGAAGAGGATTCACATCTTTCCCAAGGGTATTAGCACGTAAGTGAATGTAATGGAATTCGAAGTCGGCTCTCCGATTCCTCAATCCAAGCCGTTATCCATTACTCCACCGTGCCTATATATATATATATATATATATATATATATATATATATATATATATATATATATATATATATATATATATATATAATTTTTTTTTGAGGCAAAAAGATCGGTGACAATGTAATTAATGCTAAGAACACAATCATCAGGCCAGGTATAATGTGTATACATGCTGGTAAATAGCAAGGTCTATTCTATTATCCTAAAAGCTATTAGATAAGCGGTAACGGATATATTTCAAATTATTGTAGAAGCTATTGAGTAAAAATAATTGTGGATTTGTAGAAATTCTATAGTGTTGTTTATTAAATTTTAACACATTAATTTACAGAGTGTGATGGATATATATATATATATATATATATATGTATATATATATATACATATATATATATTTATATATTCATATATATTCATATATATTCATATATATATATATTCATATATATATATATATTCATATATATATATATTCATATATATATATTCATATATATATATATTCATATATATATATATATATATATATATATATATATAAATATATATATATATATATATAAATATATATATATATATATATATATATATATATATATATATATATATATATATATATATATATATATATATATATATATATATATATATATATATATATATATATATATATATATATATATATATATATATATAGTGTGTGTGCTGGATAAATTGTCGTCTAAATTATGCAATAATTTATTTATTTTTAACAGATTTATTTACCGAAATTACACCAAAATATATTGAAATACTATAAAATAAATTTATTCCAAATCGTCATCTTCAGCATATCTTCTAGACGGTCTCCATAGCGAATGCTGCCATGGTCTTTGTCTTTGTTTTGATGTTACAAGGAGTTTTGATGGTCTCTCTCTCAAATGCGACTCACACACAATAATTAAGGAGTTTGCAATCTGGGGAGTTAGGTGGCCAGATGTAAGGCGTGATGTGGTCATGGTAATTGTCCCACAACCTTGACTGTGTTCTCCTAATTGAGTGCCATGACGAAGAGTCATGTTGCCACATGGTAAGGACTTCCAGCAGCCAACCTCTTGACCCAGGGCAGCACTACCTCCAGCAAGTACTTGATATAGGTATCCGTAGTGAGCCTGACGCATTCAGCAACACATTCGTGAGTTCTTTTTATATCAGAACGATCAGAGTCAGTTTACAAATCTGCCATACCTACGTAAACCTCATTAAACACGTGCAACGGTTCTATGGCATCAGACCGCGCGATAGACCGAACTATTATAACAGAACAAATGTCTAGATTGCAACTAGACATTGATTCTGCTGCTCCATCTAGAACTTACGATCTGTTTCTTCTCTGCCGCGACCGTTATCTTCTCATAGCAATTTTTCATGTCAAAATAACAAAATGTCATCTTTGACGGTGGATATCTTTGTTTCATGTCTGTATAACCACTCTGAGGATGGCTCATGTGTAGCCGAAACCTTAGGGCCAACTAAAAAAACTAACAAACATCCAAATCATGAACAATTTTGTCTTCATTTTCTCCAGAAATTTAACAAACATTGGAAGATTATAGGGTACATGACCAGACATAATAAACATTCATTGTCTGTTATATTTAATAATATATGTTTAAATATTTATATGTATATATGTGTGTGTGTGTGTGTGTGTGTATTTGTGTGTGTGTGTGAGTGTGTATCATATGATATGGCATACCGATATATAATTTTATATAAATTTATATATCAAGAAACAGTATTGAGAAAATATTATGGCTAATTCGAAAACGAGTTTTGTAGCGTGTTTCTAGTCCAACAAAATCCTAAGGAATGAAACGCGTCAACAATTTATTTTATAATTTGTTATACTATTTTCATATATATATATATATATATATATATATATATATATATATATATATATATATATATATAAATAAAAACAGACCACTTCAAGGTTCCATGTAATAAATTATTTCACCACAGCCCTTTTAAAGGGCCGCGGATCACCAGATTTACTTCCAAATGTTGAAACGAAAAATGAAAAGAAATTTACACATTTTTGACGGGCAGTTCTAAGCATATGTAAATTAACGAAATGAGGAAGTGAGGGGGGAGAGAGATATGATTGAATTAGATGTAAAATTTATATTCTTACAAGTTTAATATTATTTGAGGAAGTTCAGACATTGACACCTTAAATCGGTTAACTTAATGTAAGTTATATTGATATAGAAGGGGGAGAGGAGAAAAAGACATAAAGACAAAAAGAGAGAAAGAAGTCATGAGAGAAATTGTCACTTACTTTCTTTGGAATGAAAGGCCCGAAATAGACGCTGTTGTTTTGCTTTACTTTGAGAATTCATAAATATAATAATGTTTGATATAAATTTGAAAAAACAGTCTATAAGGAATTTAATCTAATATTTCTTAGCGATTTTTTTAAAAACTTTATTACAAAAATTTTGGGGATTTAATATGAAATAGTCGATTAGAAAAATATTCATAGAATTTACATTAAAATACTAAAATTTTATTTTAAAATATAAGTATACTTCTAGTTGTTATTGATTATTAAGGTGATATCTCTATCAGTTTGAATTTTATTCATGAATTTAATTTGCGACTATTTTTAGATTGGTAATTTCTCTTACTTAAAGTTTAGTTTTTAAGTTAATATGGAGTGATATTTGAATGTAATATTAGAGATCTTGCTCTGTCATATATTGTATACACATCCATGCAAGTTTCACATATACATACGTTCTTTTACATCTGCACTCACTCATACAGGTACACATGTACCGATATACACGGGTAATTTCATATACCTACATATGTCTTTTTAAATGTTTACGCATACTTACACACACACACACACACACACACACACACACACACACACACACACACACACATATATATATATATATATATATATATATATATATATATATATATATATATATATATATGCAACATGATAGCGTTATCGCCTCGCTTGGTGGAAATTGACTGAAGTTACATATATATATATATATATATATATATATATATATATATATATATATATATATATATATATATATATATATACCACAGCATCCCACCCCAAAATTCAACAAATAGATTTAATCAATGACAAATAAACAAATATATAAGATAAAAAATAAAAATGAAAATAAATAAAAACAAGCAAAACAATTTGACCCAAATAAATAAGCAAACAAGCGACTTCCGGTAATTGACCGCCATAATAGACTACCAACAATAAGCTATATAAACAAATTTTTACTACGTTTACAAAAAACACCGATCAAAATAAAAAATAAATAAATAAATATATAAGATAAAAAATAAAAATAAAATTAAAAACAAACAAACAAAAAAAAAACAAGCAAAATAATTTGACATAAATAAATAAACAAATAAGTGACTTCCGGTAAAAGTAACCGCCAAAATAGACTACCCATAATGCACTACTGACCCTTATATATAAATAGCCGAGCAAAAATAACAGCACTAGTCGCCTGACGATTGCACTAGCATGAAACAGACTGTCGCCTCTAAGTGCTGACTTCCATGTCCACTTTTATATTTACACACGGTCTATCTCTGATATTGAGCACTTTATCCTATAAATATAGCACACTTTAAGACTATATTTCTTCATATATATATATATATATATATATATATATGTAACTTCAGTCAATTTGCACCAAGCGAGGCGATAATGCCATCATGTTGCAAGGGGCTACTTGTAGTAAAAGAGAATGAAAAGAATTTATAGGGAATCCGAAAGCCAATCCTCAAAAGTGAACAAGAGATAACCTCTACTCCAGATCAAAAGATCACGGAGGAGCGTGAACCGGATGCTAGGCAAACATGACATTTTTACCAAAAAATTCGCTCGTTTCATAAAGAATATTTTCAACTTCATAACGAATGTATATTTTCGACATTTGTGTGAAATATGAGAGAGTGTTGTAAAACGTCAAATAAAGCAAAATTATATAAAAATGTTAATATTGGGCATATGAAGATAGAGAGTCAAACATGAAACGCAATAGATGTTTTGATAGTGACTTTGACTGAATTATTGATTAATTTATTGATTAAATTATCGATTGTCTTATTCAACGATTGGTTCATACACATTTGCCAATAAATAACATATTTTCCACTTGCATCCATTTATTCTGCCATTCGAATATTTTTTTGAAATAATATTTATCATGGTATCTTCATTTCAAATGGAGTGTGTGTATATATATGTACATACATACATACATACATGCATACATACATACATACATATATGTATATATATATATATATATATATATATATATATATATATATATATATGTGGATGTATGTGCCTGTGTTTATCGATATCTATGTGTAAGGAAAGTGCATGCACGTTTGGTTGTGTGTGTGTGTGTGTGTGTGTGTGTGTGTGTGTGTGTGTGTGTGTGTGTGTGTGTGTTCGTTTCTTTTTAATAAGGGTCGTGTCTCGTCACCGTTTTTTGTGTGTATATATATATAAATATGTCTGGGTGCTTATGTATTATAACCTGAGTGTGTTTGAATTGTTTTACGTGTGAGGTGGTCATCACAGTTGAAGTAAACTGTAAAATGTAGACATTTTTGTCTGGAGCTATCAACATCATTTTTAACGTAATTTCAATGAAAAAATAAATTAAATAACATATGTATTTTTTATTTTCTCTTCAGTAATTCTACAATTTTAAAATTAATAAAGATTAGATTTAGATTTCTAAATAGGTAATTTTTTACTTTTAATTTTAATTTCAAATTTTATAAATCTTTTAATATCTATGATAAGCTTGCTTCGTTGTCAAATTTTTTGAATCACCATATACTTGTATTTTGATTGGTCATTCTAGCTTATGTAACAGCGTTTACCCCTAGCGAAGGATCGTTAATTAATTTGAAACTTTTAAAACCATTTATTCTACATTCAACATCATCACTTGATAAGACACCAGAAGTGTTGAAACAAAATGGCTAATTTAGTAGTGATTTTATAACATATTTATGTTATAATATTTAAATTAATAATTATAAAATATATATATATATATATATATATATATATATATATATATATAATGTTAAAAATAGCAGACAATGAATGTCTATTATGTCTGACCTTGAGGCCTTCTAAACTTCGTGTGTTTGCTTTAATTGAAAACAAAGACATGTCCGTGTAATGTTTAATATATTGTAACGTTATTGTCATCTTTGAAGATCCCTTATGTAAACCTAAATCTTAGATGGGATTAAAACCATGTATCAATATAATGATTTTCTTTCGTCTTTCAATGATAATGTTAAGTTAATCATACGATATAAAAGGAATTTGTTTAAAATAAATAGGCAAAACTTTTCTATATTATTTAATGAAACATGCGTCAACACACACACACACACACACACACACACACACACACACACACACACATATATATATATATATATATATATATATATATATATATATATATATATATATATATATATATATATTGTGGGATTGATGTAAGTTTTTGACCCTGGGTTTTTACCCTATTAGTGATCGTCAGACAAACTGATTAATTTTTAAATTTTGGATTTATATATGGTTGCGTATATCCGTGTTTTTATGTTTGTCGGTGGAAATATTATCGTTGGAACCGCACACAAAAAAACAGTATTTACTGTCCCACCCACGAGGGATAGATGTGGCACAACGCCGAGTTTACGTGGGTATTCCCGAGCCCGTAGGCTCGGCAAAAAAATGCCCGTAGAACCCGTATAAACGGGATCGGGTTGCTCAGCCTCCCCAAACGAGGCTCTGCCCTTCGGCGGAGCCTCGTCCGGGTTCCTCTCTGCCCAGAGGCAGAGAGTTCGACCGTCTTGCCGAGTCGTCCAAAAAGGACTGACTCTAAACATACATACACGCACGTTCACTGATTGACGTACGCAAACATACATACATGCACGTTCACTCATTAGAGCTCACACAATCATAAACATATGTCGTTGCCTACAAACGCATGTATTTGGACGCTGTATTCAATGTTGGATTGTGTAGCGAATATCTTACGTCAGTTGCAATATCAAAGCTAAGACAATTCGTCTGTTTCTTTCGCTGAATAATGTTTTCTCGGATACTCGTATATACGTAAGATGGGGTCTGTGTAAGACTGTGGTAGGTAAAATTGCTATTATTTTAAATTTTTTAATGCTGTTTTGTTATTATTTTAAAGCCGGTTATTTACTTGTTTTTGGCGATTGTGCATATGTAAATGGTACTCTAATATGTAATACTTATTAGTATTTATGCGGTGGTATTATTTTTGCTGGGGGAGGGAGAAATAAGTATAATTGTGGACTGATACAGTAAATTTATAAAATGCAACGATAGAGGTCATTAGGGATGTTACCCTGGCTTCATTACGGATTTCAAGTTTTGCAACATCAAATCGGTTCTGGCAGGTACCCTGACATGTTAATTCACTCTACGATGTGATTTTAATAACAGAAAATAGATCTTAGATCTTTCTTTTATAATGGTAACGTAATTGCATTAGCCAATCAGAATTTTCTTGTCTGATGTATATATGTATAACTATATATATTTATATTTTTGACTTAATTGAAGTACGAAGAAATAGGTTTAATTTCGAAATTTTCGAACACGCCTATGTCCTTATCCAACGATACGACGCACAAACAAAGGAAATGTTTTGGGCTGTAGATGCATGCTTTTAAGTTCTTCATTCAACAGCTGACAAGAATGATGCAAATCGGAGTAATATTTACGCACATTCAGTGATTAAACGGATATTTGGGTTTACTCAGAAAGTATAATTTCCAGAGGGAGAACTCTAAACACCAACGTTCCGCTGAAGAGCATGTCCCACTTTTTTTTATTCATCGTATCGTTGAAAAAAGACCCAGCGGTGTTCGAAAATTCCGACATGAAAATGTCCTTCGTCCTTCAATTCAGTCCAAAGATTAATATATAATAAATTTCAATTTTATTGACAATATTTTTATCATTTTATTGGCTTTTTATTCTTCAAATCTTATTAACCGGCTTATTAAATCAACATGTTATAAGAAGCACACGATGAACACCATTACTTTTAATTATATATACATATATATATATATATATATATATATATATATATATATATATATATATATATATATATATATGTGTGTGTGTGTGTGTGTGTGTGTGTGAGTGTGTGTATATATCTATATCTATATGAGTGTGTGCGTAAGGGAGTGCGTGTATGTTTGTATGACCATTGAAGTCGACACTCAGAGGTGAGAGGCTGTTTCACACTAGGCGCAATCGGCAGGCCACGTGTCTAGCGTCAAGACACGTTACCTGACGACTGCGTCTAACATAAAACAGTCTGTCGCCTCTGAGTGTTGAATCAATGTTCACTTTTATATTTACATACACTCTATCTCTGATATTGATCACTTTATCCGATAAATATAGCACACCTTAAAACTATATTTCCTCATATAACAAAGACATCGAGTCAATTGCTTCATCCACCGCAAGGAAGGTTGGCTCCCTGTGCCCGGGACAGCAAATTTTTCTCCCCGGAAACTATCCTCCAAATCTATAAATCAACCATTCGACTTTGCATGGAGTATTGCTGCCATATATGGTCTCGAGCCTCTGCTGTTTGCCTCAGGGTTCTTGATAAGATCCAGAGACGGATATGCAACGTAATTGGCCCTGATCTGTCATCTTGTCAGCAGTCGCTCTCGCACAGACGCGCCGTTGTCTCGCTCTGTCTTTTTTACAAATACTTTCACGGTAATTGCTCCGATGAGCTGCTTTCGCTGGTTCCCAGGCCTCGAGAATTTAAGCGTCCTACGAGTCTGGCATCCCGTTATCACCCCTTCACTGTTGAAACTGTTAGATGTAGACGTCTCTTCTACTCCAATGGCTTCATGTCTCGCACCTCTCGCAAATCTCGCCTGTGGAACTCCCTTCCTTATTCCTGTTTCCCTGACAAATATAATCTCCAACTATTTAAGTGTAACGTCAATCGACATCTCCAGTTGCCTTGATCTATCCACTTCCCTTCTCCACATCCTTTCCCATTTCATTCCTATCTGCTCTCGCTCCAAATCTTCTGTAACCGCCTTGCCTTGATCGATCCACTATCTTTCTCCACATCCTTTCCTTTACCACTCCTATCTGCTCTTCCTCCAAACCTTCTGTAACCCCTTGCGTGCTAGTGGCTTCCAGCATTGCTTGAGGTGAAAAGGTTATATATATATATATATATATATATATATATATATATATATATATATATATATATATATATACAGATAATACAGAGAGAGAGAGAGAGACAGATAAGGAAGAGACAAAGAGGGAGAGAGAGAGAGTGGGAGAGATGAAATCTATGTTTTGTAAGTAAATAAATTGCTCTACTATTCTAATATTAAATTAGAAATATTAATATTTAAATGGGGTGCACAATTAATTTCAACTCGGAACCTCAAAAGGATAATTTGTGGTTTAAGCTCCGCGCGGAGTTTGAAATACAAATTTCCTAAATAGTTCCATTTAGGTGTAAATCTACGTGCTTATTTCGAAAAAAATAAAGAAATTTTGATAAAATCTACCGTTTTTACGTTATTGACAATAACATTTCGGAATAATTCGCGTCGCGGAGGGTAACATTGGAATTCATTCTTCACCCCTTCAAACTCTACAACTGACAGTTTTCAATAAGCGCCTGAGATTTGCCACGTACATGAAACTAATTACTCAATAAACACTGTGCGACATTTGTTGAAACATACACACGCACACACACACACACACACATATATATATTAACACATATATATATATATATATATATATATATATATATATATATATATATATATATATATATATATATATATATATATATATATATATATAGGCTTAACAATAGTATACAAAAATTTAAAAAAAACACAGAAGACACGTACACAATGATGCACGGACTAACATTTTCTGGAGCACTTGCATATAATTCAACCCCACGTAAAGCAAAGGTTTTGTTGGCTCTGTGTTGTAAAATCATAGCATCGTTTTGAAATTTGCTGCACCTCGAAGCATTTAATTTTTTCCTTGCTCAGCGGAATGACAGAGAAATAGGAAGAAAATGACGAATTCTATTGCCATATATTCAATTTTGTTGAATTGGCAAATGTCAGAAGGTGTTTTAGTCACGATTTCCGAGTTTTATATAAAATAAATAACCTTTCCTTTAATTGAAGAACAAAAACATAGAAACGGGCCAGATAAATCTAGGCACATTGCGAAGACGTGCGTATAAAATATTGCACATGTGGAATTTGTGAAGACCACTTAGAGGTTAAATTTTATTTGCTTTTCTGTTTCTAACGTTTCCTTCAAGAAGAATATCAGCTGAACACATTCCCCAACGAAACGTTGACAAAAGGATTAAAAAAAAGAAGTAAACAATCAATATGGTTTTCCCTTATTCCAACTTACGTACATGGTTTGGTGCTTTTAAATATGTCATTTAATCACAAACATATCTCACCCTGTTTCTCTCGCTCTCTCTCGCTCTCTCTCTCTCTCTCTCTCTCTATCTATCTATCTATCTATCTATCTATATATATATATATATATATAAAGATATATATATATATATATATATGTATGTCTACATGTATATAGCAATATGCACTACCATAACTTTTCAACTAATATTTATGTAATATTTATATATATATATATATATTTATATATATTTGTATATGCATATATATATATAGTTGTGTGTGTTTATTCACATACATATAAAGATAGATAGATATAGAAATATATATATTGAAACATATTTATACAAATAAATATATATATATATATATATGTATATATATATATATATATATATATATATATATATATATATATATATATATATATATATATATATATGCAAATATAATGAGAACGAAAAGAATAAAATTCAAACGTTCATAACATTAATTTAAGAGGGCTCAATACCAAGAGTAGAACAGTATTTATTTAAGTTGTCGTATACCTTAAAACACACAAACACACTCTCTCTCTCTCTAGATATATATATATATATATATATTCATGTTTCGTTGAACAGTTTCGACATATTCTGTCTACTCACTTACGTTAACATTGCTGAAAGATTAGATAAAATCACTGTGTTTATAAATATTTCTTTTATTACCAAGTAATTTTAACACATCCAAGTCATCACCAGGGTAATGTTTATAATAAAATGAATATTATATTATCATTTCTTGTCAGGATGTTTTTCTCTCGTTTTTCAGTAATGACTTCAAAAAACTTAAAGGCTCATAACGAAAATGAGTAGGCAGAACAGTCCAAATTGTACAACGAATCATACCTTAATGAAAACATGCTGCCGAAATATAAGCATATATATATATATATATATATATATATATATATATATATATATATATATATATATATATATATATATATATATATATATATATGTTATAAGATTATAAACGCGACGCGTTTATTCGATTTGTCTTGGGTCCAGTATCTTGAAGTCGAATAAAACACGAACTTGTTTGTAAATTTTTCGAACCCCCAAAATATTAACGGTTTTAAATTTAACGAACTTAAAAAAACACAGAAAATATTGCTTAAAATTAGTATAACAATTTCATATAATTCCCAATTTTTACTTTTTCTTGATATTATATATATATATATATATATATATATATATATATTTATTTATATATATATATGTGGGTATATGAATATATATATATAGATATATAATTACATATATATATATATATATATATATATATATATATATATATATATATATATATATATATATATATATATATATATATATATATATATATATATACATATATTTTTTTCTATAATTATTTATATTTATATTTGTATTGATAATTTCTTTCAACTCATTACGAGACACTCTGTCTAGGCCTGTAAATCTGCTATAGGTTTGTGCCGGTTTGAAATAGAATATACCCACATGTAATTTTTGATTTTTTGCTGTACAATATATATGCTATGTTATAATACGTATATTGAGCCCCCTCTGTGGATCAGTTTTAATATTTGATATTACTAAGATCCACCTGAATCATAGATCGACGGATCTATTACCTGAACTATATATATATTTATATATATATATATATATATATATATATATATATATATATATATATATATATATATGAACATTATGGACCCCCCTTCTCATATAATATATGAACATTATGGACCCCCCTTCTCTGTCTCTCTCTCGCTATATATATATATATATATATATATATATATATATATATATATATAGAGAGAGAGAGAGAGAGAGAGAGAGAGAAGGGGGGTCCATAATGTTCATGTGCACTTTAAAAATTTATAACTTTATTTGTATTTGTGATCGACAGGATTCGAACCTGTATCCTATACGCAACCATCATATAGCCTGATGTGCTTTAACCGATTCGGCTACTGAATAATTGGCGGACTTTGACCATTTCATAATGTGTGACGTCATTTGTTTACATTTGATACGTCAGGAGCAGTTATGAATGTACTTGAGACATTAATGGAAGATTGAAGTTTATAAGCATTAATTTCGACCTTGCCAACCGAACGATCCTCAGTGGCCGAATCGGTTAAGGCACGTCAGGTAATATGACAGTCCCGTGTAGAAAACACGTTCGAATCCTGTCGGAGGACGAATATTTTCTATGAAAATTCAGGCCGGTAAATGTAATTTAATACTCTGTATTATAAACAGAGCATTTACTTAAATACTTGTATCTATAAAAAGAATGTTAAACATAAAAATGTCTTTACATATATATATATATATATATATATATATATATATATATAAGTTTGGTGTTCTACATTCAACACAATCACTTGATAAGTCACCAGAAGTGTTGAAACACAATTGCTATATTGGTAATGATTCCATAACATATTTATGCTATAATTTTCGAATAAATAATTTATATATATATATATATATATATATATATATATATATATATATATATATATATATATATATATATATATATATATATATATATATATATATATATATATATGTGTGTGTGTGTGTGTGTGTGTGTGTGTTTGTGTATGTATACAGAGAGATACATAATGACAATGATATATACATATAAACATACATAATGACCAACATAAAGAGACAGATAGATGTGAACAACTTTAGAAAGAAAGAAAAAATGTAACGCAAATAAAACAAGAGTTGCCGTGAGAGGAGTAGAAAGCAAATCAATAAAATTATACTGAATTTGACTTTCGCTTGGATGCATTTCTGAAGCTATTTTTCTTATGTTTAATCATTTTACGAAATATCCGCCGATTTAATATAGGTATATATCAAATGCGTTTACATAAACAGAAATAAAAAAAAGGAATATGTCTCTTGTCTTACTATTTTGGTAAATGACATCAGAAGCGGATGTTGGCCAACAGACTGCGGTGATTTAATATTTCTATCAATAAATGTAATAATAATAACAATATTTTCAATTTGTTACAGATAACGGCTGAGCAACAATTAGGCAAAACATCATCTAACATTAAAGTGCCTGTGAGGCAGAGGTTGAATTAAATTTCATATAGACATAACTGTCATATTAAAGATATTCATTGATGCTTGATGAACAAATCCAGCAACCAAATATTATATGTGAGCAGAGATAGGCTGTTAAACATATCCAGCAGTGTCGAGAGCGATATGTGCGATAAGTAGGCATGACGACGCTGGTGGAGATTTTTGCAGAGAATTACATATAGCCTCTTTTCCATTCCGATGGAGAATGCATAATGAATTCTGCTATATCGTCATATTTATATATCTTTTGATGTGTAGCTTTTGATGTGGCGCAAGGCCGGAGTTAATGAGCACAGAGGATCAAAATTAGTAGATAGTCTCAGTTGATTTAGCAAGACAAGCGGGTTAATGATTACACCGCTTCGAAGTGCCCAATTGATTTACTAAACGAAGCTTCGATGTGGTACAAGGACGAAAGTATGGAGCGAAAGGCAATAATTTGTTTGAAAGCTAAATGCTTCCTCGATACAACGGTGTTCTTTTGCGAATGATCATTGTTTTAGTTACCAAATATTACTTCCGGCGGTTCACTCGTAAATATGTTTTCCTCTTTTACATCAACAGATATAATTTTGATTATGTCTTGTAGGCTTCGTCGGTTTTATGTCATTTTAGATTTGATGTTGATGGTGATGACGACGGCAGACGTCTCCAGACGCGAAATCTTCGTCAGTCATTGAGTTCTCAGAGTTAAAGTTGTCTATTATCTCCGCTGGTTTCTTTAAAATGCGAGCATGGCTTTCAGAAATCATGCCGCTGGTAACACTTAGTCAGAGACATTAAGACTTTTCGTTTTGATGGGGTTTTACTATTATCTGAATATGAATAAGACACATTTATTTAAACATCTGCTACATATATATATACATATATATACATATATATATATATATATATATATATATATATATATATATATATATATATATATGTGTGTGTGTGTTTGTGTGTGTGTATAATAGAAAGATAGATACATACATACATGCATACATAGATGAATAGATATGAACAGCTCAATATCTATCTATCTATCTGTCTATCTATATATATACATATATATATATATATATATATATATATATATATATATGTGTGTGTGTGTGTGTGTGTGTGTGTGTGTGTGTGTGTGTAGATAGATATGAACACACTGATATATATATATATATATATATGCATACATACACCCCCATACATATATATACATACATACGTATATATATATATATATATATATATATATATATATATATATATATATATATATATATATATATATATATATATATATATATATATATATATATATATAGTACATAAAAGGTTAATGGTCAGAGGTGAATCACACCAAGAAATAGTGGTATTAAAATGCTCTCAATACAAGTGTATAGAAACAAAAATAAAAATAACACGTTGAGCTTTTAGCTTAAAAAATTTTGGGGTCAGTTGAATCTGCTACCTTTGTTTCAAATTTACCCTATTCTTAAGCGATTTATTATTAAATAAACACCTAATGGTTTTTAATTTTTTTCTTAAGTACATATGAGGTTGGATAAAAAAAAGTAACGTAGCCTCGACCTTTTATTTCTTCCCACTTTTTCTTTGTATTATACCCAACGTCGTGACGTTGGTTAATTTAAAAAAAAGAATAATAATACAGGTTGCTTTATATTAAAAAAAAAACAAAATTGAAAAAAGCGTTAGGGGGTCATTTCATAAAATTCGCCTGAGATTACCATAAGGTTGAAACCAAGGTAGCGGATTCATATGACCTCCTATATATATATATATATATATATATATATATATATATATATATATATATATATAGAGAGAGAGAGAGAGAGAGAGAGAGAGATAGATAGATAGATAGATAGATAGATAGATAGGAAAAGACTGAGAGACAAAAACAGATAGATAGATAGATAAATAAAACGTTATATATATATATATATATATATATATATATATATATATATATATATATATATATGTGTGTGTGTGTGTGTGTGCGTGCGTGTTTGTATGTGTGACTGTGTTTTACATTGAAAACGACCGACCCGAAGGAGAGTGAGATTAATAAACATGTATTTACACATAATTTACAAAAAGCCTTTTAAGAAAAATTCTAGCCGATAACACAAAAATACTTTTCAAATCATATATTCGTTAACATTAAATACCGTCCCCCTGCTATCAATTTTACACTCTTCATCAGTGTTAAAAGTTTTCTAAAATTAGAACTGATGCCCAGGTTAACCAGTCCAAAATGTCCAAATAGTGTAACAGCATGGTGATAACTGTCCATCCTAGAAATTGTTTGATATCTAAAATAAAACAGTAAACTAATTGAATTTTTTTCCCCAGATTTTCAGATAACATGTTTAGCCATCTTGCCACGATTTGGCGTAAGAATCACTGAAAAACCCTTTGAGTTATTTGAGTTACACAATTTGGACAAATTTACTGTTACACACGGTATACATACACACACACACACACGTGCGAGCATCCACCACACATATATATATATGTCATTCACAGACAGTACTGTTTCGCTGTATCATAGCTCCTCAGTGCGACTAGACTTCCGAATGCCTCAAGCCAAGATTGAAACACAACTAATTTGGTGTCAGCCAGAGCTATCTTCACTCGGTAGAGTTACACAACTAAATCTAGCGTATTGTTTTTACAAAAGTAAACAAATGCCAATCAGCCAAAGTGCTCCATTCATTTTACTGTAGAGCTTTGCATAGAATTAGCTTATCACTCAACAGTGCTCAATTGAAATGTATTTTCAAGAGCTAAATTATATATATATATATATATAATCGATCACACAACCTGATTTCCTTATCTAGTAACAAGGAATTCCTTATTTATTATCTCTTTTTGTTTAGTAACTTGCTGAATAATTTTTTTATTTTTTTTTACTTCTAATTTCCAACCGGAACTATAACTACACGTGTCTCGTCACTCCAAAGGATTTTCTCAAGAGCCTAAGCTGGACGCCCAGGAAGCTACCCAAAATGAAGAGCCCCATTTAGCCTTCTTCTTTATGCGCCTTATCTCTGAGGATATTGGCGTTCATGGCCCTCCACAGCTTACTGACCCTTGTAGCTCTTAATAAATTTTGTCATTCTCTTATTTCTTCAAAACGCTGTTACTCAAACTCACTAATAATGTTATGCGCTGTTTTTTTTGTTTAGTTTTTTGTCTCCCATGCCTTCAATTTGTCCTGTGAATATCAGATTCTTCAAGCCCTCTTTTTACGAAATTCCTTGATGCTCACACCATCAGTTCCTAGTGTTCTTAGTATACATCTGTAGGATCATATGTCTGTCGCTTCAAGTAGCTTACATTTGTAGGTAAATTATCCAGCATAAAATGCCCTATAAGTAGATAGATATTTCATCACAGTTCATAATTATTTTCTTTTTTTCTGAAGGTGTAAAGGATAATGGCTCGGAATTTATAATCGGAGTTCCGAGTTCCAATTTCAGTTTGGTTGGTTATATTCACTTTTGCGCAAATACCCTAGGGAAATGTACAATTCTTCTCTAGGGGGGGGTCTTAGTCGGGAGAGGTATCTGCGAAATGTCGTGCAGCTTTTGAAGATTGTCTTGATGTTATATGAGCCGCAGATCTTTTTCTCCGATACCCCCTGCGCATAAGGCAGGCAGATGATTTTCTAAGTGTTGTTGTCCTCTTCTTGTACCTGCCTATCCCAGATTGTTGGGCCTGCTGCCATGTACCCAGGGTAGTTGTTACGTTGTAGGGTAGTGCTTATACTGCACAATTATTTTTATCTAATGTCTCTGGGTCGCGACTTATGACTTTTCCACGGTGTTGTAAGCAGCGGACGATCTGTTTGCTTTACGTTTTCTACGTTGTGATAAATATGGCAACAAAGATGATGACAACATTCTGAATAATGTAAGTAGTCTACATACAACCTCGTCTTAGAAATATAGACAGATACAATATTTATCTTACGATATAGCAAAATAAACCCGGTGTAAAAATTGTCGTCTCATTATATCATTTCATTAAGTATTTGACTCCTGAAATGTTATATGTATCTTTACAATTCTCAGATTTGAGCATTAAAAAACATATAGAATATTGCTGATAGATATGGGCTGGAGTTGTTCATTCGTTGCTTTCCAGCCTTGAATCGTTTGAGTATCGCTTACCCGGTGGGAGAAGGAGACGTATTCTTCGCTCTACAGTATCTTTCTTCACAGACGTAACGTGGCTACTCTATCGTTATTTCCCTGACAAACGTTCCGACGAATTCCGTTCTTTTGTTCTCCAAGTTCTGACTTACACAGCGACGACCGGCCATGCCTCTTCCATGGAGTCGAATCATTCTAATTCCCCCCATATTCGAATTGTAAGTAGAAAGTTAAACCTAGATAGATTTTTTTCCCAAGAACTGCTACGTCTTCTGTGAATGCTTGCCTGAACATGAACTCTACATTGAAACACTGGTTCTCGACCGATCACTGGATTTAAGCAACCTCGACCGTGGTCTGTAGCTAGATCGATGACCGCTTGGAAATACCAGGTGCTATAAACTTGCATATGCGGGCTCTGTGATAGATAAGCGTTCCGGATGAGTAATCGGAGAGTGGAGTTCGAATTCTAGTCGGGTTCGTTATATTCACTTAAGGGCCAGTGCCCTTGGCAAATGTAAGAATCCACTTCTTATCTCCCAAAACTCTGGGTTAATTAGTAGGACTTTTATCAGCAAATCATTACTATCTCTAAAATATACTGACAATACAAAAATATTTTCTGGCTTTAAATAAATTGATAGCCGTGAAAAACATGTAATTCAATCAAACAAAATCTTTTATCCCTACAATCTTAACCGTTTCATGTTAAGAGTTTATCGCTTTATATATTATTTATCCTCATAATCTTCACCCCCGTCCACCCCCTCTTTCATTCATATTACACAACTCATTAATCATAATCCTTTTAACAGTAACACTGGCGTCTTGGCAACTGGTCTACCGCAGAAAAGAAATGACAACTGGTCTACTGCAGAAAGAAATGGCAACTTTCTGCGGGAATAAAATCTGCCTCGTCAGTCATGTAACGAAAGATACATGATCGCTTAAATGTGTATCACGCATGGCACATCACTGACGGAAATTAACTTACGTGTTAACACCCTTGGAAGAGGTATGCATGCTCTTCCCCTCCCCCAGCTATGAGTAAATAGCAGGACAAACCGGGTTCTATAGCCTTGGATGACAACTAGTCTACCGCAGAAAGAAATGGCAATCTACCGCGGGAAAAATTTGCCTCTTCAGTCATGTATCTTTCGATACATGATCGCCTACGCGTGTATCACGCATGACACATAACTGACTGAAATTCACTTACGTGTTAACACCCTTGGGAAAGGTGTAAATCCTCTTCTTCGCCTCCCAGCTATGATTAAATAGCAGGACAGACCGGGTTCTATAGCCTTGGATGGCAACTGGTCTACTCCAGAAAGAAATGGCAACCTCCTGCGGGGAAAAATTCTGCCTCGTCAGTCATTTATCGAAAGATAGATGATCGCCTAAGCGTGTATCACGCATGGAACATAACTGACTGAAATTCACTTACGTGTTAACACCCTTGGGAAAGATATGAATCCACTTCTTCTCCGTACAGCTATGAGTAAATAGCAGGACAGACCATGAATGGCAACTGGTCGACGGCAGAAAGTAATGTCAACGTACTTGGGAAAGATATGAATCAACTTCTATGGGTAAATAGCAGACCGGGTTCTATAGTTGGATGGCAACAAGTCTACAGCAGAAAGAAATGTCAACCTACTGCGTGAAAAAGAAATCTGCCTCGTCAGTCATGTATCTTTCGATACATGATCGCCTAAGCGTGTATCATGTATGGCACATAGCTGACTGATCAAATCAGTAATATGAAAAACAAACCCATGGTTAAACATTGTATCACTAGGGATGTGGTTCTATCGTCGAATGTTACGAATAACAGGGACAGAATACATGAGTATTAGAGAAGGCGTAAGGTAAAACATTTCGTTTTATTTCTCGCCGTCTGAGATTTCGATACAAATTCGATCTCCTGACGAAAAATCATGGAAAGTTCTAAATTATTTCAAGCTCATGAATGTCAACAAACTTATAAGTAAAAATGTTAAAGATTTCGAAATATGACCGTTGATTAATGAAGAACTGAGTCTATAAATTGAAATGTAACACTCGCAGTCTGGAAAAGATTTACTGTTTATTTTCAGTATAAATGTCAATTTAAGAACAAACGCCATTATTTTAGAACAAATTTATGTAAGTTGTACATAAAAGGAAATTTTTATCCAATCAATGTCTTCATTTGAATGTTCATTCAAATTTATGAGAGTACGATAAATTGCGGGTGTTATATACATATATATATATATAGAGAGAGAGAGAGAGAGAGAGATATTTATCGTACTCTCATAAATATACATATATATATATATATAATTGTATATATATATATAATTGTATATATATATATATATATATATATATATATATATATATATATATATATATATATATGTGTGTGTGTGTAAAATACAAATTCAGCAATAGCATTTAGTTACTTTCTTACATTAGGCAATTAATTATAACATTTAACGTATTCCATTATTTAAGTTTCCTTAGAAAACATATTTGGAGAACATCTTAAAATCGTTCTACCGTTCATAATTTGAAAACTAAACGATAGTTTTCTTCTGCTGTACATATGTA
>OZ038502.1:71368070-71370570 GCA_964036315.1 Acanthosepion esculentum | reverse complement strand
TTTCTTACATAGTTGTACAAATGGTTGACATAACATAGATTGTGATGGATAAGACGAAAAATATTAATTAAAACTAAAAAGGATAGGAAGCTGTGGAGAGCCATAAACAAATAGACTTGAAGTTAGCACATAAAAAAAAGTAAACTTGATTGTTGTAGCATGAAAGTAGCGAAATATTGCGAAAGACAAAATCTTCAAAATTTTTCGGTCGTTGGAATTTCCGGCCTTACTCAGCTTCTTTTTCATTTGGTTAATTTGAATCGGACACTATATTTAATCAACGAATATACGCTGTTCTCCTTTCGATGACCGACTCCAGGGAAATATCTTCTAGTTCTTATTTAGTATTGAGCAGTTATTACTCTCCATGTTTTCCCTGTACACACGACTACTAAATGAGTAGTAGACAGACAGCGGAATGAAAAGGGACCAGTTCGAAATTATCCAGATCGACAAGCACCTGATTGAGGCCGGGGAGTACAAAGACCGAGACGCTGTGACAATGACATCAAAGAAGGGGATAACAGAACGCATGTAAATAAATTCCTCATCAGCAATATTGTTACATAAATTTTCTTTAACTAGATCATTGTTTCCCAGCTTTTTTTTTAAATTTTAATTCAGGGCACCCTTGTAGAATAACTAAAACTCCATGCCGCACTTTAAATATTAATAAGGAAAGATTACTCATGAAATCTGAAATTTCGGATTAGCATTACCAAAGAAGATTAGCGGTACAGTTTTTATTTAAAAGGATTTATAAAGAATCTGCTATTTTTTGAGAGGTCGATAATAACGGATTTAAAATCCTTTGAAGAAGACAAAGGGGAAAAAGGATCATCCATTCGTTCTTAAAAATTCAGCATTCTGTTCAAAATATCAAATAACACTTGATTTAGACATACAAGACATGTGTTCGTTGCCTCTATCTTCTTTAAAATAAAGATTTTTTTAAAAATATTTTATTAATCAATTCTCCACAAGAAGGCAACAATGCCACTAAGACTCAAGAACATGACAATATTTTAGAAGCAACTAGAAACCAAATACTATATAGTTAACCAGGGATAAATCTCTACTGTTAAAAATAAAAAAATAAAAACAGGGAAGAGTGTGAAACGGGCAATTTGCGAACCGAACTACTGCGCTTTAAGTAGCAAAAAAGGATTCATATATTATTTTTCTGTTAGCTTGGGGCGCACCGGGCTAAATTTCGGGGCTCACCGGATTGGAAACGCTGAATTAGATTAGTAGTAAGTGGCAAGTCTTCATGTAAAAAATACAGAGAACAAAATTCAGAAATTATTTATAAAAGATAATGCGTCATCTACGAAACTTAAATAACTAATGTAGCATCTAGGTAATGACCAGGATCGATGTTGCTTAACTTCGTTGATCGTACAAGAACCGGTTTGTCCTTTAGATGAATATTTACCCACATACACCCTTGTGAAAATTAATTATAACAAAAAGAATAATTCTGCTATTATTTACTTTTTTCGTATTTTCCCAATAAAATATGGCCCATTGAACATTTTAGTTCATCGTATGACCATTCCAAGAAATCGTTCCTAGCAGATGGACAACACATTTTAGATTAGATTTAAATCAGGAGAGATTAGGGGCCACTCTATAGTACATTAATTTACTCACTGGTAAGGTTTGTCAGTGTGTTCCTGGAGCGTAAAATTTTCGTAAGCCTGCTTGAAGTAACGCTCATCTCAGACAATGATCATAGAACAACTGATCGACAGTCGAGACAATAGTGTCTGGACTTGATGAAAATCGAATGCAATCATGGATAACGCAATATTTTTCAAGGCCAAAATAATTTGCTCATACATCCCGAAAATTGATTCCTATTACTGTACTCCACTGCAAATGACCTAATCTGAGGAAAAACTAAAAATCCATTACACTCTGTCACGCGAGTGGATCAAAAACTGACTGTGTAGGTGAAAGAAAGGAAACTGAAGCGGTTGTTTCAGTTAATATGCCCAAGGGTGCATTTCACTGAAAATTTACTTTCCACAATTACAGTTAAAAAAAGCGAAAAAATTGCGTCAGTTTAAAGTTAGTCTAGAAGGGTATTGGTTAAATTGCCTTAGCTTACATACCCAAAAGTATACTTTCGTCATTTCAGTTGAAAATTTTCCAACATATTTCAGTGAAATTTGTATTTCTGGGATTATTACTCATAATTATAATTTAGACATATGGGCAAAAAGCGTAAACTTTGAACTGACCCCAATAGTATGTTTGCTAAGATTATAGATATAAAAGATCTGTATTAAAAAAAAATATATCGCTCACTCCAATGTCACTTGTTCATTAAAAATATCTGTTCCATATGGAATGAATCTGTCAACACATGACAGGCAGTAGCAGCAGCAGTTTTTGCACCAATCAGCAAGCAGGATAGGTTTAAGCTCTAACTTCACTCCAGCAAATTAGTCTATGGGATTTAAGCGATGTTTCATGAACTTGGTGGCATAGTGAT
>OZ038502.1:71330570-71363070 GCA_964036315.1 Acanthosepion esculentum | reverse complement strand
GAATTGATCAGTCTTCACTTTCCCGTGTTGACATGGTCCAAAATCACATTCGAGTCATCGTGGGTGATGAATTATTTCCCCACCCTACATCCCGCTTGATAGTTACGTTAGGAGTCCCTAGTTACTTTATTCGTGTTACCAAGGAAGATCTGAGGAGCTATTTTCCTTCGTTCAAATAACAGCAATACTTACAGCTAGGACCCGTCATGTTACGTATACTGAAATGAAAAATCATAATATACTTTATATTGCATAAGAAGAAAGTTTGAGCAGCTTCTCCCCACGATCCACTACATTTTAGAGACGACTCCCACGAAGATGCTTTCCCGATCACTAAAATCATAACATCTTCATGTATAGGATTGAACGTTATCTTTCGTATATAACCTCATAAACCTCAATCTTACGCTTTACACTTAACGCTCCTACAGTAATATCCTTGAATAAATCTCTTCCTTGGGAGTCTCTCTGGTCTTGCATAAATTGTACATAAGTAAAACAAAAAAAAACAGCATAAAAACATAATCATCAAATTTTCTATCCACCTTTCTAGCTGAAATACCCGGTTATATATATATATATATATATATATATATATATATATATATATATATATATATATATATATATATATATATATATATATATATGTTTTGAACAATAAAAAATATTAAAAATTAAAATCTTCAGACACACTGGGCTGTATATTAATATTCTTTTGTTTTTATTATTATTTCAGTTAGAATCCGCGACTAGTTTCGGAAAACATGGTCATCATCAGGGAAAAATTATTCTGCTTGCAGTGATCTACAGAAATGAATGTCTGAATTTCTTGATGGAAGTATATATATATATATATATATATATATATATATATATATATATATATATATATATATATATATTAAATTATGGGGATATTTTTAAAATCCTATTAATTGTATAAGGACAAGACTGACAGTTTTCTGACGAGGCTGACTTCCGAAAAGTAGTATTTAAATGACCAGATATGAGAAAGTTTTTCTTTGAAGTTGTTAAAGACTAGGCCACCTGAGCAGGCATAACGTAGAAACAAATTTGATATGATAGCCGTCAATAAAGAAAAAAGTACTAACAGCAAGTCTCAAAATCAACAGCAGCAGAATTGGTGGAAAACGGAAGTTTTGGCACATGCGCGATAGGCAGCAGCGTCCATCTTGTATATATTTACATTTTCAATATGTCTGATATTTGATTTGATTTCTGGTTGCTATTTATAATTATAGCTCTTTTTTTACTAATGTTCAGTTTATGCTAAAATCAAAGAGTCACATGTGTGTGTGTGTGTGGGGGGGCGATTTTGTTACTTGTGCCAGCTGGGAGTTGAAACATTCTCTCCTTCAGTAGCGTTTTGACAATTCCCAAAAAATACTTCCAGGATATATTCCTATTTATTTTTTAGTGAGTTTTGTTAATAAAAATCGATCTGGGACGAGTGAGGGCTGGGAGCTATGATTTCTGTCTTATCCTGATTATGCTGGGGGTGAGGATGTGTAGCACAATAAAAGAGGAAATGTCCTCCCAACGTAACGGATGAAATTCGTCGCAAAACCAGAGAATACAATCCAGGTAGAGCTCTATGTACAAGACAGACCAAGAATATATTATAAAAGGTTTCAAACACTAATATTTCTTGGTTATAATATATTATATTGGAATCATAATCACAACCAAATTGATCAGACCTACAATTTCAAAAAAGAAACCAGAAAATGCATCTCCGGGTTTAAATAAACAAATTTCCGTGAAAGAGTCTATGTGGGATTGAGAAACAAGGGTGAGAGCGAAATGTATGAAAGCTCTCTCGAAAGGTGTAACGAAATATGAAGAACAGGAAAGGGCCTAAGATGAAGGTGGGGGAATAACATTTTAAAGAGAGAAAAATAACGGTTTTAAGGAGTGAGATACATATAAATACGGGTTATTATCAGTTCCATAAATCGACTTTCGATTCGTTGACCTAAATTGAAAAAAAAAAAAAAAACACCAATCAAAATTTAACGTCTAGCTTTTTTACGAGGCTGATGTATATGAGAAAATTGGTCGTCTGGTTTTCATTTACTAAACTTATGTGTACATGAAAACATGATTAGGAAAACAGGTTGGGAGGGAAAGAAAGAAAGAAGGACAAAGAAAAGAAATATATTAGCCGAGTTCACCCAATGCAATGCAATAAAACATATTGTTACTGGATGTGAAAGAATTAGAAAAAAAAAAACAAAAAAAAAAAACATTACTAATGACCGGGAGTAAAAAGAGTAATCAGGAGGACAGTAGGGAGCGATTGATATAGCTTTTAAATTTTTGTAGATTAAAGTTGGCTGGAAATCATGAAGGCAGAAGTGAATACCACAAGCCGGAAGTGCGAGAAAAAATGTTAGTACATTACTTACGGTTACATCTAGCCTGCTGTAAATGCATATGATATCAACGGCAGTCAAGTACCACGCTTAAATTAAAAATAAACCTCGGTACCATAACGAAGTGATCATCCGAACAATTACCGCGAAAGTATAGAAAAGGCAAAGGGAGGAAAATTTCAGGACAAATAGCATTGATGATTCTTCTTTGAATTTTATCAAGGATCTCGAGAAAAATACCAGCGGCCCTGGACCATATTTCGCAGCAATAATCCTAGCATAGAAGAATGGTTGACATAGATATATAGGATAGATTCTGGAGAGAAAGAACCAACTTACTTATCAGTTAGGTCAGCAATGGATTCAGAATGTACATATGGGCACGTGGCCGAGTGGGTAGAACGTTCGTTTTCTGACCATGAGAACAGGGTTCGAATCTCACCATGGTCGATTTGCCAGGAAAGAAACGTGGAAAAAATGGATGTTGCGCCTGAAAACCATACCACCTTTTGATCCAAACCTTGTGAGTGATATTGGGTAGACGGAACCCTTGAGAGCCGTCGGCAGCTCTGCGAGCACTATATCACAGATCATTGTGGACGAGGGCTTGAGCGTTCTGGCCTTGTTCACATTGTTGATCACGCTAAATAGCACGCTCTTTCCTAGAAACGGTAACTAAGGTCTGCTTAGCATAGTTGCAGCAGAAACTGTGGGTGTTGAATGAACTCAAATGCGTCTGAGCCAGTGTCTGCAATAGGGATTGGGTATCCTCGTATACGATATATAATATTCGAGGATACCCAATCCCTATTTCAGACGCATTTGAATATATATATATATATATATATATATATATATATGATAGGTTTTTAGCTAGCATGGTGTTGAAGTTTTGATTCAATTGCTAAGTCTACCAATAAATTTGATTCCCTGTGTCGTTCTGCTATACATTTTTCTATCATGCACATTTTGTAAGTATTAGAGTAAAGTACAATTAAGAAACGTTTATAAATCTAACACGTTTCGGTCTTATGGAAGCTTTATCAGAGAATGAGGCATGGAAAAAAATCTTCCCTTCCTACTACCAATATAATATATCCATACGGTGTACTTTCTCCATTTGCGGAGGAGATATCGTTCTGATGATTTGAGCCTCTTGGTGTTCATGAAATAAATATAAACGAAATGGATAATTAAAATTCCGTCTAATTATTCTCATTATAATACTGTGTATTCTACACTGAGCTCTCACTGTATTTATATCCTGCACGGTTTATCCCTTCCAGCCACAATGTGTGTGTGTGTGTGTGTGTGTGTGTGTGTGTGTGTGTGTGTGTGTGCGTGTGTGTGTGCGTATTTCTCTTCGCCTGTTTCCTTTGGGTTTTAGTCATAATAACTCTTAACGTCTACCTCGCTACCTATGTAGGCAATGATCCTCACCAACTGCATTAGAAGCAATCAATCCACCGTGTACTATTGACACGTGCTTCCACCTCAGCTCAGCGCAGAGATTCTAAGGGAATAATGAACAATTCTAAAGAGCGGGAGAACAACATCGCCTCATCACCATTATCGGGACAGATATGTACAGGCAAGATCTGTGGCCATGTATGCCTCTCATACATTGTATATGTTAATCGCTATATGAAGGTCATACAGTGATGTCGACAGAATTATCTTCAACATTTCACACTCTCTTCTTCACTTTTTCTTCTCAATCACTATTCCCAATTCTTTCTAGTTTCACATTCGTTATAAAATTTTCGCCGTCTGATTGCGTAGAATTCTATAAGAAAACGTAGACTGTATTTTTTTTCTGGAAATGCTCTGTTTTTTTGCTCGTATCCAGTTTTACGTATGTACATGTATATCATGGACGACAAACGAACTGCATCCTCATAAACAAAGACGTTGTGAAAATAATTATCTTTCACGGGAATAAACAGACATGATATTAGATTCGTAACGAAGCAACCAGGAAGCTCCCAGGTATTACTCCGCTAAGTCCCCCTGCCCCACTGCGAAAAACAAATAACGAAACATATGGCACTATTTTTTTGTCTCGCTTTCCGACTGGATTCTCCATGAAAACCTAAAAGAAACATTACCATTGTGTTGAAACCTGAACAATAGTAAAACGACAGTTTGGGATTAGTTTTTTTTTGCGTTTTTTTTTATTTATTTATTGGGGAAAAGATAAAACATAAGAATAAACAGGCGCAGGTATAAGAAACCTATTGTTTTCTGGTCTTGCTGTGAAAGAATTTAACGAAAAATATATTTATTCTTTTTTATTTAAGTTCTCCATAATAGTTTTTTTTTTTGGTTAAGGAAACTTAACATGGTATTCGCATAATGCCGCAAGTATAAGGCATTCTTTAAAACAGAAACGCAATAATAATGATTTTCTTTCCTTGAAGAACGCCTTTTGCCTCAGGGCATAAGCAATCATTATTTTCTTTATTATGTGTAAATTGGCATGAATTCTTTGAAAAGACAGTGAATAAATGTCCCGTTGCCTATTGCACGGTTTTGAAATCAGAGTATTCCTTCTTTTACACTGCTTGCAAATCAAGGCTTCGTAGCTTTCCGGTCGACCTTACTATTTAATCCATAGCTAGTGGGGATTCATGCTTGACCGAAGAGATTTAGTAAGAAGTGAACGCAAGAGACTATGATGAACTTGAGATGGGCTAATGAGGTCATCTTCTTTATTATCCATTGTAATTTCCATGACTTCTCGGAAAATAGTTTAACGGCTTTCTCTTTACCTTCTTCATGAATTTGAATTGACCTTCTCCTATAAAGGCATAGACACCTAGCTGAGATCGAAGGCTGCTCAAGTGGAGCTAAAAGACCAGATGTTTTAATCATTGAAATGAAAGAGGTACTCACAAGGAATTTGGACAATATATAGGAGCATAGTGTCGCATAAGGTAATTTGATGAAAGAAAAACGAGATTGTCAGATTGTGAACCTAAATGAACCGCAAAAAAAATGCCACAATAAAAACACACCACAATAAAATATACTGCAATAAATATATACCACAATAAAATATACTGCAATAAAATATATACCACAATAAAATATACTGCAATAAAATATATACCACAATAAAATATAAAGCAATAAAAATATACCGCAATAAAAACATATCACAATAAAGTATACTCCAATAAATATATAACACAATAAAATATAATGCACTAACTATATATTGCAATAAAATACACCACAAAAAATATACCGCAATAAAAACATACCACAATAAAGTATACTGGAATAAATATATACTGCAATAAATATATACCACAATAAAATATACCACAATAAAATATAACGCAATAAAAATATACGACAATAAAATATACCGCAATAAAATATACCACAATATAAAGCAAAAAAAAATATCCCTCAATAAAATATACCGCAATAAAATATACCACAATAAAATATACCGCAATGAAAACATACAACAATAAAGTATGCTGTAATAAATATATACCGAAATAAAATATACTGCAATAAATATATACCACAATAAAATATACCGCAATAAAAACATACCACAATAAAATATACTGCAATAAATATATACGACAATAAAATATACCACAATAAAAATATACCGCAATAAATATATACTGCAATAAAATATACCGCAAAAAATAATAAAGAATAATACAATAATATAATAAATATAATATATATATAATAAATAATATAAATAATATAATAAAAAATATAGTGCAATAAAATATATAGCAATAAAATTAGAAAAAGTTGAAAATATATATGGAACCTGTATGAGAAATGATAAACGTATAATGAAGGCTGCAAACGAATATATTCACATGATCCCCCATCTCCGTGGAGTAAGTTTAACCAGGTTAGTCTGCTTGACTCTTAATACTAAGCAGTGAGTTCGATCCTCACTGGCTACACCATTAGTCTAACCCTGTTTAAACAGCCGCAATATAATGAAAAAAAATTCTGAAAAATATAAAATAAATCTGGAAGCTTCCACATAACAGGAAATACAGACGGACTATGTAGGATATTTTTTCTTAATATCTTAGGCGTACTTTAGATATTTCTTATAGTTAACAAAACTAGTTTCAGCGAGTAATGAGAAGTGAATTTGATCGCACTGGGTGCCGAATGTAAATTACACATCAAATAGCCAACAAAGGTTTCTTATGTCGTCATATCAACCGACTTGTTGACGAATCAAGGCTGAATGGTCATTACTACTAAATAGTGAAAGATCATTACTACTGATTAGTGATAGATCATTACTGCTGAATAGTGATAGATCATTACTGCTGAATAGAGATAGATCATTACTACTGAATAGAGATAGGTCATTACTGCTGAATAGTTCTAATTCCTTTTTTGAAAAGTATGAATCTATCCTTGCAATGAGTAAATAAGAGGACTGACTGTGTTCTATAGCTTTGGTCAGCGATCAGTTTAGGAGAAGGAAAACCTCAAACCAGTCTGAAGATGGTTTGGCTCCGTCAGGCTCTCTTGGCTGGAAAAAAACACTGCTCCTGCGTCTATAGTCCATGTAGTTGCCTTACGATTTTAGTGGGTTAAGTGTCGTCATTATGAAGAAAGATTGAGCTAAAGTAAGAAGTGAACGCAAGAGACTATGATGAACTTGAGATGGGCTAATGAGTTCATCTTCTTTATTATCCATTGTAATTTCCATGACTTCTCGCAAAATAGTTTAACGGCTTTCTCTTTACCTTCTTCATGAATTTGAATTGACCTTCTCCTATAAAGGCATAGACACCTAGCTGAGATCGAAGACCAGATGTTTTAATCATTGAAATGAAAGAGGTACTCACAAGGAATTTGGACAATATATAGGAGCATAGTGTCGCATAAGGTAATTTGAGGGAAAAAAAACGGGATTGTAGACCTTAATGAACCGAAAGAAAAATATGCCACAATAAAAACACACCGTAATAAAATATATTGCTCAATATAATCAATATAATGAGCAGAAATATAATTTCTTTTCTTTTATATACCGAAATATATTTTATATTTAAATATTATTTGAAATAACCAAATATATCATGTAAAAACATGTTTTCGGGCTGCTTACTCGAGTGACACATCAGCATCTTTTTGGTATAGATAGTTGAATATAAGTTTTACAAGAAAAATCATAATGATGTAATAGATCTAGGTAGATCTTGGCGAGCATCACCCATATTCGAATCTAATGCCTTGGCGTTATTGAATCACAGACAAAGAGCTGTACCAAATAATAGAGACCATGTCATTTGAAGACATTCAACAGCAGCGAGAACTATTTCGGCTATACAGTCGAACTCTGTGCCTTCCGGCAGAGGGGAACCCGAACGAGGCTATGCCTAAGGGCAGAGTCTCGTTCAAGGAGGTAGACTGACCCTGAATCCGTCTATACGGGTTCGAAACGGAATATTTTTGGTCGAGCCTACGGTCTCAGATAACCCCACGTTAACCTCGGCCTTGTGCCACATCTACCCTTGTGGGGGGTAGTAAATACCGACTAGCCGAAATCTTTTTCGGCTTGCTGGTCGAACTCTCGGCCTCTGAGCAGAGAGGAAACCATTTGGGGAGGTACACCGACCCGACCATTGAAATATATATATATATATATATATATATATATATATATATATATATATATATATATATATTTATATAAAATTAAGGACAACAAAATGGAGAGCACATATAACTCAAAAGAGAAAATAATCGCATAACCAAGAGATTGTTTGCCCACACTAAATTGAAGAAGCCCCCCCCCTTCAAACTGGAAAGTGTGATAAGCATTTGCAGTCTTTAAAACCTTATTTTTCTTTAAAAATATTTTAATAGAAAAAGATTCATAAATTTCTACCGCCAGCAGCACTGGCTACTCGGTCAACAAAGAACGAATGTTTTCTAATGAAGAAACGGCTATTAGTACCATTGAAGATACCAGAAAAAGAGAACATGTTCTACATTTTTATACCAGCTCGAATGTTAGGGAGGCAAGAAAAACTCGACGACCACTGGCTATTTGAGCTATGATTGACGAATGTTCCTTTATAAAGAAATGTCTAATATTACCATTATCATTACATAAAATCGAAGATATACACAAAAATCTGGTTTAAATTAGATTAAAAAAAAAACAAGAGAAATTTACAACTTATACTAGATCAAAAAGTGGGACCTTCGACGTGGTGAAATTTTTAGGAAGCTAGATCACTAGCTAGATAAATTAAAACTAAGTAGTGAGTCTGATCCATTTCATGTGCCACATATAAATTATGCTTAGTATATCGCTATACTAGTTTAAAATGAAACACACAGGATTAAAAAATGAAGTTATAGACCCAATTTGCCTGCGATTAAAAAAAAAAATCTACTGTTTATAAACCGACTTCATTTATAGTGCTACCCTTGAAGTTTGAGTGAAAAACCTGATATTAAAATATATTCGTATCCAGCTTATGAGCAAGTTAACCTGGCAGTTCAAATAGAAAAGGACCTCCAATCGGTTGTGAACTTGGGCGAGAAATGGATGGTTAACTTTAACGCCTCTAAAACAAAATTGCTCTCTATTAACCACTACAAGGATCCATCCCTGCATCCCATTAGAATATCTGAAGACCAACTTCTCGAGAGCTCCTCTCTGCGTCTGCTCGGTCTCACGCTGTCCGCTGATCTGAGATGGAACAAATGCATCGAGTCAGTTGCATCATCCACCGCAAGGAAAGTTCGTTCCCTGTGCCGAGCCAGGAAATTTTTCTCCCCGGAATCGATCCTCCAAATCTATAAATCGACCATTCGCCCTTGCATGGAGTATTGCTGCCATATAAGGTCTGGAGCCCCTGCTGTTTGCCTCAGGTTTCTTGATAAGATCCAGAGACGGATATGCAACGTAATTGGCCCTGATCTGTCATCTCGTCTGCAGTCGCTCTCTCACAGACGCGACGTTGCCTCGCTCTGTCTTTTTTACAAAGACTTTCACGGTAATTGCTCCGAGGAGCTGCTTTCGCTGGTCCCTGAATTTAAACGTCCTACGAGGCTGGCATCCCGTTCCCACCCCTTCACCGTTGAAACTGTTAGATGTAGACGTATCTACTACTCCAATAGCTTCATGTCTCGCACATCTCGGTTGTGGAACTCCCTTCCCTATTCATGTTTCCCTGACAAATACAATCTCCAACTATTTAAGTGTAACGTCAATCGACATCTCCAGTTGCCTTGATCTATCCACTTCCCTTCTCCACATTCTTTCACCTTTCATTCCTATCTGCTCTCGCTCCAAATCTTCTGTAACCCCCTTGCCTTGATCGATCCACTGTCTTTCTCCACATCCACCACTTTACCACTGCTATCTGCTCTTCCTCCAAACCTTCTGTAAACCCTTTCGTGCTTGTGCCCTCCAGCCTTGCTTGGGGTGATAAGCTTTAAAAAAAAATTTAAAAAAATACTTATAGTCCTAACGTAGTCAAATATTGCAGTACTGGGCTTCAACCTTGACATATTTCATAGCAAATAAACGGTCTTCACTCTTTTTTATACAATAAGTTTACGGCCGTATCACGTTGAAACAGTTGTTCCCGTATGATCTCGGAAGTGATGTGTGACCGCTTGAGAATAACAGGTGCTGTGAGATTGGATGTGCGGGTGGGGTAACGGATAATATCTCGGAATTATTCATTGATGCCAGTACATTCACTTACGCACTAACACTCTTGGGAAAGGCATGAATCCACCTTATCTTCACAGCTATGTGTTAATTAGTAAGATCTGCATCAGTAAACCGTAATTATCAAAACAAATAAATTCTAAAATGCATTCTGGTTTCAATAAACCGTAGAAAACGAATCAATTAAACAAACATTTGTACAAAACTTCACCCAAAATGATGAGACAAACACTAAGTAGATCTGGTTTACACGCAAATGGAAAAGGCTCGTTTCACACCATTGTCTTAAAAGTTTGGCTTGCACGGGACCAAAAATATTAAGGTAATTAGTATTGTCGGTTATTGCTAGAAGCAAAAAGGTGGACATAGGTCTGTTTTAATAGGAGGTGTTGATATTATTCTGATTTATAAAATGTTATAAAAATGTGTCCGGTTTACACAAGCGTTCAAAAAGTCATGTTTGCATTATAGACAAGCAGAAAAAATAGTAGCGAGGCAGTAGTCGTAATAGACGGAGAAGAATTTAAATTACTAGAAGTAGAATACGTAGCAGCGATGTAGTTGTAGTAATAGACGTAGGAGTAGTACTAGAAATAGAAAAAGTAGTAGCGAGGTAGTAGTTGCAGTAAGAAAAGTTAAGGTACTAGAAGTAGAATAAGTGGTAGTGAGGAAGTAGTAATAGTAAAAGTAGAATTTAAAGTACTAGATTTAGAATAAGTAGTAGCGAGGTAGTAGTACTAGTTGAAGTACAATTTAAAGTACTACTAGTAAAATAAGTTGTAGCGAAGTAGTAGTAATAGTAAAAGTAGAATTTAAAGTACTAGATTTAGAATAAGTAGTAGCGAGGTAGTAGTACTAGTTGAAGTACAATTCAAAGTACTACTAGTAAAATAAGTTGTAGCGAAGTAGTAGTAATAGTAAAAGTAGAATTTAAAGTACTAGATTTAGAATAAGTAGTAGCGAGGTAGTAGTACTAGTTGAAGTACAATTCAAAGTACTACTAGTAAAATAAGTTGTAGCGAAGTAGTCGTAATAGTAAATGTAGAAATTAATGTACTAGATTTAGAATAAGTAGTAGCGAGGTAGTAGTACTAGTTGAAGAAAAATTTAAAGTACTAGAAGTAGAATAAGCAGTATCGAGTAGTAGTAATAGTAGAAGTAGAAATTAATGTACTAGAAGTAGTATAAGTAGTAGCGAGGTGGTAGTACTAGTTGAAGTACAATTCAAAGTACTACTAGTAAAATAAGTAGTAGCGAAGTAGTAGTAGTAGTAGCAAAAGTAGAAGTAGAGTTAGAAGGTAGTGGCGAGGTGGTATTAGTATTAGTAGAGATAAAATGACAAAGTAGTAGCGAGGTAGTATTAAATGTTGAAATATAATAAGGTAGTAGTTACGTAATTGTAGAAGAAAAATAACAAGATAGTAGGAAGGTAGTAGAATTAGATATGGAGTAACAAAGTACTAGCGGGGTAGTAGTTGTAGAATAACAAGTTTGTAACGTGGTAGTTGTAGTAGTAGAAGTAGAGTAACAACGTAGTAGCGAGTCAGTAGTGGTGCTAGTAAAATAAATTATATTAGTAGAAATCGAAATCGGTAGTAGTAGAAGTAGAAGTTAAAGGAGTAGAAGTAGTATACAATGTACGAGCGGCGTCATCGTAGTAGTACTGGTACTAATACTAGTATTATTATTAGTAGAATGACAAGGTAGTAGAGAGGTAGTTATCGGTAGAACATCCTCATACATAGAACTAGATGCTAAACAACTTCCTCGAAGGTGACGAGGAATCTAGAGGCAACTGAGATTTGGTTCTACAGAATGATGCTGAGAATGACTACGGGTAGTACATCTGAAAAAACGAGGAACTTTTTAGGAAATACAAAAGGAAACGTGTGTATCAGAAAGAAAATAGTTTAAATTTCTAAGACCCACAATGAGGAAAGACGGCTTGTAGAATGTGATACGCACAGGGCATACTGAAAGGATGAGGGACAGGGAAAAGTAGTTATTAACGTACATAACTGTTGTGGGTTCCAGGATGTAATTCGATATCAAACGCCAGGAATGGATATGGAAAAATAAATGTATTAACGTAATAATACAAACTGGTAATACGGGTTAGTAGATCCAGGAATGCCGGTTAGTAGCACTAATATATATAGTCTTGGTATTGAAGTATCGCGGTATGACTCCTTACTGAGTCTACGTGCTCGCTAATTGTGACGCTTGCCGCCGTCTCTGTGTGTGAGTTTACTACTACTGAACTCTATTACTCTTCTGTCGTTCCGTCTCGACTCTTCGGGTATTCACTGGCAGTAGTATATGTATACACTGGGTGAGTCCATTTGTGTAAAAACAGGAGACCCCTTAAAAAGCTTGTGTGAACGAATAGAAGAGCATGGATTGGTAGAGAAAAAAAGGGAAATATTGATAAGAGCTACAACGGATAGAAAGTTGCCATGAGACATAATGGCCCACGTTCTGGACGTATGCAGCAAGAAAAGGAATGGTTTTTATTTAAATAATACAACTCGGATCAGTAGAATCGAACAAAAGGAAAATAATGTCTTCTTTTTATTTCTTTTTCGGCAAAATGTCGTTGCTTGGAGATGCACTGGATCACCCCTATAGTTCCATAGATATCTAAGTGAACACCTGATTGCGGTTTCTATCGTTATTTTAAATTAGAGATATATATTGTGTCGCCTACATCAGACTGATACGATAAACAGCCTCTATAATGCACAGAAGTGTCCTAGATGAAATTTTGCAAAACCAGACTAACAGAAGGAAAGGTAAGTCACCCACTGAGTCTTGAAAGTCAAAAACCCGGACTTGTTTGTCAGATACACACGTTTTGAGAAGCGCCCACGACATGAAACTAAATTAAATTGCTGGAAAAGCAGTAGAAGAGAAATGGCGAAAAGAACAACATGCGAACTAAAAGTGTAATTAAGCTGAAGTATTTCTAAATTTGTTTACATCAACATAAATTAAAAGTTAATTTTTAGCGACGGTGGCATTGTATAAATGTCGAGAAATCTATGAAAATAACCAATGTCTCATTCTTGAAGCGAACACATATTTCCATGATGTTGCTTATTCAACATGTTGGATCCTTAAAAAATATCTTCCAAAGAATGTTGCATTCATTGTTACGAAGAATAATAATGAAAAAAAAATATAGGGTTCTTCATTCTTAATCTGCGATACTTTCTTATATTTTTTTCTAATCGATTCAGCATCTTGCCATGATCAGTTTTGTTCGTTATTTTAATTTCGAATGTACGTGATATTATTATTATTATTATTATTATTATTATTATTATTATTGTTGTTGTTGTTGTTAATTCGCTTTCTTTTCTTTTCTTTTTTGCCGGGTTAGGAAGCGGGGTTCCTACACGCTGAAAATCACGTTTACCCTTTTGGGCTCGATATACCGTGACAGCCATTTAAAATGGCGCTGATACAAAATACAGATAATCACTTATTTTACTCAGTTTCTTTTATTCGCGCCCTCTCTGAATAACAGTGTCTTTTAAATAGCATCTTTTCTAATTTTCTTTTTTTCTTTATTTTCAATTTGACTACCCCTAATAAAATGAGAAATCTTTTACTACTACTACTACTAACACCACAAGTCACTCCTACTGTTTTCTGCGGATTATTTTTTAAACTACATTTCTGATTAGCAAAGTTTTATTTTTTTTATAATATGTTGAGCGAATTATTCATACAGGGTAGCCAAAAAGACATATATCACAATAATATTTATTTAAACACTGGCACACACACAAACACATACACACACACGCACGCACGCAGGCACATAATCACGCGTGAACATGCCTATGCCCAAGAGCACTGAAATCATCGATCTACGTACATAAGCAGCTTCGGGCCAAGGAACCACCTAGAATACAAAATATTTTTCGAAATTTAAAACGGTTGATAAATCGTAAAAAGGCAAACGATTACACAGATATTCCTATGTATATTTAAGTAATTAAGAGAGATTTTTTTAATTCAACATTATTTCATATTACTAAAAGTGCTATAGTTAGTGAGTAAACGTATTAGGGAGGTACTCCTGTTTTTTCATTAAAGAGTGAAATTAATTAATTCTCTAGAATTCGAAAGTCTTCATGAAGAAAATGTACAGGACGCGAAACTCCTAAATCCGTTCCCCCAATTAAAAAATAAATACAGGTTCGTGTTCTGTGAGTAAGGCAGATTTTCTTTCTCATGACATTGGATCTATAAACCAGCAGAAAATAAGCTCAGTGATTAAAAACAGTCTAGCCGAATGCGTGTACACATTAAGTATAAAGGTTACAGTTTGGGTAGCAATGATTAATTCATTCTATGATAGGCTTATTGACGCCGAAAATTCATGCCATGATAGGCTTATTGGCGCCGAATACTCATGCAATAATAGGCCTATTTATGCCGAAAATTAATGCAATCATGGGCTTTTGGGCGCCGAATATTCTTGCAATGATAGGCTTATTGGCGCCGAATATTCATGCTTTGATAGGCTTATTGACACCGAATATTCATGCTTTGATTGGCTTATTGGCGCCGAATATTCATGCAATAATAGGCCCATTGACGCCGAATTTTCATGCAATGATTGGTTTATTGACGCCGAAAATTAATGCCATGATAGGCTTATTGACGACGCATATTCATGTAATGATAACCTTATTGACGCCGAATATTCATCTTGTACATTAGTTCCCGAAGAGACAGTGATACTAAGATGATTTTCAAGGAATCATCGAAACCATCTTCATCCGAACAATCAAAAACGTAAATGCGGAAGAAATGCCATATACATTACTGACTTTAACTGGACCTCTTCAAGTAATTATTACATCCCTTAGTACTCTGTTCGATTGGTATTTGTAAACACCTTTGGCTTGTTCTTTTCGTATTAAGCATTGGCCTTGTCACGGGTCACTTTGTTTATCCTCGCCTTCGTTATGTTATTTTCTGTTGCTTTCGTTCTTATAACAGTTGTTTAAAGCTAATGAAAGTTTTTGCGTTAAGATATTATAATAATAAATAAATAAATAAATAATAATAATAATAACAATAATAATAATAATAATAATAAAGGAGAGATAAAGAGAGAGAGAGAGAAAGTTTTTCCACGTATGAATTATAAATTTAGGTACAGTTGGAGGATGAAAGTAAATAGAAAAAACATAATAATAATAATAATAATAATAATAATAATAATGAGAAGAAGAAGAAGAAGAAGAAGAAGAAGAAGAAGAAGAAGAAGAAGAAGAAGAAGAAGAATAATCGGTTACGGATATAAAACCTGTAACAATTTTATGGGACTAGACAATCAAAGCTAACCGACCAGACATCGTGGTTAGAGACCGCAAACAAAAAAAAAGCCTCCTTATTGAAATGCCAGTCCCTACAGATTTCAATGTATCTTCGAAGATCTTCAAAAAGCTATCAAAATCCAAGGACCTTTAAATCGAAATCTCAAACATATGTCCCAGGAGAAGACATCAACAATCACCATTTTAATTGGAGACCTCGGATTGGTTGGAAAAGATTCCAGTAGTCTCACTGGAGGGATACCTGTTAGTCGATGCCTTAAAGAAATACAAAATATGTTTCTTACTAGTACAGCCCACACATACGAAGGGCTTTATCTATGTAAAATATGTATTTTTTTATTTGCTCAGTGGGAAATGTCATGATTCCATTTCTGATCTTAGGTCTCTGGTCGGGCCCCTTAAAGAAATCAGTACACACCAGAAATCAAAGGAATAATAATAATAATAATAATAATAATGATAATAATAATAATAATAAAAATAATAATAATAATAATAATAATAAAGAAACTGCAACTAAAGTCACAGACGACAAGACGATATGAACAGCGTTGTATGTTTTATTGACAAAATAAGATATTCCAAACAGACTTCAATAAATTTTACAAGGATAATTGTTATGGTTCAGGTCCTTGTAACACGGTGATGGTCCAAGGTAGAAACAATGAAGAATAACTCGAACACAGGTATGGAATAACACAGATATATTACAAACAGAATATGTACAAAAGAAGTAGAAGTGTTAGTAATAACAATCAGGTTAGGTTAGAGAGAACGATGTTGTCTCGACCAGTATCACTATTCCAGTGTCTTACAGTAATCGTCTGAGGTGACTCTGTCTCTGACTGACACAGAACTCTGACTCACACTGTCTGTCACTCACTCTCACTGTCTCTCTCTGTCCAACTCGTTGCTTCCTCTTGAGGGGCAGTATTTATGGAGTACGGACTAGTCCATTACTATTATGGGTAGGTTCCCATAACAATAATAGAAAAAGCATTTATAGAAGTCCAAAAGCCACTATCTATTGAAGTGAAAAAAAACTTGGCATAATATTTGAAGGAACCCAAAGGAATATAATTCCAATGCAATTGAATCAAACAAGAAAGAATCAAGAATATGTGCAAGAATGAACAAATATAAAACCACGAATAATTTTGGGAAATCTCTTACAAATTCCTAAAAATATAAATCTCCAAGAAATAACAAGGTACCCAACCATTGGCTCTATCATCTTTCATTAATCTATAAAACACTTGCCCAAACTCTATCAATGGTAATTAATAACCGCAATGAAATTTCAGAACGGATCACTGAAAGTATTACATATCTCCTACCAAAAACGGGTGAATCAGTTGATCCCCAAAATTATAGGCGAATAACATATCTGTCTACCACATATAAATTGGTCACATCTGTCCTGACGAACTGTACTTACTCTTTTCTCGATGAAAACATTCTTCCCCCTAAACAGAAGAGATGTCGAAGAGGTTAATATGGCGGCAAAGATCAACGGTTATCAAATAAAATGATCCTGGAAATTTTAATAAAAAAAGGTAGAAATCCCAGCACAGCTTGGATAAATTACCGTAAAGCCTTTGATAGTGTGCCACACGCTTGGATTCTTAAGGTTTTGGAAATATACAAACTCTCCTCGCTGATAGTAAATTTTCTTGTCATATAGCATGAAACTTTGGTAAACCATATTACACCTAAATCGCATCAAATGTACTACTACTTCTAATTGTTTGAGTATCCGACGAGGAATCTTTCAAGGATACTCCTTGTTGCTCCTTGTTTTGTCCGTCTTTAATCCCCCTTTGACGTGAACTAAAGCGTAATAATTGGCTGGTTAACTTTAACGCCTCCAAAACAAAACTGTTCTCCATTAACCACCACAGGGATCCTTCCCTACATCTCATTAGAATGTCTGAAGGCTAACTTTTTGAGAGCTCCTCTCAGCGGCTGCTCGGTCTCACGCTGTCTGCTGACCTGAGATGGAACAACTACATTGCTTCATCCACCGCAAGGAAAGTTGGCTCCCTGTGCCGGAACAGGAAATTCTTCTCCCCGGAATCGATCCTCCAAATTTACAAATCAACCATCCACCCTTGCATGGAGTATTGCTACCATATATGGTCTGGAGCCCCTTCTGTTTGCCTCGTGGTTCTTGATAAGATCCAGAGATGGGTATGAAAGGTTATTGGCCCTGATATGGTTTCTCATCTGCAGTCTCTCTCTCACAGATGCACAGTCGCCTCTCTCTGTCTCTTTTATAAATAATTCCATGGTAATTGCTCCGATGAGCTGCTATCGCTGGTTCCCAGGCTCCATGAATTCAAGCGTCCTACGAGGCTGGCATCCCGTTCCCACCCTTTCACTGTTGAAACTGTTAAATGTAGACGTCTCTTCTACTCCAATAGCTTCATAATTCGCACCTCACGCCTATGGAACTCCCTTCCTCATTCCTGTTTCCCTGACAACTATAATCTCCAACTATTCAAGTGTAACGTCAATCGACATCTCCAGTTGCCTTGATCGATACTCTATCCTTCTCCACATCCTTTCCTCTAACACTCTTATCTGCTCTCGCTCCAAATCCTCTGTAACCCCTTGCTAGTGGCTTCCAGCCTTGCCTGGGGTGAAAAGCTTAAAAAAAATAACTATGATTACAAAATAAAAAAAGAAGTATTTAATCACCTATTCTACATGGATGATATCAAAATCTTTGACAAAGACGAAAATGAGTTGAACGGTCTCCTCCATACTGTAAAATATTTCCGTGATGACATCCTAATGGATTTTGGATTAGATAAATGTGCATAAGTAACATTCAAGAAAATGTGAATTACCGAAAAACATTCAATCGATCTAGATTGTCAAAATGGTTATGGAATTGGAACAAGAAGAATTCTACGAGGGTCATTCAATAAATAATGTGAATTTTTCGGTATAAGGTCTTCTAATATAGATAGAAGCTTACTCTTTTTTTTTACTTCTTTTTCGCATGGATTTAATTTCTTTTGCAGAGTAAAAAAAAATATCTTTGAGAGTTTTGGCGATTAACAAAGATGGCCGACTAAGAAGATGCTCCAGGATTGAACAGCGGTCAGTTATCAAATTTTTGGTTGCTGAAGGGTGCAAACAGTTGAAATTCATAGGATAATGTCAACTGTGTATGGTGCCACATGTTTCAACCAAAAAATGTCTACAAGTGGGCTAAATTGTTTAAAGAAGGACGGAGCAGTGTTGAGGATGAAGACAGGCCTGGGAGGCCTACAGAAGTGAGGTCTCCTGAGGTGATCGAATCAGTCAATGACCTCATTCAGTCTGACAGAAGGGTGACAGTGGATGATATTGCAAGGACTTTGAGCTTATCTGTTGGGACAATCTCAGGGGTCATCAGTCAGAAGGAGTCATCTTGCATCATGACAACGCAAGGCCTCACACAGCACCCCAAACGGTGCAGACCATCAACGAGCTGGGCTGGTAACTGATCCCTCATCCCCCTTACAGCCCAAACTTTGCCCCTTAAGACTTTCACCTGTTTGGTCCCTTGAAATCGTTCACGAGAGGCACGAAGTTTAAAAGTGACGATGAAGTCTAAAGTGTTGTGAGCGACTGGCTGGGACATGAGTCCAAAGATTTTTACGCTGAGGGAATACGGAAGCTTGTGCACAGATGGGAAAAGTATGTGACAGTCCTGGTAGACTACGTTGAAAAAAAAAAAAGAAAAAAGTAAGCTTCTATCTGTATTAGAAGTCCTTATACCCTAAAATTCACCTTATTTATTGAATGACCCTCGTATAAATATTTAAGTGTCAGCGAAGGAGATGGAATACAGCATATCAAAATGAAGGAGAAATTAAGTAAAGAAACTTCAGGCTTGTGCGTCTGATATAAAATACCAAGTTGAATTCACAAAGTAGATTATCAGACATAAATCCTTTGCCTGTTCATGTGCTGCAGTACAGTTTAGACATTTTAAAATATTGTTGGTATACTCAAAATTAATTATTTTTTTTGCGAGAAATAGACATATTATAGCTAGATTATTAAAACAAACAATCTTGAATGAAGATATACTGCTTAAATATACATACATACATATATATATATATATATATATATATATATATATAGATAGATAGATAGATAGATAGATAGATAGATAGATAGATAGATAGATATGTATATATCTTCGCAGGGAATAGTTTTTGTACTACAAGTGTCCAGTATTATTAAATGTACAAAAACTATTCACTGTGAATCCCAGATAAACACATTTGGGGCCTGTATAAGAAACGCCCCATAATAGGAACTGATATTAAACTACAAAAAAACAAAGTTTCTAGTCATAAATACACTTCCACCTCAGACCGCTTCACCCAGGATAAGATAACTTACGCCCCCGCCAATCGCTAACACAAACCCATTCTCCTTAACAAGGCGTCTACCAGAGGAGGGATGACATTGAAAATAAATTTAAAACAATGCTCTGAGACAGATACATAGGGTCTGAGGATAGTCGCGCACTGTATGGCCTGAAATAGTTGCGGTAATTTTTGTCTATTTGCTGTAAAAATACATATACTCTGTCAAAATAAAAACATCAATCCCTCTGTGGAACACTTTTAATAATTAACATTACTAGAATCCTCCCGGATTATATTCCAACGTATCGATTACCTGTATTATATACACACACACAAGCGCGCGCGTCTGTGCGTGCGTGCGAAGCGCGTGTGTGTGCGCGCATGTGAATTACAATTAATGAAATCCAAAAAAATTACCTCATACAGATGATCATTTTGTCCATGTAAAAGATGTTTTTCACTGGATTATCAATGCAAATACATTTACTAACAAAATATCATTTTTTTTTTCTAGTAATTGAATTTGCATTGATAACTCCGGGGAAAATCTAATTTCCCATGGATGAAACAATAATGAGGTAAATTTTTTTATCTCATTAATTGTATTTAACTTATATGCTCTAAAATAAAGCTTATATGACGCTCTCTTTGTGGATCAGTTTTAAAAGCCAGCCTTCCCATATCCCTACATGTGCCTAATTTTTGTATTAAAGCAAAATAAATATTACTTTTTGTTGTGGTAAAAACTGTATACAAGCGAGGTAGTTAGGCCTATATAGAGACTTTGAGGTATTATGGTGCCTGTAGTAAGCATGGTATGTAATAATGTGTTGTAATAGTGTAAGGAATATTGTGGTATGCGTGGGTCAGTAATCGTGGTTACCTATGTTTAAGATAAGACAGATTGATTACCAGTCTTCCCCTATCCCCACTTTTGGCAATGTGCCACATTTTGTATTATAGCAAAATAAACATTACTTTCAGTTGTGGTACAAATTGTACATATTCGAACTACTTAGGGCTACATAGAGACTATGAGGTATTATGGAGACTTTAGCACGAATGATAAGTAAGAATGTGTTGCCGAAGGAATATTGTATGTTTGGGTCAGTAAATATCTTTAGGTAAGTTTAAGATTAGACAGACTGAAGACCAGCCTTACGCTACCACTGCTTGTGTACTTGTGCAGTATTTTTTGTATTATATAAAAATATTACTTTCCGCCATGGTACCTGGACTTTATGAATTTTATGCGCAGTACTATTTAAAAAAAAAAATCTTATATCGCACTTCTCGCGTGTGGAACTCTCTTTCGGTTTCTTGCTTCTCAATCAAATTTGATTTTTAAAAAAAAATTAAAAATTGTAAAAAGAAATACTTTATGATACCTAGGTTTTACGAATTCAAGCGTAGTACTAGATTGGCGCGTAGGCCTCATAATATTACGGTTTTAATGGCTAGATGTAAGCGTAAGTTCTATGCTAACAGATTCTTCTGTCGCCTTTCACACTTGCGGAAACCGCTTCCGCTTTCTTTTTTCACAGTTAACTTTGACCTTCAAAGATGTGAATGCAATGTTATTCGTTATCTTCTGTCTTCTTTCTTCTTTTATTATTCTTTCTCTTAAATAGTACTTTTTTTCCTTATATTTTGTACTACTCAGTAACCCTTCGCAACCTAGTGGCTTTTCAGCTTGAGTTGAAAGAATTAAAAACATATATGAAAACAACGCTGCTAATGAGTTTACTCCAAAAAGTATTGATAATCATACTATAGGAATACATTATAAATGATTTCTTATAAAAAAACATTAAACTTCCATTATTGTTCGAGAATTCAGAAAACATTTACTGACACAACGAGGGTTTTATATGTAGCCGAATGAATACTTAAAGCCACTTTATAAAGTGTATTTCATGCATTCATCTATAGCCTCAAGTAGGCAGATTAACTCTCCTATCAGTTTTGAGATCCCTATTTAATTCACTTGCGTTTGCTTCTGTTTAGAATCCCCGTGTCACGGTCACCCTGCCTCAATTTTGTAAATATTTCAACGCCTTGTGCATGGCCCTGGAGTAATATGTATAAGCAAACGACTTCACCCTACGATGCGGCACGCTATTAACACAAGACAAGGTGAAATACGTGACCCAAGGGTAGAAAGGGTTCGCTTCTTACAAAGCCCCCTGAGACAAAACGTGCCTTGATAACCCTGATGCAAGGCATATTATCACATATATATTTAGTTTGTTTCTCGCTTTTGAGGCTGATATTTGTACATCCAAAGAAGATACACTTGAAAATTATCTATCTATCTAAACATATATATATATATATATATATATATATGTGTGTGTGTGTGTGTGTGTGTGTGTGTGTGTGTGTGTGTGAGTTGTGTATGTGAAACGGAACGCGAAAGATAAGATAAGAACAAATAGCTAACGATTGTCAACGTAACACATTTCAGTCTTATTAAAGATTCATTAGAATAAGATATCGAAAAAGAAGAAGGAAATTCTGGAATTTTTTAATGTTGTGTTGTTTGATGTTTATTGGTTCATCCTGGTTCGCATGGATTTGACTTGTTAAACAAATATTAGTATAATTTATGCCGTTGAAAATTCTTAGTCACTTTGAAGTTCAAAGAAACTAATGAATTACTAACCTAACAAAAAAATCGTAAATATTGCTTTATGTGTATGAGTGTATACTAATTTTAGTATGTCTATGTGGGATTCAGATGACAATATATATCCGTAAGTGTGTGCCCGTGTGTGAGTGCGTGTACGTCTCGAAGAAATTACGTTTGATGTTTTTTTGCATGTTCACCTGTGAATGTTTTTACTTAGATACCGTTTGTTTTGGATAAATATACTTTAGATTCTTTAAGGATGGATTCAATAGACATTGGTGATATAATATGTTTTTGACATGTGTTTAGCGTTGGGAATGTGATTAATAGTAAACCCTCGAAGTTATTTCGATGAAAGAAGTATGTTCTTTTTTTTAAATTCCGGTGCCATTTGTAAAATCAATGTCATGACCACTTTGTTACGACGTATGACGAGCAAGTTTGAATAGTTGTCTAGATGTACATCTCTTTTATATGTTCGTAAATACGTGCTGTTTTATCCGAGAAACTATTTCTTCTTCTTCTCCATATCTCATACACTGACGAAGATTTAATGTAAGTGAAATATGTTAAATGGATAAACATATATATATATATATCAATTAAACCTAAAGAGCCAGACAAACCTACCACGGTTTCACCTAAGCGGATCGTCAGGGACTGCCGGCTAAAGAGGTTAGAACGGAGTATATAGCCTACAAAAGAGCCAGCAGTCCCTAACGATCCGCTTAGGTGAAACAGTGGTAGGTTTGTCTGGCTCTTTAGGTTTAATTTAGGTTTGCTCTACTCAGCGTATCGAGCACTTTATTTAGTTATTTTACTTACTCGTATCGGGTTTTCTTTTCTTTGGACTCTAAACTTGGATGTTAGACGATTATTTTCGGCTGACGTACATGTTCCCTGTTCTTTCTTTTTTTATACCTGTTTTTTTCCCTTTGGTATTGGTTTGTTTATTCATAAATCAAGGCACCTAAGTTTTTCCTGTATAATTTCTTATATTTATAAGATTATAACTAGTATATGTATATATATATATATATATATATACTTTTCTTTATATATAATGTCTAGTATTCCTGTCTGCTAGGGCGGCCAGCCAATTTCCTCTTTACAGACACATACTACACACACACACACACAGACGAATATATATTTTATATATATATATATATATATATATATATATATATATATATATATATATATATATATATATATATATAGACGATCCGTTATTTTTCTTTATATATAATAGCAAGTATTCCTGTCTTCTAGGGCGGCCAGCTAATCTCCTCTTAATATATATATATATATATATATATTTTAGAATTGGACATAGCCCGACAATTTATTTAAAGACATTTATATTATGTTTAACGTTCTTTTTATAGATACATGTATTTAAGCAAATGTAAATGTTATTTAATACTGTTTATTATAAAACAGAGCATTTGCTTAAATACATGTATCTATAAAAAGAACGTTAAACATAATATAAATGTCTTTAAATATATATATATATATATATATATATATATATCAATAAAAGTATTAAGCTTAATATTACTAGACATATTAAAAAACGCGCGAAAATAAATTTTCAAAACCATATAATGCAAAGTAAGCAATTAGGAAAACAACATATATTCTGAAATAAATGGGGATCAAATGGCGATTATGAAATTACAACAAATTTTCAATTGTTCCTCCGTTTTGTTGTATAACTAAGTTTGCACGTTTGATCAAATTATTGACAGATTATCCATAAATTGAGGTGTTTTCTCAGCTTCTTCGAAATGTCTTCCACTTGAAGGAACATTGTGTAGTGTCCTTGCGGTTTTGAATCTTTTCAATCAGATAAGTAATTTTTGATAGAGTAAAATGAACCCTTTTTAGAATTGTTTCTTGTTTTATAAGCTGTCATCAATCTTGCTGCACCTAATGGTTTCACCCTTTATATACATAATCTTTATAATATATACTAGCACATATAATCAGCATTACTCGTGTCCTTAATCATAATGATGCTTGCGAGAAGTGTCAGTTTAAGGAGAAGCCCTGAAAATGGCCGTTCACTGAGAGTGTAAAAATTAAATAGAGCCAGCACTAAAAAATGGTTGACAACGATCAATTAGAGAATTGTTAATAAAACAGTGGTAGCCCTAAAAAGGCCGGGGAATACGTTCCCTGGGAGTGTAAAAATCAAATAGTGGTAGCCATAAAAGGGCTGGAATATTTCTCTTAGAGTGTTACTGTTTAGAAATGGTAGCCCCCAAAAGGTCTTTTTTTCGTTTATGCAAAGCAAGAGACGGTAGTATACTGGAGATATGGCAATGTTTTCTAGTGAAATGGGAGCAGAATCTAATGCCGACAAAATAGAATTAGACGCAGTAAGAGTTAAACAAAAGAAAAAACACGTAAAGCTGGCGTGGAAACAGTGACAAACCGGAATGTTACAAAATTTGGGACTACGAGCGGACATTTGAAGATCCCACAACACATCTCTTGAGACAACATTTCGTTTAGTTTCCATTTGAAGTAAAAGCAAATAAATTTGTTTTGATTCCTACTCTAGAAAAATCAATATGGACCTGCTGTGGAAAGCTTTTGTCCTTGAGACTTGTTGAGTGACATCGCGAAGCAAAGGCTTAGTGGAAATTGGAGTCTGCGCAAAACAAGGGGGGTTTCCGCCCCTAATGGAGTGAGTGGTATCCTGTGTATGAATACACCCCCTTCCATACTAGATCCGGTGAGAATAGTGGCCTCAATAACATGTGGAAGCAATTTCTTAACAAAAAAACAGGATCCATTGCTGAGCCTTGACAGTTCCAGATTCCGCAGCAACATTACCGGGGCTCTTATTTTGAGACACACTGAATAGGGCGGTAGTCCGGAGGGGTTCAAAGAGTTTAGAAACTCTACTGTATAGTGAACAACCTCTTATGAATCGGCAATGGTGTCGATTGATTTGTAGGTTTGAAGACTTCCTGGTAAGCATTTCAGCAGGTCTTCATTTTGGCAACGCTGGTGTTTTTAAGAGCCAATATTGCCCTCTCTCAAAACCAACTGGAGTTTCAAAATTGTTAGCCAGATCTGGAAAGACAGCAGCTTTGAGGACGTGAACAGTATTTACAACGGAGCATATTTGTGAAACTGAAATCTCCCGAGACTCATCGGGTAGCACGTTGCGGTTACCGACTAATAGCCCCTTTTTGGTTCCCGAACAGTTGACCTTTCATGTTGGGTTTAAGAGGCAAGATTTTGACCACTTTCCACAGCAGTGATGACTTAATGCATACTTTCACAGAGTTCGCTCTTGTATCTTTGGGAAGAACGGTGAGAGTTTGCCTGAAATCACCTGATAGAAGGAAAGATACTCATCCCATTCGATGATGACAATCCCTTATGTCTCTCAAATACCTATCCAGGACCACAAGAGCTACTTTGTGGACCATCGCGCATTCATCCCATACAATGAGCTCACACATGTTTCAGGACGTCAGCTTTATCCGAACCCTTACTGATATTGCAGGTCGCTGAATCAGACGAAGTCAAATTGGCAGCTTAGAGGCGAAATACGCTGTCGTAACACTGAGCCGAAGCGTTGCAGCAATTCCAGATTATGACACGGCCAAGGCGATCCAATTCTTTTAACTTAAATTTGCGAGAAGTCTCATGAAGAACGTTTTACCTGTTCCCCCAGGTGTATCCAAATGAAAAAGAAAACACCTTTCTAAAGGCTAACGGCGTCGAAAATGGTATCGTAAGCCAATTACTTTTCCTTAAGCAACATTGGCTCATCTTCGGTGACATATCGTTTAAGAGCCTCGACGCCGTAAGAAGTTTCCTGAATTAGGCCTGTTAGAAGAGTAATTGAACTCGTTCGACGAGCTTGTGACATGCTGTAAGTTTGCAACGAACTCCCGCTCATAGAAACAATCCTATGTCCGTAAGCGCTCTGTTTATAAATTCGTCACTGAATATTGCGTCAAATCCCCGAAGTATTAGTTGCCGATGTTGTTTGAAGTCTTCAGAAAGGTTCTGTTGCATTTCTACCATAAAGACGCGGGAACACTGAGCTCACACGTGTTCAATAACACGGCAAAGAGTTGTCAATTAACGGTTCGCATTGCAGCAGCCTCAGCGGGCGTTGCATTCCAGTGAGCACCATCTTCAGTGGATCATATTTGAAGCAGGCCTCGCGGTACTTACTGCAAACGTGCCCATTAAACATTTTTAGCCGATTATATCTCTTACTCTCTTACTTCATGTAATAGCAGCCGGAGATAAAAGCATACTTTTGGCTGGGGTGGAAGGCAATGATCAAGCTTGATGCCTAGAAGTCCATCTACAATTTATTCTACCTTCCTTCTTGTCCAGCTGTTATCTTTTCAAGTGTAGTATGAAGGTACCTGTGGATATAGAAGGTTATGAAACAATGAAATCCTGTCAAAAATTGATTGGATAATTAGTAGTGTTAGGTCAAATATTCGCAAGTGTTCACATTTCGCCCCTTATTGTCAGGACATATGCATAGAGAGAGTAAGTGGGTAAACACCAAGGACGTGATACAATTTGATATTCACACAAATTAAGGGGTTGAAAGTGGGGCATTATTAGTGTTTACAAGCACAGGTCAAAGGTTATGTTTGCAGTCATCACCTTATTATCAGACACTGCAAAAATTTATGAAGGAATAAGTATATGAAAAGGTGTGTATTATGATCGTGGGCTGGGATAAGTGGGGAATGGGTAGTGAGTAAGCAATAAGGACGTGGTTAAAGCGGTAGTTTACACCAAATAAGTAGCTGAATAGAGTTCAGCTCACATGTCATAGGTCATGATCACTGATCACTCAGTGTTATCACACCATCGGCGGATTAAAGTTTAATCACTTTAATCTAATAGCAGAAGATTAATCAGTTTAATCAAATGAATCACGAATTTAAAGCGAATTAACTCGAGACACAATTAGTACGAAACATTCCTTGAAGTATAAGTAAGGTTCGCGCAAGATCTGGAGCGAATCCGTTGGAACTTGCGAAAGATAATAGCGAATAAACTAAAAAAGAAAATTACGTCGTCATTCGCGGATTTTTCGCGATTAACGCGAATGACATTTAAAGAATAGACAAAACAATTGTTGTGTTATAATTAATGATCATGTCAAATTTGCAAGAAATCGCTTGAGAGACCAGGTAGATACGGGCAAAAAAACTGCTTTTCTGAACAGTTTTTCCGCGCGATGCGAGGTGGGGGGGAATAAGTTAGTTTTGAGAAATGTTTGAGCATAAACAATCAGTGTGTCAAATTAGAGCAAGATCGGTTGAAAAACGTGGAAACATATAAACAACATACACACACTATCTATCTATCTATCTATCTCAGTATGTTCACATCTATCTATCTCTCTCTCTCTCTCTCTCTCTCTCTATATATATATATATATATATATATATATATATATATATAAAATATATATATATATATATATATATATATATATATATATATATATATATATATATATATATATAACAGTGAACATAGAGGTCAACATTAGGGGCGGCTGTTTCATGCTAGACGATATCGTCAGGCCACCCGATTGCGTCTAGCATGAAACAGACTGTCGCCTCTAAGTATTGACTTCTATGTTCACTTTTATATTTACACACGCTCTATCTCTGATATTGAGCACTTTATCTCATAAATATAGCGCACCGTAAGACTTTATTTCTTCATATATATATATATATATATATATATATATATATATATATATATGAATGCATGTTTCTTTAAAAACGACAGACAAGGTACTATGATAAAGAGTTTATTTAATTTTCCTTGTGTTTGAACAATTTTTTTTGTTGTTTTTCGGGGACACAGCGTGTATAGAATCTGTCGAATGTTTTATAATGCCGAGCGCTTTCGGCTATACTTTTAGCCATTATAAAGCATGATTTTATTTTTCCAATTTAACTGAGGGTTTCCGTTGTGTGTATGTTTTTAGTGTTATAGAGATGTTTTATTTTCCGAACACGGTTAGCACATTGTGGCCGTGTTCGTAGTTAATATTATTAAGTATTGGCTTTTTCATTTTTATTATTAAGGCTTCCATTATTTTTAATCATTTTTTACAGTAAGGATGAGGTTATTATGTTTGTATTTTCTACTAGTATGCTTTGGATGGAGTCTGGTAAGTTTGTGCGAGTGTTTAAATGGGTTCTAATAGAGCTGTGGTCAGATAGGCGTAACGTAAGACGTCTGGATAGGCATTAGTCGTCTGTAATTATTTATGAATTCGGCTTGAATTATAAATTATAAATAATAACATCGGTCACACAACTACATGCCTCTTTCTCGAACATTCAGGCCGGTATTTGTAATTAATACTGTTTAATTAAAACAAAGCATTTACTTAAATATATTGCATCCATAAGAATAACGTATAAACAGAAAATACACTATATATTTGTCGGATTTAATCCATTTCGGCAAATATGTTGTCATTCTTTACGTTAGTTTACGTTTCGGAGCGGAAATGAAATATCGACAAAAATCACTGAAGATGTCTGTTTATAAGCAGTAATTTTGAACGTTTTATGTAGCTGAATGGTTAACAGCATGTATGGCGTGCAGGTTCGATTCCTGTTGGAGAAGGTATATTTTCTACGCTGTTTCTCGAACTTTCAGGCCGGTAATTTTAATTAACACTATTTAATTAAAATAGAGCATTTACTCAGAATACCTGTATCCATAGAAATAATGGTTGAGGAGAAATTATATTAAAATATATATGAGATATATTATTATTATATATCAAGAACAATGATGGGTAAAAATCTCTCGTTAGTGCTCATGTATAGTCGCATCAGCATAACAAATTTATTCTGACGAATTTCTAAAAGAGGAAACACGTCACGATATATATATATATATATATATATTTATATATATAAACTCTTTCTCTCTCTCTCTCTCTCAATATATATATATATATATATATATATATATACATATATATATGAAGAAATATAGTCTTAAAGTGTGCTATATTTATGGGATGAAGTGCTCAATATCAGAGTTAGAGCGTGTGTAAATATAAAAGTGAACATAGAAGTCAACACTTAGAGGCGACAGTCTGTTTATATGCTAGATGCAATCGTCAGGCCACCTTATATATATATATATATATATATATATATATATATATACATATATATATCTTTATATATATATATATATATATATATATATATATATATATATATATATATATATATATATAAAGTTTATTTATATATATATCGAGAGAGAGAGAGCCAAGCTAAATTTTTAAGATCTTATTAAGCACATGAAGTCACCTAAAATCGATAAATATGGATAAATATATGATTAAAAAATATGATGCCGTATTTGACAGTATATAAGGCGCACTTGTTTTTACTAAAGCTATCTTTTAAAATTCCCCTCGTCTTATATGCCATATATAGGTTTAAAATACGCGATGGTCGGGCGAAGTTAGCTGCCTGGCAATTTTTATTAACTAAAACTTAAACATGAAAGATCAATGATAGATAGATAGATAGATAGATAGATAGATAGATAGATAGATAGATAGATAGATAGATAGATAGATAGATTCGAGTAGATGTTATAGATTAATTTTGAACAAACTTGTTCAAACAGATAGCTGGAAAAATAATAAACAATTTAAAGTGAAGATAGATAGATAGATAGATAGATAGATAGATAGATAGATAGATAGATGCGAACATACTGAGATAGATAGATAGATAGATAGATAGATAGATAGATAGATAGATAGATAGATAGATGTGAACATACTGAGATAGATAGATAGATAGATGTGAACATACTGAGATAGATAGATAGATAGATGTGAACATATTGAGATAGATAGATAGATAGATAGATGTGAACATACTGAGATAGATAGATAGATAGATAGATAGATAGATAGATGTGAACATACTAAGATAGATAGATAGATAGATAGATAGATAGATAGATAGATAGATAGATAGATAGATAGATAGATAGATAGATGGGAACATACTGAGATAGATAGATAGATAGATAGATAGATAGATAGATAGATAGATAGATAGATAGATAGATAGATAGATGGAATTAAACAGATTTTATAGACAAATTAAATTTGAACAAACTGGGTCAAACAGATAGATGGAAAAAAGTTTAAAAGTAGATAGATAGATAGATAGATAGATAGATCGATAGCCACAATTTGGGCTAGGCAGATGATAAAAATCCTTCTGAGATTATTAAACGGAACGATGCTGAAGTAGAGAGATTGGCAGACATTCTGTAATTTACTTGTTAAGAATATTCCATCGAGAGGAACTCTTCAGAAATTTCTGAGCGTAGATTCTGGCTACGTATTTTTTTTAATGTAATTTTCTTCTAGCCATTACGCCAAGTAAAAATGCACGCAACTCAAAAGAAACGAAATTGACTCATCTCCGTGATTTTTTTCTTTTACGATTCCTAATTTTAGAATAGGGTAAAAAAAGAAAAGTAAATAGATTTTATTTAGTTTAATATGCTGCCATTACGGGTACAATAGCCATTGTATGTACCCTTATACTCTTATATTCCGAGTTCTGTCGTTTCTCGATTATGTTTATTTAGTCTGAGAGTTTTCTTTTAGAAATTAATGCCAATTGACAGTTGTTTTCTTGATTCAACGAATTCTTTTTTTTTATCTTTCAACTCGTCTTTTTTGGAACTGCTTTTTAAGACAGAAAACCTTTCATCTTAGAAAGGAAGGAAATTAACTAATTGAAAAGTACACATACAATATATATATATATATATATATATATATAAATACGTACAGACATTCATACATATATATATATATATATATATATATATATATATATGAATGTCTGTATGTATTTACGTATATATATATATATATATATATATATATATATATATATATATATATATATGGGTTTGCCTGTGAGAGTGTGTGTGAGAGAGGGAAAGTGTGTGTGTGTGTGTGTGTGTATGTTTATTCTTGTCTCAGTGTGGATGATTTACTGATTTTGGCAAAAGGCTTCACTTTGTAGAATGGCGCGATCCTTCCAATATACTCAAAGTAAATTAACTAATTGAAAAGAATACTTACACCCCCCACACACAACATATATCGGGCATCAACAGTAAAACAGGACGAACATTAAATAAGATATCATTCGCCATTATTCACTAGACGAGATGGTAACTTGAAGTGCATATTATATAACTGTTGTGCGAACATCTTATAATAGTATTAAAAATTAACAGGTAAATTAATTCGTTGATAAAATGAATTGTTTGTACGACCTCGTTTCCAATGGCAGTCCCACGTGGTATCATTTTAGACCACACACAGCGTTTTAATTATTACCAAGATGCAGATAAAAGAGTTAAAAATAGAACACAGTATCGGTTCTTTCTTGATAACCACAGCTCATCAGTATGACTAAAATTCCCATTACTTCAAAGCGGGATCGAAACCCCACGCATTTGTCATGAGTCAGAGATTCTATGCCTAAGCTATCGACACACGGCAGACAAAAAGAAATTTTAACGTACTATATACGCGATGTATACAAACGCCAGTATATATATATATATATATATATATATATATATATATATATATATATATATATATATATATATATATATATATATATATATATATATATATATATATATATTATCTGTTTACTTTACGCCTTTTTTTTCTTTTTCCCCTTTTCTTCTCTTTTTCTTTTTCCCCAGATCATTTCCGTTGAGTTGACCGATTAAATAGGTCAATGTCTTATCCTTAGCCCCTCCTTCCTCAATAGTAAGTATTATAATAAAAATAAATTTAAAAATAAATTTTGAAAGTCTCTCTTCCCTCTCTAAACTCGACCATATATCTCATACCATCCCTCACCACCCTCTATGTCAATATATGTAAGCTTAATACTGTCTGTCAAAAGTGT
>OZ038502.1:71278070-71325570 GCA_964036315.1 Acanthosepion esculentum | reverse complement strand
ACGTTTTTGAAAAAAATAATATTATCAGCTATACGCTTTTGAAAAAAATAATATTACCAGGTATATGTTTTTGAAAAAATAATATTACCAGCTATAAATTTTTGAGGAAAAAATATTAATAGAAATAGATTTTTGACAAAACAAAAATATTACAAAGAAAAAAAAAATTGTTGGCATTAAACGACCCATGGAGGTTGATATGCCGTAAAACCAAACAGATTAAACCAAGTCTGCTCTCCGATTAACAATTCTGAAACATTATTAATTTCCTGACCCTCACACCCAAGCTTACAGCAACTCGTATTACAAACGGCCACCCATCCAGCTACTAACATGGTAACTAGTTTTTCAACGTGATATGACCGTAAGCCGTTCTAGAGAGAAACTAATATTTTAAGGATAAGTCAATCGATAGTTTATTTTCATTCAGATTCATACAACGTATCTTCTTTTCTCAGGAATTTAGAATCATTACTAACCATAAATTATAAAAAAAAGACCGAATGCATGGTCATCAGTAAAAGGATGAGTCCGAATTGCGATTTGCAGATCGGGGACACAAAAATCAAGCAGGTGCGGAAGTTTAAATATCTGAGAGGTGTTTAGACGGAGGACGATAACTGCGACGCTAAGATCCAAAGACGTATTGGGATGATTGGTGGCTGTTGGGATCTCCAATGTTCTTTTTTTTATCAGCCTTCTGGCTTGTGAAGGTAACATTTATCGTCGGCTTCCAGTCCATACTTCCTTTATAGGGAATAATGCAGAGGCCACATTATCATGGAGGCGTATTGCGTTATTTTTGTACATGCAATCGATAACTGCTAATGAGGTGAGTTACGTTTGCCACATCCTAGCCACACGGTTGCCAATTTTTCGAATTGTATTTTTCTTCGTAATATGTGTACTGCACTTCTGAGTACATTTTTGTTTAAATTTCTTTAAGGTATGGGCCACCAGAAATCCCTTCAGTTAGTCTATAGAACCATTTTCCAATGAATCCGAGGTCTCCAGCTACAACTGGAATTACTGATGTCCTCATGTGCCATTTTCCTTTAGATTTTTACTTCCAGATCCTTGCATTTTGAGTTTTCTGAAGATCTTCAAAGATACATCACTGTTTGCAGTGAGTAAAATGTCAACAAGAAAGCGCATTCTGTTTTCTTGGTCTTTGATCGCGTTGTCTGGACGATTATCTTTGATTAATGTTATGGTCCAATATCCTCGCACCAGTGTTATGGTCCAATATCCTCGCACCAGTGTTATGGTCCAAGATTAGGACCAAAGAAGAACAACACGAACATAAGAGTAGGAATAGCAAAGATATATTAAACAGAAAAATAATAATAATACAAGAAGTTGAAGATGTTATTATGACTGTCAGTCTGGTTTGGAGTGAACTACTATTGTCTCGACTCGTTCCGTCTCGACTCGTTCCGTCTCGACTCGTTCCACTTCTTCTATCGTATCTCTTGAGAGGCACAGTCCTTATAGTGTCAGGAAGAGTTCACTGTCGTTACAGGTATGATGCCATAACAATATGCCTGTATGTATTGTAAATTCATATAAAATTGTTACAGGTTCTCTCTCTGTAACCGGATCTAGGTGATGTACATACCAGTTTCTTGCAGTTTCCTTCCCGTAAAAGTTATATCTATATTCTCCGGTGCGGGCATTGGCCCACTCTGTCATGCCGAGTTTTATATTCGGTCGGTGTTAACACTGTACGAGCTGATACAAAATGGCCAATTGTTTCTGGATATTTTCCCAAAATCTGCATTTCGCGTTGATTAAATTTGTTAGTATGTGTCCTTAATAATTTCTAGTTTACAAGCATTGGTCCTGTGCTGCAGACTAAAATATTTGTTTTCAGTTTTTAACCCTGAGGAACGTAACCACTGATGGGTACGGGGTGTGTCTACATCAGCTTGTTTGGTACGGGAATGGTATCGACTACAAAAAGGCGTATCTTGCCATCTTCTATGCCTTCGGTAGATTGAATTTGCTTTTATCTTTTTTTCCCACTACCGTATTGTTTTCTTGCACTTCTTCAGCCACTTAAAATTCATTTTTATTTTTCTGGTTTCCTTTATTACTAAATAAAGTTTCTATTTTCTTTCATGTTCTTTCACACAGATCATCATCCAGTCTTCTGTAATTTCCAGGTGTCTTTGGCCGATTGTTGTGGTTTTGTAAGACCGTTCTAGTTGAACTAATCCTCTGCCTCTTTCGGATCTGGGCACATACAGACGATCAACATTAGCCTTAGGGTGATACATGCAGTGGAAAGTCAGAAGTTTTCTCGTTTTGACACCCATTCGCTTAATGTCAACTATGGTCCATTTAAGGAAGTTGAAACTCTATTGCACCACAAGGACATCCATGGTGTTTGTGGCTGATATTCTGCATTACTTGTGTTGTAACGAAAAGAAAAAACGGCTGTCCTGTTAATGAAAGCGTCAAAACGAATAAAACGACACCAAAGTGTAGGCATGCAACTTAAACGTGCTTAATATAATGGTGATCTTGCTTATCTTGGAAGTTTCCGTTAGTTGATTAGTTACTAAGAAAAATTAATCAAACATCTTATTATAGATCTTAGGGAACTCTCCTGTCATTCTGTTCATTTCACCCCCACTCAGGAAGTTAGTAGTTTGCATATGTAACTAACCGCATGCGTTTTAAAGGTCGAAATGTCAGTAGACTCTGAATATTTTTCAGAATATGCGCCTGAATAATAATAATAATAATAATAATAATAATAATAAATAAATGAAAAAAGAAGAATCTCACTACACAAACTAATTTGGCCAATATAAAACGTCTGTGTCATAACCTGTCTTTTTTTGTTTTTTTTCCACCTTTATTTTCCCTTTCTTTTACGAGTTCTCATCCATCAAGCAGAGGCGATATTTTTCTCTTCCATATTCCAAAGTCGATATTTAAACGTCACCATCTTTCTTCATATTCCGCGTATATATTTTTGTGAATCTATCAACCGATTTGTGATTTACTTTCGAAATTACTTAAGGATTTCTTCCTGCTTTTTTTTTCTCCTTACTCTAAAGTTTAAAGACATTTTTTTATGTCGCCCTCCTGTATCAGACGTCGTGAAATACTCATGGGAACTAAAAACTGTATATTGTGGAGTTCTTTTTTTTCTTTCTAGTAATCGCTGTCGATTATGGCAGTTGCGGAAAAGTCTAAGAAAATCTTACCAAAAAGTAGATACTTTGTCAGTAAATGTTACGTTTCAGCTTACATAATGTGTGCGAAGGTTTCTCGGCAGACGTAATCAAATAAATGGTCGCTGTGATCAATGAAATCTCTAAAATTATAAAAAAAGAGTATTTGTTAGACATTTCAGATCCAAAGCTAGTTAAAGATTTCATAAGAATAATTTCTCATTAATAATTTTCAAGAAATGATTTCGACTTATCTACACGCCGAATATTGTTGTTTGATTTCTTCAGGTAAGATATTCCATTCGATAATGCAGTATCAGACATTGTCATAATTAATATATTTACCTGGACGACTTATCGATGACATCTGAAATACCTTTAAAAAAATTCATCTGCATTTTCTTTGAAGTATCTTGAACATCAGTTTGGAAGACAGAAGAACTAACGCCAGCGTACAGAAACAAGGTGAAATGACCACCAGTGAAATCATCGTCATGAAAAATGAACTTCGATGGAGGTGGACACCTGTTGTGAATGGCTACAAAATAAATCTTTTATTCCCAACTCAAAGAACATCGGAAAAGTGGAGGTCAAATGAAGAGACTCAAGGAGGTTCTAAAACAAATCATGAAGAAATGCAATACTGACATCAACAACTCGGCATCCAGTGAAAAACTGGTGATCAATTTTCAGAGACGGAACAGCAATTTTCGAATCCAACCATCATCCGAACTAGAGGAAGAAAAGAATTCATTGGAAAGAAAGATCGCAAGAACCAATGCTTAATCTACCACCAGGAAAAAGATGTTCTCGCTGTCTAAGGACATTTCAAGCAAAAATTGGTCTCGTTAAATGTTTCAACAATCTAACTGACTGAAACAAAACAAACAAAAAAACACAAAAAATCAAAACCATTATCAGGAGTTTTTCAAAGTATCGGGAATCGGCATCGGAGCTGAATAATTCAGACCCGATTTCGATACCAAAACGATTCCTAAATACACAGGTTGTAAGACAAAAAGTTGTAACACAGAACTGTACTATGTGAGGTTTTACGTAATGCTCCTAACTGCCAAACATTTTTTTTACCTTTTCCTAACCATTTTGAATCTTTCCAATTTCAGGCTAATCTAACTTTATGCACAACTGTCCTACTTACATTCACAATTATTATTTTATACCCGATATTGAATACAGGATATGTTGATTTATGTGAATAAAAATTCTTCTTATATAATATTCTTTATTTTTTATTATTTTATTGCAAAAAGGCTTTATGAGTGGAAAATATTTATTTTTTGTAATAGGTGTGCCGCGAAAATTTAAAGAACTCAATAGTGTGCCGCCAGGTAACAAAGGTTGGGAACCACTGCTCTAATTTAAACTGAAGCTGTATCTACCTTTCCGGTAACATTCTGTGACCTGGAGTAGCCAACCCTAAGGTTAGATGAATTAAAATCTTTCCATTGAAAAGATTTCTCGAGAAAATAGACTTCTCAACTTCTCAAATAAATCTTATCGTTGTTTCTAGTATTGATAGGAGTTTCCTTACAAACCTTTTCTTCAATGTGGTGTGGAAAATCTATATCTTAATTCTATCATTATTTCTCTTCTACTTACATGCGCTATACATTTTATCTGTTGTGTTTTTGCTGAGTCCATGTATACACTGCCGAGCAAGGGATTTGAACTTATAATCATTGTCACCAAGTTTACGAAGGAACGCATTGATACGCTTGGACATTTCTGCACAACACTTTATTTAATCTACTATGTAGGCGTCCTGAGTATGACGATAAACTACATCCGTGTTCTGGTTATAACGATAAACTACATCCGACAGCAAGGAGCAGGAGGTTTTGAGGAGCGTGGAACCACCTCTTAATTGCTGGTTTTACTAGGTCTACACTTACCTCGGGATAGTAGCACCTGTTAGGGTCCCAGCTATGAGCAAATACTTAACACCTAAACTGGGGTCAAAACATGTATAAACTGGTTTTAATACCAGCAATATATTTTTGTAAAAAAAAAAAAAATATTTACCGGCCATAAACTTTTGAAGAAAAAATTATTACCAGCAAGTTATTATTACCAGGATTTTTTTTTTAAAAGAAATATTCTCAGCAAAAAAATAACGCATTGAGATTGATATGCCGTAAACTATACCAACTCTACTGAGTCTCGTCCCTCTGCCTGTGTGGCGACATCTCGTCTTGCCCTTTTACTATTGGATGGTTGTTCACACTGAGTCCAATTACACATTGCCGGGCCTAGGGATTGAACCTTCAATAACTTTCTCATGAAGTTTACGTACTGTCGCTTTAATCCATTAGGTTATTGTCCTTTTCATACCATCGAAAATTTCTAGATTCAGTTTCTGAAATGACAGAACACGTGCTTACCTGTTTTGATCTTTCAATAAGGAGTGATAATAAATACTAAAATATTATTTTCTAATCAATGACATCATCTATTATATCAGAACACGACAGCATATAGGACCAGACAATGACCAAATGTGAGCTTGCGAAATGATACATCATTTTTATGTGACCAGTATCTAAATAGTTCTGTTAACAATTATAATGCAATCCCTTTATTCAGAAAAAAAGAGCATCACTTTCGCTCATTAGAAATCGAATTGTGTCACTTCGTGTGCTCCAAAGTTTGCAGGAATATTTATGAACGTTTCTAACATGAAAATAAAAAAAAAACAATAAAATTGCTTAATTGTTAAATATTAGCCTTGTTTCTAAATAATTAGATATTAGCCTTGTTTCTAAATAATTACTTATTAGGCTTGATTATAAGCACTGCTTACAAAATAAAATCCTAGCATTTCCGATGGTAAATTCTCTCAGAAATCGAAACACATCGATTTTAATAATTATATTGAAGTTTTGGTCTCTTGTTTTTGAAACATGAGAACTCATATGTAGCGAAGGAATCATATTTCTAAAAAATCTCTCTATATATATATATATGGAGAGAGAGAGTGAGAGCGTCAGAGAGAGAGAGAGACAGAAAGATAGACAGATAGAGACAGCAATGTAATAGGCCATTTAATGAAATATAATGAATAAAATGCCTACAAATTCATAACAATATTGACATTAAGATTGATGATATTTATTACATATTAGCCTTTTGACTAAATTGAAGCACGAAGAGAAAAAATCTAAAGTCGGAACTTTCGGACACACCTGATTCGTTTTTCAAAGAGACGACGAATAAACAAAGAACTGGTGATAAAATAAACCGAAAGCGGTAAAGAACAAATCTGAACACCAAAGAAAATTTCTGGCGATAAATGGTTTGAAATGTCTTAAACAAGAGGCAAGTCAGCGCACACAGCCTTGATTAAGCAGAAAAATCTATTTGTAAAAGAAAAGTTGTTCATGTCGTAAAGTTCTTACTTCTGCATCGATTATTTGCGTTGGCTTTTTATAGAATTTTGCTTTCGTAATTTTTTTAAATCGAATTTGTTGACGACAGAATTCAAATGAAAATTAGTTCGATATTCATCTTAATTAATTTAATTTTTTTGAAAGAAATTATGTTTTTAATAGAAGATGACAGTTAAAAAAAGATTTATTGATATGCAGTTATTTTTTCAAGTTAAAGATTCAGCCATATATGAGATCAAGTTAAAGATAAGACATTTATTAATGTACACATTAAGGTTATGTGTGTATATGCATACACATACACACACACACACAAACATATATATATATATTTGTATATATATATATATATATATATATATATATATATATATATATATATATATATATATACACAGACATATATATACATATATATATATATATATATATATTTACATATACATATATATATATACGCATGTATTATTCAAAAATATCACAGTAAGAATATTGATAGTCTTTACCGATATATATATATATATATATATATATATATATATATATATATATATATATATATATATATCGGTAAAGTCTATCAATATATATATATATATTATATCATATGAAGAATCACATAACCGCATAGCATATACATATCTATATATAAGATTTTTTTCACAAAATATGTAAGCAATTATATATATACACACACACAGATATATATATATATATATATATATATATATATATATATATATATAAGGCGTATTTCGGTAGCAAGAATTCTCGAATTCTCTCAAATATATTTTGTTAAATAATATGGACAGATTTTGTCTATAATTGTGTTTTTTTTATTAAAACTTTAAAATTTTCAAATGAGTTGGTATGTATTATTGATAAATTTGACAGATTTCTTATTAACTTTTATGTTATATTATTTTTACCAAGGACTTTCGAATGTTACTACATTAGTTTTCAAGGATTGTTCTGTGAGTAGTTATACAACTGGTTTTAATTCAGGCGTTCTGTCGTTTTATGGGGGGAGCTTATATTTGCTTTGATTTTTGTCATAATTCGTCCTATACGTTGTACTTTTTCCATTATAATAGAATGTTTGTTTTCTTTCCGGGTAGGGTGAAATCTGTTTTTCATTATTATAGTATTTTTTTTTCTTTCCGGGAAGGGTGAAAAACGTAAACTTTTGTTCAACTTACGTATATGTGCTACTCCTGACTCCTCGATATCCTTCGAGTCGTTCTTTTTACTCACGTATTTTTGGCAGTCTTCTGATAATTTTTGTAGATTTAATACAGGCTCATTTTGCAGTTTTGAAAGCATTCTTTTGCGCATTTCGCTATCCTTTGTACAAAAATAAGACACTTGAAATTGTCCGGAGTTAATTCTGCCAACTTGAAGTCGTTACAATATTTGTTCACGATTGCGGCGAACGTGGAATAGTCCTCTTTTTCGTCCTTTACGAGGTTAAGACATGTCCACATTTTGTAAAATAGTGACGTCTTTGGACTGAAAAGCTCTGTAAGGCATGCAACTACTTCGTCAAACGTTAACTCATTTGTCTTTTTTGGCAAGATGTAATCCACAAATTTTGTGTATTCCTCAGTTCCTAATTTTCTGAGCAACAGACGTAGCTTCTTTGCTTCTGCCCAGTTTTGACAAGCGATGTTGTAGATGTCTTCATAACGTCTGAAATAATCCCCGAATTTGTTATCCTCTTCTAGGGAGTAATTGAATGTTTCTATCGTATTCCACACTGCGTCTTGGGAAAAAGTCACTTCTTTTTCGATATATTGTTGTTTATTACCCGCTACCTTTAATATTAGTTGAATTTGTCTTTCTTCATTTTGTATTTGTCTTTCTTCATTTTCCTTCTGCGTTTGTAGTAATTGCTTTTGACACTTCTCTTCCATTCTTTCTTGGAATTGGAATTGCTGTTCATTTTGTCTTTCTTGGAGTTGTCATTGCTGTTCATTTTGGTATTATACAAGTTCTACTAAAATACTTCTAAAATCCTCCATGATAAGAGTCTTACGAAAAACTCGATTTTCCGTATTTTAATCCTCGTAAATCTTTGTCGCCAAGTTGTTGTGGATACTGGCAAAAAACGGCGATTTTTTTCTTTTGAGTCTCCGAGAAGTACAAATTCTTGTCACCCAAGCTGCTGTGGTGAGAATAGAGAAATTTTTTCTTTCAGTGTAGGTCCCAATTTCTCGTCACCAAGATGCTGTGGTCGGCAAGGGAGAACTTTTTTCTTTTTCCTTTTCTGTGTGAGTTCGAATTCCTCGTCGCCAAGTTGTTGTGGACAACGAGGGAGAATTGTTTTTTTCCTTCCCGTGTGAGTTCGATATCCTCGTCGCCAAGTTGTTGTGGATTCCGGGATGAAATCCGGTATTAAACAATAACAAACGCCATGAATGAATATAGGAAAATACATGTATTAACGTAATAATACAAATTGGTAATAAAGGTTAGTAGTTCCAGGAATGCGGGTTAGTAGCAATATATATATATATATATATATATATATATATATATATATATATATATATATATATATATATATATATACAGTCTTTGGTGTCAACGTATCGCTGTATGACTTCTTACTGAATCTAAGTGCTCGTTACTATGACTCTTGTGCTATCCTCCTCTATTACTACTGTCAGCGTATTTACTGGTAGTAGTAGATGTATACCTTGTGTCAGTCCATTTGTGTAAAAAGGGGAGATCCCTCAACAGTTTCCTAAATTAATTGGAAGATTTTTTTTTAATTGACCGGTCAGTCTCATACTTAAAAATTCTTTAAAAATTATCACACACTAGGGACAATACAGTTTTAATAGGCTACCGTTCGTGGTCAACGTGACACCTATCATTTTCCAGCAAGTACTGGGGACGATACTAGCTTGCGTAGATTATCACACACTAAGGTCGATACAGTTTTAAGAGGCTACCGTTCGTGGTCAACGTGACACCTATCATTTTCCAGCAAGTACTAGGGACGATAGTAGCTTGCGTAGATTATCACACACTAAGGTCGATACAGTTTTAATAGGCTACCGTTCGTGGTCAACGTAACATTAATTATTTTCCAGCAAGTACTAGATACGATACTAGCTTGCGTAGATTATCACACACTAGGGTCGATACTCTTTTAATAGGCGACCGTTTTTCGTCAACATGACACCTATCATTTTCCATCAAGTACTGGACTGGATACTATCTATCTTGCCTAGATTGTCACACACTAGGGTCGATACAGTTTTAATAGGCTACCGTTCGTGGTCAACATGACACCTATCATTTTCCATCCAGTACTGGATACGATACTATCTTGCCTAGATTGTCACTCCCAAGGTCGATAGAGTTTTAATAGGCTACTGTTTGTGGTCAATGTGACACCTATCATTTTCCAGCAAGTACAGTATACGATACTAGCTTGCCTAAATTTTGCCATGCATATTTGGACGACGTACTCATTAAAAGGGAGACCAGAAGCCAACATTCAGAATATATACAAAAATTATTTCAGAGAACAGTGGATTATCGATTCCTGAGGAGAAATAGCAATTTTTTTAGAAGCAATATCAAGTATTTGGGACAAATAATTGATGCAAATGGGCGTGGACCAGAACCATCAAATAAAATTGATATTAAATAGATGCCTTATCCCGACAAACGTTGCTAACTTACAATCTTTTCCAGAGCCTGCAAGATATTACAATCTTTATGTGCGGAACATGCATAAACTGAGAGCGCTTTCAAATAAATTATTGAAAAATGTTGCAGTGTTGAATAGCACTATTGATTGTCAAACAACTTTTGAAGACATAAAGAAGATACTAAGATCTGAATTATTCTTAATACAATTCAATCCTGATTTAGAAACAACTGTAGCATCAGATGATAGCGATTATGAGATTGGAGCAGTTATTTAGTATTTTATAAATGAAAATTCTAAGATAAAAGTAACTGCCGATGCATATAGAACGTTAATGGCGACTGAAAAAATATAGTTAAATCGAAAAAGCGATAGTTATTATTTTTGCAGGGAAGAATTTCGCAAAATGATACACGATAGGAAATTTATTCTGCAAACAAATGACCGACCATTATTGACTATTGGCTCTAAAAAAAATGTATTGCAACACATACTGGCAACAGGTTGCAAAGTTGGGGAACGTTTGTGCTAAACTATGATGGAGTATTTACCAGCAAAGCAGTTAGGACATGCAGAGGATTTGTCCAGATTACTCACAAGTTTTAAGGAAGCGTTTGAGGAGACGGCGATTGCTTCATTATTTTTCGAAAATGAAACAAAAAATGTTTTGTGTAATACAATAAAGGAACTACCAGACATTTTTTGACGAAATTAAAATGCAATTCAAGAAGGACGACTACGTTTTGAAAATAATGAATGACGTAACACTGAGATAGAAAAATATACCAGATGTTACTGAAAATATTATCTTTTGTTTTCTATCTGGGATGAATTAATGGTGTACACTGAAAGTGTAGTAATTCCTGATTCCTTTTAAAAGAAAAAGCAGCTTCATGTTGGATATTATGGGATGTCAATAACGAAATCTCCCATTAGAAGTTAAGTATATTGGTCCAAAATGAACCAGGATTTTAAAACTTTCCTTAAGTTATACAGAGGTTGTGTTCTAGCGGCAAAACCATCTATATATTATCAACACTGGCCTAAAACTTATAAACCCTGTTCTAGGTTGCATGTTGATTACCCGCGACCTTTGATTGGTGCGTATTACTTGATTGTCGTCGATACTTTTTCAAAATTGACTTAAATATTTAAATGTAGAAAATCTACTTCCACTGTATCTGTAAATTTTATTCATGAAGTTTTTTCTAGAATTGAAGTTCCAGATACTATAATGTCTGAAAATTGTTCGCAAATTACTTCCAGTGACTTTCAAATTTTTTACAAATACTATGCAAGTTAGTCATCTAACACTGCTGCCATATTACCCAAAATCAAATGATCGTTATCTTGATACATTCAAAATGGCGTTAAGGTAATCAGCCATAGAGGAGACCGAAGATGTACTACTGCAACAGCTTTTAGAATTCATATCCTGACCCCTAACTGTAATACTGCACCGAATGTAGCATCAGTGCAGCTCATGTTCGTCAGACAATTTAAATTGGTCTTATGGACAACATGGACAGAAAATGAATTGTTGGCATAATGAGAAATGAAGTATAACGTCTTTCAAAGCTGGAGATAAGCTTTTCTTCAGCATTTAAAAGACAGAAAAGGAAATTTTAGGACGATGGTGAAATACTAAATCACAATGGCAGGATGATGAATATGGTCCAAGATCGAAAGCAGGGCCAGAAAAACCATATTTAAACTAATTAAAACCCAGATATGCTAACAAAATAAAACAAAACAAACAAAGCGATTTACTTATCGTATGACAAACTACATCCGCGTTCTGGGTTAGATAATAAACTACATCAAACAGCAAGGCTTCTGATCAGGAGGTCCTGAGGGGCGTGGAACCATCTCTTAATTGCTGGTGTTCCCACGTTCACCCAGACCCGGGGTGGTGGTACCTGTTAGGGTCCCAACTATGGGTAAATAGTTAACACCCAAACTGGTGACAAAACGTATAAAAATAAGTTTTAATACCAGCAATGCAGTTTGTAAAAAAAATTACTAGCAATAAAGTTTTGAAGAAAAAATTATTACCAGCAATACATTATTACAAGCAATACTTTTTTGGAAAAATATTACCAGAAATATTTTTTGAAAAAATATTACGATCAACAAAAATCTTGATTATATTAAATAACCCAGTGAGTTTGATATGCCGTAAAACAAAACAAACCAAACCAAAAAACCAATGCCAATTTTATACGATACTATTGACTTGCCAGCTACAGCGATAAATACACGAACACACCGCAGTATCTGTCTACATTTCCCAAAGACATATTGCACAGTGGATAAAGGCGTTAATTAGATCAAGTGACAGGATCGTAAGAGTGTGAGTTCAATACCTGCTTAAGGTGGTGGAGAACTTGGAGAGGAAAATTAACAGGACGTAACTCATAACTGGCATCCATTGGACATGGCAGGTGGAGCTAGAACAGTCTACCCCGGCGAACGAAATAAAGGGTTCACTTCGACATTCCAGCCACCTGAAGAAGGTCGGAGCGTACAACGACCGAAACGTTGTGATAAATATGTCAACAAAGATGAGGATGATAGCCCGAATAATGTAAATAACGAACAGACCGTGTTAGTAAAAGAGAAAGACATGCAAATGAAATGTTGGAAGAGAACTCTAAAAGAAGAAGATACGTATCCATAGGGACGCGTATCTTAAAAAGGGCGGGGTTGTATAGAAAAGTTGACCGACAGTCGCGACTTTAAATTGTCGAAAGCAATTGCCGCACTTACTACGTTGATCTCTGTTATTGTATTATTAACAGGTGGGATTAAGTAGGTTCATTGCTAACCTTTTGTTCCACTATTTTCCTTCGGGTATTATTAACCAGAACTACGAGCTTATATAAACACACAGATACACATACATATGAAACAATATATTTTATAAATATTAAAAAACCTAACTTGTGTTACGCAAGATGGGATTCTAGAATTCTAGCATAATACTAGCGCATTTGGCATTTATTCTCCTAGCAAATTATAGTTCTAGCAAAACAAAATACATTTGTTCCATTTGCTTTATCAAAGGAAACTCAACTGAAGTTTATATAGTTCCACAAAATGCGCCTCAAAAATTTCCAGAAATTTATCCAAGTCTCGCATAAATTATAGAAATACTATAAAGATCTAGAAAAGTACAGAAAGATGCAGAATATTCCTTAAACATCTAGAGGGCCCCAGGAATTCCTAGAAGATTCTCCAGAATCTATTATAATATGTACTATTTTAGAAATTTCGTGATAGGGTGAAAACGTTTTAAAAAGTAAATTGAATTAAAACCTTCCTCGTTATCTTTGAACAAATGTTCACCGAATTATGATACAGAAAATCAATTATTTTATTAACAAAGTCATAACCCTAATATAAATACATACATAGATAAATGGAAAATAAAAATAATGATAGATAGGTAAATGGAAACATGATAGAGAGAGAAATCCGAAAAATTGATAAGTAGATAGATAGATAGATAGATAGATGAGAAAAATTGATAGATAGATAGATAGATAGATGGATGGATGAATGGATAGATAAATGAGAAAAATAGATAGATAGATAGATAGATAGATAGATGACAAAAATGATAGATATATAGATAGATGAAAAAATGATCGATAGATAGATAGATAAGTAAAATGGCTAGATAGATAGACGAAAAAAATGTATAGCTAGCTCGCTAGATGAGAAAAATGATAGATGAAAAGAATTACCAGCTAGCTAGATAGATAGATGGATAGGTGAGAAAAATTGCTCGATAGAAAGATAGGGAAATGAGAATATGATAGATAGATAGATAGATATATAGATAGATAGATGACAAAAATCATAGATAGATAAATAGATAGATAGATGGAAAATGATGGATAGATGAAAAAAATTGATCGATAGATAGATGAGAACAATTGGAGGATAGATAGATAGATGAGTAAAATGGATAGATAGATAGACGAAAGAAATGTCTAGCTAGCTAGCTAGATGAGAAAAATGATAGATGAAAAGAATTACCAGCTAGCTAGCTAGATAGATAGGTGAGAAAAATTGCTCGACAGAAAGATAGGGAAATGAATGAGAATATGATAGATAGATAGATAGATAGATAGATAGATAGATAGATAGATAGATAGAAAAAAGAATAAAAAGGTCAGGGAAAATAAAACAGAAAGACAAATAGCCTATACTTGAGAATATATATATATATGTATGTGTGTGTGTGTGTTTGTGTGTGCATATATTTATATATATATATATATATATATATATATATATATATATATATATATATATATATATATATATATACATATACATATATATACATATACATATATATATATATATATATATATATATATATATATATATATATATATATATATATGAGATAGACACTGATTAACATGCTATAGTGCACGATAGATTTTCTCGTAAATATATAGGCTTTCAATTACGTATTCTCGATTCAATGTAATACTGTACATATCTTGAACAGAAGTCGCATTACAATCACCAACCAAATAAAAAAAAGGCCGTTTTTATTTTTGCATTGTAATTGTAGTTAGAAACGTTCGATTCAAAATAGACGTTAGCCAAAAAAACATTTCCATTGTCTCGTTGTCTAAATGCAATGTTTTAGGGGATTACGCACAAGAAAGATATGAAATCAAGAAACACAACAAAATCAAGGAACTTCTAAACTGATTTATAAAGTGATAAAGAAAAACGAATAAGCATGCAATATTAAACTAAAGCGAAATCGCTGTATTATTATTATTATTGGCTTCCATTTTTAATTTCTCTTAAAACAATGAGTTAAGAGAAGTAAAAAAAAAATGGCGGTTAGAGAACCCTGTTCGTGACGAAAAGGAATATGGCGGGAAAAAGTGGATCGTAAAGGATTTAAAAAAAAAGAAAAAAAAGAAGGAAGAAATATAAAGAAAACTGCAAAATGAAAGACATTCAAGTTACATTTAATGCTAGTTTTATTAGAATCTGTGAATATGCGTTGAATTATCGAAAAAAAAATAACTGACTCGGTTGCAAACATACATTTCGACATCGCTTCGTTTTCGGACAGTTCTCTTATTTATGGAAATCATACTTAAAGGACTGTTGAAAGCATATTTTTAAAAGAAATAAAATTGGTTTTCAAGTACATTATTCCGAATTTATACGTTCATGCACACAATTACAATATCACCCTCTCTCTTTCTCTCTCTTTCTCCATATATATATATATATATATATATATATATATATATATATATATATATATATATATATATATATATATACATATATATATGAATGACAAAAATATTTTACGGTTGCTATATTTATGGGTTAAAGTGCTTAATATCACGTATAAAGTGTATGCAAATTTTAAAGGCCGGCATTGAAGCCACATAGCGGCGATAGTCTGTTTCATGCTTAAACTTAATCGTCAGGCCTTATATATATATATATATATATATATATATATATATATATATATATATAAACACTGAAATTATTTGGGGGATATGAATACAAATCCAATTAATTAATCGAGTCTAGAATTATCCTCAATAGAATGCAGAAAGCACTGGACGGCCGTTTCGTCCTACTTGGGAACTCATCAGCAGTGCGCATACCCAACCGAAAATCGAACCAAATGAGTCGATATCGAGTCCAGTTTGTCACCTAATCTTCACCGAGGCCCGTTGGTGCAGTTGGCATGTCGCTTGCGCCGCATCCTAACTGTCCTGTGCTTTCTGCATTCTGCTTAGGAGTCTTCTAGACTCTAAGAATTAATTGTCTATATATATATATATATATATATATATATATATATATATATGTGTGTGTGTGTGTGTGTGTGTGTGTGTGTGTGTGTGTGTGTGTGTGTGTGTGTCTGTGTGTGTGTGAAATCGGGAAATGCATTTATATAATGTTTGCGGCACTCTGGAGAATTTTCCTTCTGAGTAAATTATTTTCTCTTTTGATGAGAGTGGTAATTTTTAGACCAACCTTTTTGGTCCAATTTATTGCTGACTGTTACTCACAATACATTGTGGAAATAAAATTGACCTCATGCATAACAATTTCAAAAATGCCATAGAGAGAAATAAGCTCGTCCACAAATTGAAACTTATCATAATATAAGTCAACGCCTACCTATACTGAGTGAATTGTTACTTTGCCAAGCCAACACACACACACACACACACACACACACACACACACACATATATATATATATATATATATATATATATATATATATATATATATATATTAACAAATACACAGATACCTACGTTTGTTGTGCGACTCAAGTTCCGTTGTTTACCCAACTCGTCTGGCACAAGATGTAGCTTATTTTTTTTTTTTAAATACAAATCTTTATGGGGGAGACGCTGTTCCAAAACATTTGTGAAAAATAGTACAAAAGGGTTTAAGTTCAGTAAATGGTGTGCAGGTATGAGTCAATAAGAAAAAATATGGAATTGAAGCACGTTTAAAGTTTATAATTTGAACAGGTGATGCAGTTCTAAAGGTATGCTTCAATGGTCAAAGGTAGTTAATCGGTGTATGCTCTAAAATGCAGGCGAACAGAAAAGTAAATTATCCAGTATTACAATATTTTAAGAGAAACATCCTTCTATGCTTACAACTAGACATAAACTCATTCCGCTTATTAAGTAGATTTAAATTATTAATATTTTTAGGATATTTTTCTGGTAAACACAGATTGCACTGGTTCCCCCCTGGCCTGGATATGGATTGATTTTAGCGACAAGTTCCCAATTTACTGCAGGTGTATAGCTATCTGTTTTGATACCCCAATAAAACTTTGAGAGTGCTGTGGCATTTGCTTTTTTTTTTTTGTTGTTGTTAAGGGTCATTTTGAGACGATAAAACGTTTTTCCAATTATTTGCAGTTGCCTCGAAATAAAATTTAATTTGGTCATTATGCCTTATAGATAACTCCTTTATACAAACATTTGCCATTCATAGGACAAATGGTTCCTTTACGGCAATTATATTTGATCATCATTGCTACCGTTGTTATTAGTGTTGCTTAATTATTTGTTTAGGGTTTCACTATTATGCTTGGCTATATATTGGTCAATATTTCTAGTGCAGCTGTAACTAACCTTAATGTTGTTATTGTTGATGACGTTTTTGAGAAAAGGATTATGGTTAAAATGTATGTGTACTAATTCAAGAAAGATTCTACTGATACTGGTCTTGACTTTACTGTTAAAATATGGGTTGAGCAAATTATGTTGCGTTTTCTATTCATACGTTTACTATTGGTATTTGTGCTAGAATTTGGGACGTACTCTAGTTTAATGCTGTGCTTACTTTTATTTAGTGCATCAGTGGTTTTGAATTTGTCAAAGATGTATTTATTACTAGAGTTAGTTGTGTGTCTATGTTTCCCAGATTTGTGCAGGTTATTAAGTGGGTGGTTAGATTCTTTACTAATGTATATATATATATATATTCTTTACTAATGTATATATATATTCTTTACTAATGTATATGTGGTTATAATGATTCTTATTATAAGGCATGTGCACTGATCTGGATAGATCGAATATAGTGTCAAGAAGGTTTGTTGCCTTGACATAGTTGTGATATAAAGTCCGTTGTCCTTAAAGAATTTGATTAGTTGTTTTCTGGACCGGACATTTTGCTGTGAATTGGTGTTACGTAGAAGTCCGTCGTCTCTGTACAGGCCAGTGTTCTCGCCATCAAAAATATACCCCAGCTTCCATGCTTGTAGTTTGCCGTCTAATACACAAGCTTCCACTCCCATCGCTATAGAGAAATCAGGGCTGTCTTTATGGTCCACAAAGAACCATCGTGATATAGAATGGATTTAGGGGCTTGCATAATTATGCTGATATCCTCGTCGATTATGGTGAAATAATTCTTAGCCAGGGTTATAGTAGACATTAATAGATCTTCAGTGTTCGACGGGCAAAAGTAGGAGATATTGAATTGCATAAAAGGTGCACCGCTCTTATTTTTATATTAGAGAACCAATTGATAGCATCTTTATTATTTTCCCATTGGTTGACTCCTGTGGCGGTCCTGATGTAATTATAGGCTAGTTCAAGTATAGCCTTGCTGGTTTTATCTATATTGCTCTTAGAAGGGTTAAGCAAACGGAACTCTGGATTGTTGGGGACATTATCCTTATGGCCCTTAACCGTAATAAAAGTTTGTGAAGCTTATACACCCTGTCGTCCATCTTAAGTTTAGTGGCTGTGATTCGTTGTTGATATCCTTTTGTTATTCAGCGGGGACTTTCTTATATGACCTATTAATTTCCTTGAAGATAGATTCGTGATTGTCGACGACGTTATAATAATATAGATTGCCAGGTTTGTCTGATTTGATGATGACTTTATCAGTATTACGGATCTTGGCGATGTCTTTATCATACTCTTCTGTAGGTTGCTGTATTTGTAAACATATTTAATTCTATCACTTACAAAATAATAATTCTTTATTTTTCTAATTCAACGAGGAGGTCATCGTTACGCTGTGTTTTCAGTAACTTAAATCCAAAGGAATCGGTAGATTCACATTCATCGTGGTCTTCTCATTTGGCGAAAAACAGTTGCCATCTCATTCTACTCCCGGCACTCTCGATTTTTTGCAATAAGCTGAGTTCATATTGTTTCTTCTTAGGGACGTGTATTAGGAAAACATGTAGAATAAAAAAAAAAAACATGTGCATGAGCATGAAAGGGACCTCATGCAAAATATTTTAACAAATGCAATAGAGAAATAAATTCGACAACAATTTGAATCTTATCAAAATACAAATCTACGGCTGGGTTTTCCCAATTTTACTTTTCCTGAGAGAAGTATTACTTCGCCAAGCCAACTTATATATATATATATATATATATATATATATATATATATATGTATGTGTGTGTGTGTGTGTGTGTGTGTGTGTGTGTGTGTGTGTGTGTGTGTGTGTGTGTGTGTGTGTCTGTGTGTATAATTAGAAAACAGGCAACCTTAAGGGTCCATTGATTATATTTCATTTCCTGGTTCCTCATGTCACATTTCCAAGCATAAAAAATGGTTTTAAATTTACGTATTATTTTTATACACATTTGAGGAGTAGTTTTAATTTGATTTAAGGTGAGAAAGAGAGAGAGAGAGAGAGAGGAGTACGACAGATATGGTCGAAATTAGAGAAGGAAGGGAGAGATAGGAATAATTTTAAATCTACTTTTTTATAAAAAATACTTCCGAGTAAGAAGTGGGGTAAGTACCAGACATTGATCTATTTAATACGTCATCTCCCAGGAAACAAGACAAAGAGAAAAAAGAGAAGTAAAGACATAAGAAAGCAAATGTGGAAGCAGGGGTGTGAGGAAATAATTGGGGAAAGAAGATAAAGAAGAGTAAATTAACATATATAGGCATATTGCAGTTAATATGAAATAACACTGGGCTACAAACTCATAACCATACGACAGAATATATATATATATATATATATATATATATATATATATATATATATATATATATATATATATATATATATATATATATATATTCTGTCGTATGGTTATATATATATATATATATATATATATATATATATATATATATATATATATATATATTCTGTCGTATGGTTATGATTTTGTACCCCAGGGTTTCATGATTTTTTCGCTCATCACAAATTAAATAAGGTGACCCCCAAAAAACGGGAATTGTTGAAGTGCGTATTGCCAGACATGAGCAAGTGGCAACACTACGAGACAGTGATCTTGAGCAAGTAAACATTTCGCTATTTTAGTAACGAGAATGAAATTCACAGTATCCCAGCTGAGATGTTGCAGCAGTCAATGAGGAATCTCAACAGCAGATTTCAAGAATGCATTCGTACAGGAGGACGCCATCTACAGGACATAATTTTAAAAAAATGAAAATTCCATCATTGTTTCTTAAATGGCATGTTTTAAGGTTTCAATTACAATGAATTAAATATTTTTCTTCCATCACTCTTCGTTTTATTGGATTGTTAAAAAGTTCCCGTTTTTTGGGTCACCCTGTATTATACATATTAGAAATAGCTATTATAGAAATTCTATGGCCATCGTTCTGATCTTCTGAAGAGGACGACACACACGGACACGCGCACACACACACATACACATACACACACACACACAAATAGACGCACACAAACACACAGACGTGTGTGCGTGTGTGTTTGTGATTCTAGTTAGGAGATCAGGAGATTATAAAATTCGAGTAACGACTGGTTCTGTCCTTTGTTAAGTGTTGACGTTGTGAACCTTTTTCTTGTTTTTGCGATATCTAGTTAATTTGGGAGTTGAGTATATATATCTATATCTATATATATCTATATCTATATCTATATATATATATATATATATATATATATATATATATTACATGAATCATTCATACCAAAAAGCAGATAGTGAAGTTAATGATATAAATGTAAATTGAACTGAACCACATACTTGATATATATATATATATAAAACCGTGTTGAAGAATCTCGAATGCACTAATCCTTGGAAATTCCACCAACTGTATTGAATTGTATTTTCTAACTAAAGTATTAGGTTGAGTACTTCACAGATAAAAGAAGTAGATAAATGTTCTATTTAGTACACACACACACACACACACATATATATATATATATATATATATATATATATATATATATATATATATATATATATATATATATATACATATATATATATATAAAGCTTTCTATTGATTTTCATTCGTACGTGGGTGGTTGTGGGATAGGTATCTATTTTAAGGGATAGTCGTGGCGCTATATTTTTTCATGCCCATGATAGGTTATCTCGTGAAAGTGGCTTACTGTTTGCCAGAAGTTACATATGATAAAAATATAATTTTAATGCATACTGTATTTATAGGTAAAATGGCTCGGTATCAAAGAGCGTATTTAAATATGAAAGTGGCCATTGATGTCAGTACCAAACGGCAACAGTGTGTTTCAAGGTTGAACTCCAACTTCAGCCATAAGTGTTGTGTTTTAACTCGGCTGTTTATAGATGCTAATCAGTCGGACATTATGGGTCGTAAGATCTATGGATATAGAAAGACAGAACAGATAATATTGACTACAAACGTAATAAAAAATAATAAGCAATAACGAAAACAACTATTATTAGTTTGGCCAGAATGTCCTGACACAGTTAGAAAGCGGAAAGAAATGAAGAAAATTTTATGGAGTCACACCAACATTTATTCTTCAAAATAAAATCCATCATTCTCAACTTTCTTCTGTCAGCGATCAGACAGCATCTTAATATATCCCAATTACAGTCCGCTGGCTTTGAATAAAAAAAACTGTAAAAAAGCTTCCTTCATTTCATCAAAAGTTTTGAATCGCTGGTCGCCGAAGAAATGTGAAATTGAGCGGAAAAAGCCAAAGGTAGTTGGAGCAGTATCTAGACGCAATGGTGGAAGTGGAAGAATCTGAACGCTGTCGATCTTTTTGAACTTCTGTGACCACGCATTGTCTTGCTGTCACAAAACCCGGCCTCGATTGACCACATCAGGATTTTGTCGTACACGCGGTCTAGATGCGGGCAATAGAGTTTAGCTTTAATGGCGCAACCGTGTGGAAGAATCTCGAATGTACTACTCCTTGGAAATTCCACCAACTGCATTGAAGTTTTTCTTCTTCTTACCGCTTCCTAAGTGAGTGAGGACTCTCTGGCCAACCTATTAGGTTGGTGCAAAAATAATGTCGTTTTTTGACGTTCAACTTCATGTGAGAAAACGACATTATTTTTGTACCGACCTAATAATATTTGACAACGAAGACTTGTGGCGACAGAAGAACGAATCGAATATCACGTTAGTTTTGACCGTTCAAAAACCTACAAGCGTAACGGTATAGATTTACTACATGAACTAAATATAATAATCGATAAAAATGATACAGGGAGATCGGTCTCATAATCCCCCCCAAATAAAATGAAACAGACAAAAACCACACAGAGCCAAAGGCATTGTCCTGAGGAGAAAATAGTTAAAATCACCTTCCCAAACTGACAGAAATTGCTAAATAAGCGATCAGAACTCAAATATCAAATTGCAGGCACAAAAACAAATGTTTATTACGTTACATAAAAATCTAAATCTAAAAACGAATATCATGTAAAATACAACATTGATCTATGCAAATACATGCACTATATACAACGTAGATTATATAACTTACTTAACACAAAGCCAACAATTTAAAATAAGAAAATAAGATAAAAAAAGAACGGGGAAATAACCTATAAAAGAAATAAAATAAACAAAAACTCTAAATAAATGATTCCAAACATGGGGCGCATACCCCAAATGTGGAGCTTGATAATATTGTAGTGGGGCATGCGTAGGATTCGCACCCTTCGGCTTACTATACCAACTAGAGGTTTAAATATATTTTGTATTATTATTTCATGCTTAAAATGATCAAAGTATGTTACAGAATAAGCTTTTATTTTATATTTCTGCCTTTCAGTTCTCTGGTATATGTTTTTAATCTATATATATTTAACTGTGTTTTTTTATTTAATTTTTCTCTTTCATGAACGCATGGTTTAGAGACCAAGTTAATAACCTTTTAAGCTACCTTTACGGGAATTGCAGTAAAATTTTGACTATATGAGAATAAAATATTACAGAGGGGAAGCAGAATTTTAGAAATACCAAAGTCGGGCAGGTCCCCAAATCGGTTGGGTACCATTGGTCTAAATAACTTATAAACTAATCAAATATACAATTAAACAAATTACAAATAAAAATTAACAAATGCACACGTAAACACATGTAAATATAATAACACAGATCTAAATGAAAAAAACAAAAAGGTAAATATAAACAGAAACACCGTAATATAAGAAGGTTCATCCCCTTCTAATCGTAATGTTCAAACGAATATTAGAAGAAATTTCCTACATTTAATTCATACACACTTTAATCACTCAGCAATTCTCATAAATTTTTTTTTAAAAAATAATGTAAGGGTCAGCTACAGCCCCGTTAAAATCATCGATAAATCATTATCCGACCATAACAATATTATATTAAATAAATATGTCCAGCAAAGAGAAAAAGGTTAATATTTTTAAAAATTAAATGAAACTACGATCTGTCCCTTAAACGGCCAATGCATGACAGATAATATTGTATACCGAGCTAGCATATAAAAATCTTTATTTTGGTTACATTGACAATCCTTGGAATTTTCAATTCTATCATCATCGAATGACTTTAGGCAATGTAAGATACATGAACAGCACTGCTCTTTCCAAACATTTCTGGCAAGAAAAGAATAATGTTAATACATTCATTATTACGGGTGATATTATATGAAAAAGCTAAACCTAATAATGGGAATGGCGATAAATGTAATTTATGCCTTGTAGAAAAATTAGTTATCTTAAAACAGTTAAATAAGCCTAGTAAAACAAGCGAAATGAATTGATGGTTACATGCAGACATAAATATAAATATCTGTTGAAATACGTTGATCCGGATTAATGTTTAATGTAAATTGTGACCATTCTCTTCTGTAGCTTTTATTTTAAACAAAATATTTTTCTTTTGAATTAAAAAAGAAGTAATCTCCTGTCATGTTCAATATAACATTAATATTGGAAACTTTAAATAAAAACGGTTATATAATTATATATATATATATATATATATATATATATATATATATATATATATATATATATATATAAATATATATATATATATATATATATATGTATAAAATAACTGAAAAAAATGTTGGTTGTTTTTTTTTGGCGAAAGTATTTATTTCTATGTTTTTAGATATATATATTTAATAGTTCAGACCACATCGGTCCTTCCTCAGAAATTAATTGAATTACTGTATTACTGTATTTGTCAGTTTGTTTACACTTTACAGCGTCCGTCGTTAGACGCGGACGTCACGTGATGTGGAATGCAACTATGTTTGAATTTTTTAACGTTAATCTAACGATAGTATTTTAGATGTTGTTTAAAAAGGTTTTTTAAATATATCTAAAGAAATCTTTTGACTATTGAAATATTTATACAGATTTAAAATACCCAAGTTTTGTTTAACCCTAGTTTATATGTGTCTAATTTTAGAATCCAGTATTTCTCTTTTTTTCTTAGTGTGTATGTTGTACTAAAACCTGTGTCTATTAATATACATTTAAAGTTGTCTAATGAGTGTCCTGATGGATTAAAGTGTTCAGCTATGGGGGGATACGGATTTTTTTGACGTATGTCCAGTTTGTGATTATTGAAACAAAATCTAAAATTAGTTCCAGATTCACAAATATATCCACTATTAGGACATATTGTGCAGAATAGGTAGTAAATTATATTATTGCTATCACAGTTGAGGCGAGGTGGATGTATTTTGATTTTGGAGTTGGGTATAGAAAATTCTCTATCTGTTATTAGGTGTTTGCAAACTAGACAACGAGTTTTATTACATTTATAATTTCCTGTTTGGTTTGTATTATTTAGATATTTGGTAGAGGTGAGGATAGCTGATAAGTTAGGTGTTTGTTTTTTTGCGTTGATGGGTGGTTTCGCGAAAATGTCTTTGATATTTTTGTTTAATTGGAGGTTCTTGTAATCATTTTTTAATTTATTAATAATATATATATATATATATATATATATAGACCTTCAAATATCACTCCATATTAACTTAAAAACTAAAATTAAGAGAAATTACCAATCTAAAAATAGTCGCTAATTAAATTCATGAATAAAATTCAAACTGATAGTGATATCACCTTACTAATCAATTACAACTAGAAGTAAACTTATATTTGAAAATAAATTTTTAGTGTTTTAATGCAAATTCCATGAATATTTTTCTAATCGACTATTTCATATTAAATCCCCAAAATGTTTTGTAATAAGGTTTTTAAATAAAACTTTAACAAACATATAATTAAATTCCTTAGTCTGTTTAAACATTCAAACATATATCAAACATCATAATATTTATGAACTCTCAAAGTAAAGCAAAACAACTGCGTCTAGTTCATTCCAAAGAAAGTTAATGACACTTTCTCTCATAAATTCTCTCTATTTTTCTCTTTATGCCCTTTTCTCCTTTTCCCCTTCCATATCAATATATAACTTCCGTTAAGTTAACCGATTTAATGTGTCTGGATTTCCTCAAACAATTTAAATTTGAAAGAATAGAAATGTTACATCTAACTCAATCATGTCTCCCTCCCCCCTCACTTCCTAACTTCGTTAATTTACATATACTTAGTACTGCCCGTCATAAATGTGTAAATTTCATTGATTTTTCGTTTCAATCTTTGGAAGTAAAGTCTGATGATCCTCGGTCCTTTAAAAGGGCTGTGGTGAAATAATTTATTATATGGAACCTTAAAGTGGTCTGTTTTTATTTAAATTATTAGCTCTGATTATAATTGAGCTCTCCTGATTTTATCCTCCTTGGGTCTACCTATACGGATTACCTAGTTTTTCGTGAACTATATATATATATATATATATATATATATATATATATATATATATATATATATATATTACATAGAATAGAAATCTAAAATCTACCTCATTCGAATAGCTATTTCTGAAAACAGGATTTGTTGGTTTGTCAACTCAGAGGTGAGAAGAAATAAAATAGGCCAGACAAGATACTGTGATTGACCATTTTATTTAATTTTTCTTATGTTGGAACAAGTGTTTTCTTTTCTAGACAGAGTGTGTAGAAACTGTCCAAATGTTCTGTTATTTAGAATTACAGAACATTTGGTCATTTCTGATCAGACAAGAATTTATTTGATTTTTTTTTTGTTTATTTACATCCATTTGAGTATTGTTTTTATTTACATACATTTTGAGAAATTATTGTAAAATTATTTTGATTCATAGATGGTTTTATATTCTACTATTTCATTTGGCTAGTATTTTGGTATTTGTGAGTATCTATCTAATATTACAATGATCCTTAACTTACATACTAATATAGTGTCTAATTGCACTCTGGTTTGATAAATGTTTTGTGACGTACGGTGGCCTTAATAATTAAATATAACTCAAGATTTCAATGTTCAAATAAAACAACCGCAAATATATACTTGACAAAAACAAAGATGTAAAAGTGAACCAAAGATAATTAATCATTTCAGTGATTACCGTGTTAGTAATGACCGCTAAATACTAAATCAAACCCTAAAATCATCGACTCATTAAAATTCGACTGAACTCAATAGTCACACAATAATCACTCCAGTCAGTAGCCTGACACCGCTATTATACACTTAGCGGAATAAGTCCTGAGAGTCAGGCTTGAAGTTTGTTGTGGGTAGAAGATGGTAAGTGATTTGCATGCGTATGTGGTTGTCAGAAAAGGATCACTTCTAATTTTAACAAGTTGATCTGTAAAATTAATTGGCACAAAAAATTCTTTAATGCTTTCTGACTTAAAGAATATTTTCTGTCTAAATATGTAATATATATATATATATATATATATATATATATATATATATATATATATATATATATATATATATATACATACACACTTATATATATATATATATATATATATATATATATATATATATATATATATATCCGATGCGATGAGAACGAAAGTAATATATAAATGTACTTACAAAATATATATTTTGTAAGTACATTTTTCTTCACAAAAAATAGGAAATAGGAAGAGACGTTTTACATCCGGGCTTGCCTACAAACAGGTTCGTTCATAACCATTTCCGACCCTCACCCGTCGATGTGCAGTTATAATGCACTGAAACCAAGTTGCATCTTTGTTGTGAGTAAAATGGTTTTGTTTATATGATAAAATTATATTAAATATATATATATATATATATATATATATATATATATATATATATATATATATCCATGGTTTGAATAAGCAACTATAAATAGAGTCTGCCTGATATTAGCCTTCTGGCATAAAAGTACTCTATGCCATAAAAATGAGGGAGCATTCGAATGTTTATTCCTATACAGGTAGTAAATGACTGGCCACTAATTTAAGTTTCATGTGTTAACCAGAACATTCCGGTAGCCTGATACCTGGCCAGCTACATTGGGTAACACATGAAACTTAACTTAGTGGCTAGTCACTGCCTACCTGGTTATTGAATATATATATATATATATATATATATATATATATATATATATATATATATATATATATATATATATATATGTATATGTATAAGCATTTAACCAAAATTATAACATAAATATGTTACAAAATCAGTACAAATTAGCCATTTTGTTACAACACATCTGGTGTCTTATCAAGTGATGGTATTTAATGTAGAAAGAAGTAATTTATACAAAGAATCAGCAACGTTAATGTGATCAATGGCGAAATTAAGAAAGATTGGAAATTAATTATTTGTATAAATTACTACTTTATGATATATAAACTTGACACTATAATATATATATATATATACATATATATATATATATATATTAGAGTGTGACACAAAATGACGTCACAATTTAATAAAATTGTTAGTATATATATATATATATAATATACATATACAAATTGACGATACAACTGAATATATATATATATATATATATATATATATATATATATATATATACGTATTTATTCAAGATTACAACATAAATATGTTACAAAATCAGTACAAAATAGCCATTTATACAAAGAATTAGCAACGTTAATGTGATCAATGGCGAAATTAAGTAATATTGCTAATTAATTCTTTGTATAAATTACTTCTTTATGATATATAAACCTAATGAGCCAGACAAACCTACCAAGGTTTCACTTAGGCAGATCGTCAGGAGCCAGCTGACCCTCAAGATCTGACTAAGTGAAACCTTGGTAGGTTTTTCTAGCTCATTAGGTTTGACTAGTTTTGCTCTACGTTTGTATCGAGCTCTTTTGTTAGTTGTTTACACGTATCGGGGTTTTTTCTTTGGGCCTTGAACCTGTATCTGTGCGATTATTTTCGACAGACTTTCATGTTCCTGGCTCTTTCTTTTTTAAAACATTTTTTTCCCTTCGAGATTGATTTGGCTATTGTTAAAACAAAAATTCGAAGGTTTTCCGACACCAGTATAGTTACCTATATATATATATATATATATATATATATATATATATATATATATATATATATATATATATATATATATATATATAATATACAGATAGATATTGACGATACAACTGAATATATATATATATATATATGTATATATATATATATATATATATACCAATAATATATATATGTATATATATATATGTCTCTCTCTCTCTCTTTCTCACTATATATATATATATATATATATATATATATATATATATATATATATATATATATATATATATATTCCTAACAAGTTTACTCATGTGTCCGTAAATTTTATCTTTCTAATTTCGATTAAATTAAATAAAACGCATAATAATAGATGCATTATTTTTCGTTCGGTCTCTCTCCCTTTATTCGATGACATCCCTCAAAATTTTCATCTCTTAATAAAACACTGGGAATCTTGCTATGGTTCTTGCTAATGACCGACAGGTTCGGTATTAATTTAAACACAATACCTGAAGTATCAAGAAATTCACAAAAATTATTCACATTTTCTTTCTTGATGAATAACATGTCTTTGAAGATTTGTATACGTGCAATATTATTTTCAGGATGCAAACCTTGTCATTTAATTTAGTAAAATTTACGGCTTCCTAAATGTAAATAATACATATAAATTACAGTTAAAAATTTGAGACCACCCTTCTCTTCTTAATAACTTAAAATGTGATATCTCTCTATTTGTATTAAGTAAAAAAAAAATATTTTGACAAATATAAGCACTTAACTATAAAAATGATCATACAAATCATCATATTTTGTTTTCGTCAATAAAACCACCACCTGAGTTGATTACTGCTTTACAAATACTTGCTTCTTCCCAATCATCTTCCAAGCACTGAAAATCTCACGCTCACGCTTTTGGTATTCTCTTCGAACTCCAATATCTACTTCATCCCATACAAATTTAATGGGATTTAGGTCAGGTGATTCCTTGATCTGAATCAAAAATTCCAAACCTCTCTCCCCCAAATCACGTACCATATTCATATCTTTTGGAACCATACATTCATCATTCAATTTTTTTCTTCGTTTTCTCCTCTCATATTACTAAAAGTAATTTCAGATTTGGGCTCATCTATACACAGTATATTTAGCAACTTTTTCACTGTCTGCATTTTTCCCAATCTCAGTCTTTTCTGCTTATTCATCTTCCGGTAGAGGTGCTTCTAGAACAATATGCACCCACTGATCTACTTCGATTTTTCACAGTGGAAAGTGACACTGATTGCTGTTGAGAGGAATTAGGTTTTGCTGTCAGCAATTTTCCTTCTATTGTGCTTTGATCTGTTTAATTAAGTGTTTCTATTCAGCAGCAACAATTGTCACTTTTGGTGCGCCAGTTCAATTTCTGTCGAACTTCCATCAGTTTCGAAAGTTCTTTGCAATGAATATTGCACCCAATATCTAGAAAACTTCAAATTTGGCAATTCGTCCTTAATAGTAGCCAAACTTTGAAGAACATTTCAATGCTTAGCTCTTTTGATTTTTTTTTTCCATTTTGTGCAAATTATTAGAAATAAAAAAACCCAATGAAAATGCTGTCGTAATCCCATAGTATTTTTCTTCTTCAAACAGAGAGAGCTATATATATATTTTATTTACAATATTAGTCGTTGCTACGTTAATATATAGAACCTGTATTAAAATTTAACTTGAAAATTTTGTCAATCTCAAAAGTTTTACAGAATGATTAATATGATAAATAAATCTAATGTTTCTCATACAAATTATTCATAATTTAGCAAAACTCTTTAAGTCTACCATTCGTCCATGCTTAGAATATTGCTGTCATATATGGTCCGGTGGCCCTGATAAATGCCTTGAGCAGCTGCATGAAATCTAAAGAATCAGCAATATTATCCATGCTGTTCTGGTACTTCGGTTTCAGCCACTTTCAGAGCGCCGTAAAGTTGCCTCCCTGTGTCTTTTCTATAAATACTTTCATGGTAAAGTTTGGGTGTGCTCTTCGCTATGGTACCTTGCCGTTTTGAATTTAAGCACAGTACAAGACTGGCACCGAGAACGCATCAATTTCCAGTTGAGTTGTCTACATGTAGCCGTAAATTCTCTTCTAACAGTTTATTTTCTCGCACTTTGCGTTTGTGGAACTCCCTTCTAGCTTCATGATTTCCAGTCAACTTTAATCTGCAAAAATTTAAATGCGGTGACAGTCAGGATCTATTATCTATCTGATTACTCTTTTCTCTTCCCGCTCAATATTAATGTTTCTGTTCCTAATTCTTTCACAACCAGTTACCCCTTGTGTCTAATTGGCTTTATTGCCTTGCATGGGGTGAAACTGAAAATGAAAAGTAATGTGTTATAGACATAAGAATCCAAGTTTGAACCTTTTGGTAGTAAGAGAAACCTGGAGACAAACTGAAAAATAAAAGCAGATATTTATTGAAAATCTATTTTTCAATATTTAAAAAATCCAAAAATATCACATTTGAAATTGTTTTTGAAAAACATGCAGGATGGCTCCCAAATATTTTGCTTGTGCTGTTCATTTCAATAACTATCAAAAAAACTTCAAAGAAAACAACAACGACTTCGCTGTCGTTGCAGATTTCAACCAACCGTTACATAGCATTGATGATATTCAATATGTGCTTTTAGGATCTTCATTTAACAGCCGACAAGAAAGATGCAGATTCGAGTGAAAATATATTTTCAAAATAAATGCTTTAAAGGAGTAAACAGGTATATTGATTTATTTAGGGGATATAGTTTCCACAGGTGGACCTCTAAGCAACAGTAAGAACAGTCCTCGGGAGAGTAAGTTTCTTTGAAAAATGACACAGTCGTGTGCGAAAATTCCGACTTTAAAATCGATGTCTTAATACTTCAATTTAGTCAAAAGGCTAATGTATAATAATATCATCAATATTATTGTCAATATTGTTATCACTTTGTCGAATTTGTATTCCTCAAATGTCATTAATCGGCCTAATAATTCGATGCACACACACACACACACACACACACACACACGCACACACACACACGCGCGCACACACACACACACATGTCTGTGTGTGCCTGCGTATGAGCGCGTCGTCGAGTGGTTAGAAGGCTCGCTTTCTGAATATGACACGCGGGTTCGAATCTCACCAGGTTGATTTGTCAGAAAGGAGACTTCCTGATGTCATCGGTCTGGAGGAGGACGACCCCAGCGTATTGCACCTTTGGAAAGTGCCTGAAGACCATACCACGGTTTGAAGCAAGAATTGCGAATGAAACTGGGTAGACGGAACACTTCGGGGACCGTCGATAGCTATGCTAGCACGAAGTTACTAATCATCTTGACCGAGGTTTGAATGTGCTGGCCTTGTTCAGATTGTTGATGACGCTAGATAACACGCTCTCTCCCAGAAACTCTGACCAAGGTCTGTTCAGCATAGTTGCATTATAAACCACAGGTGATCTCTGCGGGTGTTGAACAAACACACATGTGACTGAGCGAGCGTCTGAATTTGGGATTGGTTAGCAACCCTAGTAAACGGGTAACCTCGAATACAAGTAGCCATTTACTATATATATATATATATATATATATATATATATATATATATATATATATATATATATATATATATATATGCTAGAAATTACCTTATTTAATACAAAACGAAATAATAGGGTTAAACTTGAAGTGGGGATTTACATGTAATAATTGCAACAAGTAATACATGAGACAAAAACCTCAATTAGATAAAAGATTACATGAACACAAAACGCATCTTTTGCAAACAAAACACTAAATGAATCCTAATGAGCCTGATCCAAAAATTGATTTAAAAATGTTACTTTAATTAAAAGGGAAATCAATTTACTAAGACAAAAAGTATAGAAAATCCTTTAATCGCTGGCTCATCTACAGTAAATTTTCGCCAAACTTTTCATCTTTCATAGAAGATCTTTTATTATCCCAAAGTGATACACCGAATGCAAAAACACAATAAAAAAAAGAAAGAAAATGTAAGTAATTGAAATCGGCTAGAAGATATACGTAATATATTAAGAAAAATAAATTTACAATTCTCAGAATCACATTTCCTTGGTACGCATGCGTAGTGGAATAAAAGTAAACCACTCTAGTCCGCTCAAGTCCTAAAGAACGATGCACGTCACATGAAAAACTTTCCACTTTGTCAAAGTTTGAACCCCAATATATATATATATATATATATATATATATATATATATATATATATATATATATATATGTGTGTGTGTGTGTATGTGTGTATATATATATATATATATATATTGTCATCCACAGATAGACTGCTTCGCTGTGTCACAGCTCATCAGTGGGATTAGACGTTCGGTTGTCTCAAACCTGGATCGAAACCTGACTTGTTTTGCATCAGTGTGATATTTTTCCCTAAGCTATTAGCGACAGAGAAGATGCTCAATTTTTACGTATATATATATATATATATATATATATATATATATATATATTATCAGTTATCCTTTTGCAACTAACCGAGGGAAAAGAAAAGCAAAATAGAAATACAGACACACACACACACACACACACACACACACACACACACACACACACACACACACACATATATATATATATATATATATATATATATATATATATATATATATATATTCTTCCTATTTTTATTATCCTAACTCACTTTTTCCAAGTAACACTAGATGTTCTATTGCCGGCAAAATCAAATCATTTCACCCATGAAGAGTTTTTCATGTCATTTCTCTCCCTTGAAAAGATGTCCGATTTGCATGTTCGAAACTGTTAATAAACTTTGTCTCAGCTATTCTTGTAGCTCTGTCTGACCCATACCGTCGACCACACCCTTCCTGCCAGGAGCCGCTTGCCCAGAAGATTGTTATCGGTATATCTCCTACATGCTATTATTATGTCAATGGGAAAAGTCTAATTTATGACCGGCATCGAGAGAGATCGGAGGTGGGAAAAGGGAAATAAAGAATAGAGAAAGATGGAAAAAAACTAAAGCGAAAAGAGATTTGAGCAAAATGGCACGTTTCGATTAGCATGGCATATGTTATTCAATAAGCTATCGATAAAGTTTCTGAGTAAAGAAGATAATTTCGGCTGTCACGGAAGAGAAAGTACTAAATAATAATAATAATAATAATAATAATAATAATAATAATAATAATAATAATAATAAAAAAAATAATTAAGAGAATAATAATAATAATAATACGCATAATAATAATAATAATAATGACAATAATAATATTAATGATAATAATAATAATCATAATAATGATATTAATGATAACAATAATAATAATAATAATAATGATAATAATAATAATTATAATAATAATAATGATGATGATAATAATAATGATAGGGACTACACAATACCCACAGACAGAACAACCAAAGCTAACCGCCCAGACATTGTTATTAGAGACCGCAAAGAAGAAAATTGCCTTCTTACTGATATGACAGTCCCTGATGTCTGCAATTTATCTTTGAAGATCTTCAAAAAGCTGTCAAAATACAAGGACCTTGAAATCGAAATCTCAGAAATGTGGCACATGGAAACATCAACAATCCCTGTTGTTGTTGGAGCACTCGGATCGATTGGAAACGATTGCAGTAGAATAATTGAAGGGATTCTTGGAAGTCCATGCATTAAAGAAATGAAAAAACAATTATTCTCACGAGTACAGCTTACGAAGGACTTTGTTGATGTAAACTTTTTTTTTTCGGTAGAAAACATCATGTTGCCATTTCTAACCTTAGGTCCCTGGGCGGGACCCGGAAAGAAATGAGTACACACCAGAAATCAAAGGAAATAATAATAATAATAAAAATAATAATAATAATAATAATAATAATAACAACAACTTAGACAAAACCCGTACCCACCAGTGGCTACGTAGTGCAGGGTTGAAAGCTGAAACTGAAGGTTTTATCCTTGCTGCACAGGACCAATGCTTGTTAACTAGGAATTATCAAGCACATACACTAAAATACTGTGTTAGCCCAAAATGCAGATTCTGTGATAAATATCCAGAAACCATTGATCATCTTGTATCACGTTGCACGATATTGACACCCACTGAATATAAAACCCGGCATGGCAGAGTGGGCCAATATCTGCACTGGAAAATCTGCAACTTCTACGGGAGGGAAACTGAAAGAAACTGGTACGAACACCACCCAGACCCGGTTACGGAGATAGGACCTGTTACAATTCTATGGGACTACACAATACACACTGACAGAACAATCAAAGCCAACCGCCAAGACATTGTTATTAAAGACCACAAACATAAAAATGCCTCCTTATTGATATGGAAGTCCCTGATGTCTGCAATGTATCTTTGAAGATATTCGAAAAGCTGTCAAAATACAAGCCGTTGAAATAGAAATCTCAAAAATGTGTCACATGGGAACAGCAACAATCCCTGTTGTAGTTGGAGCCTTAGGATTGGTTGAAAAAGATTCCAGTAGGCTGATTGAAGGGATCCCTGGAAGTTCATGCCTCAAAGAAATACAAAAAATTATTCTGACAAGTACAGCCTACATTTTACGAAGTGCTTTATGTGTAATTTCTATGTAATTTTTTTTTTCAGTGTAAAGTTTCATGATACCTTTCTAACCTTAGGTCCCTGGGCGGAACCCGGAAAGAATTGTGTAAACGCCAGATATCAAAGAAAAAATAATAATAATAATTATGATGATGATAAACAGAAAGACCATTAAAATCGAGCAGAAAGATAAGATTAAAGCAGCAAATGAAATTCCACCAATCAAGGAAATGCTTAAACAGACATTTCAGTTAAAGGCCACGAGAACAAGACGATACAAAAAGCGATGTAGGTTCCATTGAGAAAGTAAAATATTCAAAATGGAACTCAGAAAGTTTTACCGGAAAATTGGAAAAGCAGTTATGGAAGTCCAAAAGCCGCCACCTCTTGAAGAAGTGCAAAAGTTTTGGTGGAATACTTGGAGCAACCCAAAGGAATATAATTTCAATCTTGGATGGATGAAACGAGAAAAAGAAAGTAATGAAGGATAAACCGGTACAAGAATGGAAATATATAACTAAGAATAATCACAGCTGTTTGAGCTGAAACTGAACTTAAATAAAGTCAATCCAGGTTGCTATGGTAAAAAAATTTCTATTCGGAGTAAAATCCATCAGAAAAATGGCAAAAGTTATTTTGTCACAGCTTATTTTCTCTCAAAAAAAGGATTTTCATACTTTTATAGGGGTAAAATATTGAAAAATGAAGGTTTTATCATCACCTAAACAAATATCAAGGAAACTTTTGATCTGAACCCCATAAAACTAGGTATTTTCTGAAAGCAAACGATGTCTTCTTTCATTTAAAAGTAAAATTGGCTTGTGTATATGACTCACTTTTATTTTTCAGGCGGTAAAATGTGAAAAAAATAGTGACAGTTTTGCATTTTTTCTAGTTCTAAACAAAAGTCTTCCCCATTAATTGGAAATTAACCATTTGGGAGGGGATCAGAAAGCCTTAATCATAATCAAACTATTTCAGACATAAGGTTGAGATTTTTGAAAGAAATCAACATTCGTAGGAGGTCAAAGTCCATTGGTAATTTTCAATTATATGATTGCCAGCAATCTCTAACAAAATCTCAAAAATGGAAATCCCCAGGACATGACAAGGTACATAACTTTCAGCTCAAACATCTGTCCTCAATCTATAAAACACTTGAGCAAAATTTATGAATACTGATTAATAACCCCAATGAAATTCCAGAATGGATCACGAAAGCAATTATATATCTCCTACCAAAAACTAGTGAAACAGATGTTCCAAAACGTTTTGGTCCATTAACATGTCTTTCTGTCACAAAAAATTGTTTACATCTGTGCTGACAAAAAGTAAAAATAAGTGGAAGAAGTTCTTTTGGTTGCAACTACTAAAAGAAAATGGTCCTGGAAAATTGCAGGAAAAAAAAGATAGAAATCTCAGCACAGCTTGGATAGATTACCGTAAAGCCTTTGATAGTGTGCTACACTCTTGGATCCTTTGGAAATTTACAAAGTCTCCTCGGTGATAGTAAATTTCATTCTATGTATTTAGATGAATTTACATCCAAATATATAGATAAACTAACAACCAATACCGATAAAATAGCCATTAGAAAAAACAAATAAAGATAATCAATCCAAATAAATACATGAACTAAGAAACAAATAAAAAATCTGTTCCGCCAAAATAATAGTCAGAACAAACTACAACAATCAACCCCAAAATTGAAGAAATACCTTTAATTATCTTCCCAAACAACAACAATAAAAACCAAAAGAACCTATTAAATAATCTATATAAACAAATTTTTACTACGTTAATAAAAACACCGATCAAAATAAAAATAAAAATAAATAAATATATAAGATAAAAAATAAAAATAAATAAAAACAAGCAAAATAATTTGACCCAAATAAATGAATAAACAAATAAACGACTTCCGTTAAAATAACCGCCAAAATAGATTACCCACAATGCACCACTGACCCGTATATATAAATAGCCAAGAAAAATAACAGCACTGGTGGCCTGACAATTGCATCTAGCATGAAACAGACTGTCGCCTCTAAGTGTTGACTTCTGTGTTCACTTGTTATATATATATATATATATATATATATATATATATATATATATATATATATATATGTGTGTGTGTGTGTGTGTGTGTGTGTGTGTGTGTTTGTGTGTGTGTGTGTGTTTGTGTGTGTGTGTGAAAATATATAGAAAATAGGAAAGAACACGTTAGATTAATAATCCGAAGCTCTTTAGTATTTTTTTATTATTTAAAAAAAAACAGTGCTCAGTCCATAAATAGAGTTAAATTATAATTATTTATAAAAAATAAAAAAATATGATTTCATCGCTACATAGATAACAATTTTTTAATTATATTGAAGTTATTAGCGCCTGTTTTTGAAACGTGAGAACTCTTCTGTAGCGATGGAATCATATTTTTTAAAAATAATTATATTATATATATATTGCACTTATTAATCCTATATATATATATATATATATATATATATATATATATATATATATATATATATATATATATATATATATATATAAACTGTACGCGATCTTTTTATTTATTTATTTATTTTGCAAAAATGATCAGTAGAAAATGTCCTGAAGCCATTTCTGACGTTTGGTTTCTATTCGATAGGAAATGTGTAATATAATAATAATAATAATAATAATAACTTTGCAATAGACACAGCCAGAACAATTAAACCTAGCTGCCCAGACTTCCTGATTAGAGAACGCAAAGACAAAATGTGTCTTTTAATTAACATACAGACTGTAATGTATCTTTAAAGATCTTTAAAACAAAATCTATCAAAACACATTGAACTTAACATCGTAATCACATAAATTCGGCACATGATGATCTCAACAAATACTTTTGTAATTGGAGTTCTCGGATTGATTAGAAAGATTCTAATATACTCATTGAATGGATTTCTGGTAGCCTATGCCTTAAAGAAATACAAGAAATTGCTTTCTAAAGTACAGCCTGCACCTTACGAAGGGATTTATGTATAATGTGATTTTCTTTCACAATTGCTGAGGGGAAATATCATGTAGTCATTTCTGACGTTAGGTTTCCGCGTGGTAGCCGGAAGGAAATCTGTATACAACAGAAATAAAAGAAAATATTATTATTATTATTATTATTATTATTATTATTATTATTAATAATAATAATAATAATAATAATAATAATAATAAATCAGTGGCTACGTAGTGTAGGGTTGAAAGATGAAACGGAAGGTTTTATCATTGCTGCACAGGACCAATGCTTGTTAACTAGGAATTATCAAACACATATACTAAAATATTGTGTTAGCCCAAAATGCAGATTCTGTGATAAATATCCAGAAACCATCGATTATCTTGTATCAGGTTGCACGATATTGGCACCCACTGAATATAAAACCCGGCATGACAGAGTGGGCCAATATCTGCACTGGAAAATTTGCAACTTTTACGGGAAGTAAACTGAAAGAAACTGGTACGAACACCACCCTGACCCGGTTACGGAGATAGGACCTGTTACAATTCTATGGAACTACACAATACACACTGACAGAACAATCAAAGCTAACCGCCCAGACATTGTTATTAAAGACCAGAAACACAATAAGTGCCTCTTTATTGATATGGCAGTCCCTGCAGACTGCAATGTATCTTTGAAGATATTCGAAAAGCTGTCAAAATACAAAGAGCCTTGAAATAGAAATCTCAAAAATTTGGCACATCAACAATCCCTGTTGTAGTTGGAGCCCTTGGACTGGTTGGAAAATATTCCAGTAGACTAATTGAAGGGATCCCTGGAAGTCCATGCCTAAAAGAGATACAAAAAATGTTCTGACAAGTACAGCCCACATTTTACGAAGGGCTTTATCTATGTAATTATTTTTTTTTCATTCATTCTTTGCAGTGGAAAGTGTCATGATGCCATTTCTAACCTTATGTCCCTGGGCGGGACCCGGAAAAAATGTGTAAACGCCAGATATCAAAGAAAATAATAATAATAATAATAATAATAATAACTTTACAATACACACAGACAGAACAATCAAATCTAATTGCCCAGAAATCGTGATTAGAAACTGAAAAGACAAAATGTTCCTTCTTATTGACAAGACAGTCCGTGCAGACTGCAATGTATCTTTAAAGATGTTCATAAAACAATCAAAATATACGTATCTTTAAATCGAAATCTCAAACTCTAGCACATTGAATATTTCCTTCATCGGGTGATGCTAAAATACTTTGCTTTGGTTTTGTTGTTTTAAGGATTGGAGATATTGGTCAGATGATACTATACATCATAACGTTACGGAATTGGTGCCTATAAAAAACTACAAAACATATCAATTCGAAAGTTAATCTTCTTTGTAGTAGTCCTCTTCTGACGCCATCAACCTCATCCAGCCTCTTTTCCGTTGACGGATATTTCAAGCGGGGTTTGATTTTTGAAGTGGAATAAGTCAGAAGGAGCAATATATAGGGAATATGGTGGCTGTCAAAACTAGGGAATGTTGTGCATTACCAAAAACTGCTGCATAAGCCAGTGGCATTAACTGAAGATCTATGGTTTGGTAAAACGGACAAACTGTACACACTTTCCTTCCAAGCGGTGTTATAAACAACAGAATTGGACGAGAAGTTTATACCTTAGTGCGCATGTGTTCACTGTCAGTCTCTGCCAAGCGGTTTCACACTGCGAACTTTAAATACCTGTTGGCATCTGTGAAATCCTGGGTCGTATTAGATATCCAGATTTAGGAATTTTGATATTTCCATATAAGTATTCTGGTTAGTAATTTCCGATGTGCAGTGGGTAACAAAGACAAATATATTTACCGAGCTTGTGTGAATAGATTTGCTTCTTTTTTCTTTTATTTATTATTTCTCAGAACGTGGGCAAACAGGTTCTCTCCAACTTGCTACATCTTTGTGTAATGATTCTTCATGACTTGAAAAAATTACGTGAAAAAGAAATAAATCTATTTTCCATCTGTATGTAAAGGTAGGGTAATGTTTCTTATAGTGAAATCAGCAATCTGTAATCAGATTTTGTCTGCTGGGATTTCATTCGGCTTAACGTTTTAGGAAAGGCCTGAATACATTTCTTATTCTTCTTCCCGATCTATGGAATAAACAGTAGGTCAAAATTTGCTCTTTACCATTGCTTAGTCGCCAGTCTAGTTGCAGAAAAATTGTGTAAATTATTATTTGTCGATTTTGCTTTATTTCTATGGTGTACCCAGCGACTTTTGTAGTCACTACTAATTAGTAATAATGAGCCACACTAGCCGCGTACCATTACCCAACGTCGGGTCTCCGTAAACTGTGAGGATATAAAGTGTCGTTATGTCCAGAGTTGGGTAGTGGCTAGCAGCTCTGAATTAAAAATTCTACCACAGAAACAAACGGCAACCTGCTGTGGTTTGGTTTATTTTGGTTTATTTTGGTTTACGGCATATCAATCTCAATGGTTTATTTAATGCCTACAACATTTTTAGGGTAGATTGGTATGAATACAATATATATTCTTTGGTTTAGATTGGTTTGGTTTATTTGGTTTTATGGGATAGCAACCTCAATGGGTTATTTAATGCTGACAGTTTTTTTTTATTGCTGGTAATATTTTGTTTTGTCAAAAATATTTTTCTGGTAATACTTTTCCTTCAAAATTGAATTGCTGGTAATAATATTTTTCAAAAAGTATTGCTGGTAATAGTTAACTATTTTCCCATAGCTGGGACCCTAACAGGCGCTACCCCCCGTGTCAGGGTGGACCTGGGAACACCAGCAATTAAGAGGTGGTTCCACACTCCTCAAAACCTCCGGATCAGAGGTCTTGCTGCTGGAAGTAGTTTATCGTCTTACCCAGGACGCGGATGTAGCATAACGTCTTACCCAAGACGTTAACCTGCTGCGGGAAAAATACTTCTGTCTAGTGAGTCATCAATCAAAAGAGACATGATCGTCCAAGAGTGTATCACCTATGTTAATGACTGACTGGTGAAAAGCTAGAAATTGGAAATGACGAGCCGAGTACAAATTCTGGACGATTCTGTTGTGTTCACTTTCTGAAAATGTCGTCGGGATAAACACAAATCCATTACTTCAGGTGGTATATGTTTCTAGCCTTTGTCAGCCAGTGTGGAAATAGACTCAAACAGTGGTACATTTCTTTTGTGCAGACATGGCTCTTTTTACACTTGTATGGGAAGAACTGGAGGAGAAAGAATTTCTGTTTTTCGAAAAGTCAACGAAAACCACTTCCCAAGAAGTCATGGTAATTCACTCAATTGAAACCTGAAGAGAGTCCTTATCAACTACGTCTTCAATGGGCAGAACCAGAAAAAATATAGCCAAAATGGAAATATATGTTTTGAATCAACGACAAATATTACTTTCCAGAGGTCAACATTGGATCTATTTGCCAGTACGTGCGGCGATATCACGTTGAAACACATATTCCCGTATGATCATCGAACTTAAGCAACGTCGAGTCTGGTTGGTATCTCGGTAGGTGGCCGCTTGGAAATAACGTGTTTTGTAAGCTTGGATATATATATTTTTAAGCTTTTCACCCCAGGCAAGGCTGGAAGCCACTAGCACGCAAGGGGTTACAGAGGATTTGGAGCGAGAGCAGATAGGATAGTGGATAGATCAAGGCAACTGGAGATGTCGATTGACGTTACATTTGAATAGTTGGACATTATAGTTGTCAGGGAAACAGGAATAAGGAAGGGAGTTCCACAGGCGTGAGGTGCGAGATATGAAGCTATTGGAGTAGAAGAGACGTCTACATTTAACAGTTTTACAGTGAAAGGGTGGGAACAGGATGCCAGCCTCGTTGGACGCTTGAATACATGGAGCTTGGGAACCAGCAATAGCAGCTCATCGGTGCAATTACCATGGAAGTATTTGTAAAAGAGACAAAGAGAGGCGACAGAGCGTCTGTGAGAGAGACTGCAGACGAGAAGCCAGATCAAGGCCAATTACATTGCATACTCGTCGTTGGATGTGGGTGGTGTAACGGATAACGGTTCAAAATTAGGAAATCGGAGAACGGAGTTCTAATTCCAGTCGAGTTCTTTATATTCTTTTACGCGCAAATATCCTTAAGAAATGTATAAATTAACTTAATATCTCCCAGTTATTGGTAAATTAATAGGATTTGTAACAGTAAATCCTTATTCTCCAAAATCATGTTGCATAAGAAAAAATATTTTTTAAAGGGTTGATAAGCCGTAAAAATAATAAATTAATAAATGAATCAAAATATTTGCTAACGATTCTAAAGAAATGTGCGATTCTTTGAAGTGCTGCAATAGAACTGCATGTTCTACCTTTACAAGAGCTAAATCCGATCGAAAATGAAACGTTGCAGCCATATTTGGACAGGAGCTGAACGAACCTCACTTTACAGCATTGACAGATTTGAAAAGCGTTTCCGTAATTCATTATTTCCCAGCATGCACTTTTTAATTATTTCCCAGAATACACTTTATTAATTTCTAGCCTACACTTCCTTTCATGGCAAATGTTCCGACTAGTTATATTCAATTGTTTCCACCATTCCAACATTCATAGCTAGGATCGACCATGCCAAGTACAGAGGGTCGACTAATTGCTTTATTATTCTATTGATATGAAAGAAGATATTCTCAGACAGCTTTTTTTTCCCGAAGAACTGTTAATTTTGGAATATACTCCAGAGAGGGTATTTCCCGACAACCGTGATGTTAACCTCTTCAAGTCTAGTTTCAACCAACTGTTCTCAAGTCTAGATATTTGTATAATATTCACTTCTTATCTCTCCTTTTACGCACCTAGAAAAACTTCATGCGATAATCCTCAAACTTGAGAGACTTTTGTGCATTGCGTGAGCCCTACTATAAAAATGGCAAAATACTAAAAAAAAACAAAAAAAACAGTTCTAATTTTGAATAAACATTGGCAGAAAAGGAATCTGAAGGAGGTTCTCATTAACAATCTTTCAATTAATGAATATAGTATAACTCCTCGCTTTTTTTGTTATATTAGATATTAATTTTTTATGTGTGTATGTGCGTGTGTTTGTGTTTGTGTGTGTGTGTGTGTGTTTGTGTGTGTGTGTGTGTGTGTGTGTGTGTGTGTGTGTGTGTGTGTGTGTGTGTGTGTAAATGCGTGTTTGATGACTGCAGATTTCGGTTTGATATTTTCAAATCTAATTGCAAAGATAGGCATCTTTTCGCTTATTTGCGTAAATTTATTTCTCAGATTTTCCTCAAGATAACGTTCGTGGAAATATAAATCATTAATGACTGACAAGCATTTAATTAATAACTGAATAGATTCCAATATTATTATTATTATCATCATCATCATCATTATTATTATTAATATCATTATTAATATTATTATTAGTAGTAGTAGTAGTAGCACCAGAGGAAGAAATAGTAGTAGTAGCAGTATAGGTTCGCTTACGGTTAAATCATGATCCTCTTTTTATTACCGGTGTTAAAAAAATGTCCAGTCCGATCAGTGCTAAGGTGACGGACCGTTTGGATACTGTAAGCAAAAACGACCATAGCACTCTGCAATTTCCCATGCTTGGAAAATCTTAGTAATCATTGTTTTCGACATTTTCCCCCATCTCCCTGGTCTGCCATCCATTTGAATAATCCCGTTATGTAGGTTGCTCACTGCTTCCATTTCAACTTCTTAATTCGAAGGCTGAGGGAAATTTGTGATTCGAGTAGTCGTATATGTTATATTTATATAAGGGTATGTAGGTATTGTAACGGATACCGGCGCAGAAGATGGAAAAGGCGAGCGAAGTTCGGGGATGTACTGCTGCGTTCAGTTTTGAAAAGAAAAATATGCTGTTTGGAAACGCGGGAATCGTCCTCTGGAAAGTTTCTATTAATTCACTCGAAAATATGACTTCAACCCAAAATAATAGAATTTATATTTACTAAAATTTCCACCAAATTCTCCCAGAGTAAGGGCCTTTCATTACACTTCGGTTGTGTTGACCTTTGCGATCGCCCAAAATGTGGGCAACTTGGGTACACTATTTCTAAGTGGAGGGCCTAACGTCCGCGCTCACCCCAATAAACAAGAGTAAAAAAACAATTTTCTATCAATGTTTTTTTTTAATTGTAAATAATTCCTTGTATGAACCTCGAATATCATCCGCACTTACGAAATGTATATAACTCCCTGTTTTTTTGGTAATTTTTCATTCTAAGGGCTGGAGTTTTTGCGACGCGAGGTAAAAAAAAAAAAATAGATTTAAAATTTATTATTTCAAAAGTGTGTCAAAAATTTTAATAAAATAAATAAACGAACATTGGTTTAAAATTTATAATCCCTTGGGGGGAATTAATATTTGAAATAAGTAACTTTACATTATTTGGGGTTAATTAACAGAGAAGATCTCGGTCTCTTCTCCAGCTACCATGCGCCAGAGGCTGTCCGTCTTAGAGGAAACAAAATCCGTTAGGGTAACTTAGTCTAACCAAAACCATTTCTACGGTTGCAGTAAATGAAGTATATCTATGCTCCAAGTCCATTACGGAGCTAGTTTATGTTAAAATCACTCATAAAAAAGAGAAAAGATGGCTGTTTTTCAACGTACAGTTAGTAACATGAAAATAAGATCGTTTGCAAGGATATTGCGTAGGTTGTATGTAGATAAGGGATATTTTGCTTTCCGTCTCTCTCTTTCTCATACGCGCACAAACACACAGTTACACTCGCTAGGGACATCTGCATGGGCCCGGAGAAATTCCAGGATATTGACAAGGAATCAATGCACAGATATTACGCAATGAATAGACATTGAAAGCAAGGATCCCCTGTCAGTAAGGGACCATAATTTGAACGTCAATTAAGACTGTTGTTCAAGTCAAACCTCAAGCGGAACTCATATTTACCTGCCATCGCTAAACATACTGGGAAAACAAAAAATGATAATGGTTTATGAATATCGACGTTTCTTCTACAATATTATTAAGTGGGAGTTAGTTATCAATTGAAAACAGACACAATGTATGGCTGTCCGTAAAAATAACCACCTAAAATGCGATTTACGAAAGTGGGACATCAAAATCAAGCAAGTACAAAAAAAAAATGGAAAAAAAAATGATCACCTACCAAAGTTCCACTCTTTCCCCTCCTTTCGAACAGGAATATATATATATATATATATCCCTTGTTTCCGGTTCTATTTTCATCTCTATCGCTACTGAACCTCTTGCGTCTTAGTGGAATTATCGCCTTGCTATGTTCGAATAAAGGATGGAAAAATATTGAGATAACGAAAGACGCCTTCCAGAAGCTAAGCACGGGATAAAGAACGAAATTTGGGTATAAACAAAGAAATGAGTCAGTCAGTTATGTGCCATGGATGATATACGCTTAGGTGATCATGTATATTTCGATATATGACAGACGAGGCAGTTTTTTTCCCAGAGTAGGTTGCCATAAGTTTCTGCCGCAGACCAGTTGCCATCCAAGGTTATAGAACCCGGTCTGTCCTTCTATTTACCCATAGCTGTGGGGAGAAGAAAATGATTCATACTTTCCCCAAGGGTATTAGCAAATAAGTGAATTTCAGTCAGTCATCTGACATGCATGATACACGCTTAGGCGATCATGTATCTTTCGATATATGAGTGACGAGGCATATTTTTCCCGCAGTAGGTTGCCATTTCTTTCTGTCGTAGACCAGTTGCCATCCAAGTCTACAGAAGCCGGTCTGTCCTGCTATTTACCCATAGCGGACGGGAGAAGAAGATGATTCATACGTTTCCCAAGGGTGGAGGTACGGAGAGTAATGGATTGAGGAATCGGAGAGCCGAGTTCGAATTCAAGTAGAATTACATTCACTTACGTGTTATTACCCTTGGGAAAGGCATGAAACCGCTTCTTCTCCCGCCAGCTATGGGTAAATAGCAGGACAGAATGTGTTCTGTACCCTTGGATAGCAACTGGTCTACAGCAGAAAAATGCCGACCTACTGCGGGAAAAAAATCTGCCTCGTCAGTCATGTATCGGAAGATACATGATCACCTAAGTGGAAATGAGTACTGAACTTTTATGTATTATCATCCTATACAGCAGTCAATGCTAGGCAGTTTCTTCACAGATGAATTAGAAGCAACAGAAACGTGGTTCTGCAGAAGGATGATGAGGATAACATGAACTAAATATGTGAGCAAAGGCGTCGGTGTTAAGGAAAATGGAAAGAAAAAGTCGCTTATAGTGAGCAGCATGAAAAAAAAACTCGCTAGCGCCCATAAAATATAAAAGGAAAGTGAGTTTGAAGTCAAGACGGATAGATGAAAGAAGCGTATAACATACCTAACAATTATGTAAATGGTTCTTTTGTGATGTCAACGAACACTCGGTAGACACTTTTGTAATGCGAACTAATACTCGTTGTCATTTTTGTAATGTTCGTTGTAGTAGAGACATTTAATGGTAAAATGAAATTATAGTACACCGTTGAACAATAATGTCAGACGCCTTCGAATAATCTCGCACAAATATTACTTGCTCGGTAAACCTCGCTCGAATAGTAATCCGAAATAGTATTGAGAATAGCGGTCCGTATAGTAATAGAGGATAGAACAGAAATGATGATGCGTATACTAATTGAGGATAGACTAGAAATAACGATCAGTAGTCGTCAGCAACTTGCTACATATATGCGTTCCCTCTATGGTCACGTGGTTTACTTAATTCGATCATGGGATCGCCTGTATTTGCTTACTGGCTATATTCAAACACAAGAGTCGGGAGCGACACTTTACTCCTATATAACAGGTTGGTAGAACAGGGATTAGGAGAGATAACAAGAAGATAAACGTTACAAAGAGCTATAAATGAGAGAATCGTTACTGCTATGTCCTGAATGGACACGGTACGTAGAAAGAGGAGAAGCTGGTTAGTTTATAATATAAACACTAGTGACGGTTATTTCAGTGTCTTGAAATCCTATGTAAAAGGTCGACAGTAAATTTCGTAAGAACGTGTAACTAAGTATAGAGAATGAATAAAAAAAACACAATTATTACGAATATAATGGCCTTTCGGTGATGGTGTTTTATTGTTTGCTGCCTATTTGGGTAGTATTAGTTTTTTTTTTCATTTTGTCTGAATAGATTATACTTATTTTTCGGTATTTTTTATATATAAAGACTTTCAGATATAGTTTTAACCAGTTATATGTTGAGAGTAAATTGACTGTGAATATGCGTATAAGGTATTGATTAGCCAGTGTGATCTGATCGGCCATTGTTCCTAAGAAGTGAGTTCGATCATCAGTGATTTTCTCATGCAAAATACGAGTGTCATTAATTAGAAACGATTTGGCATTTCGTATAATCAACTCAACAATATTACAGAAGTTTA
>OZ038502.1:71255570-71273070 GCA_964036315.1 Acanthosepion esculentum | reverse complement strand
TTGGATCATTTCTAATTGATCGCTTTAGCTCAAAGGTGGAATGATGATACCACTTCCTGTTGTGACCTCCTGATCCAGATTTCCTCTCTACTATTTTAAACTTTATTTTAAACTTATCACCGATCTCTTGATGGTTCTTGAATGGACTTTGAAGATGGAAGCCAGAGTAACAATGCTGGTACCATTGCTGAAGGCCTGAACGGTTTTTTTCTTCTCACCATTGCTCCGTTGGGAAGACATAGTGGAGCTGACATAAAATGATGATGTTCTCTTTCTAACTCAAATAGTTTTTTCTGTGATTCTAACGGAAATTGATGTCAAGATGGCGAAACGACTTATCTGAAAATCTGGAAAAAAGTTACTCAAGGAGTTTAGTTATTTTCAGACATTAACAATTTTCTGCGATGGACAATTATGCTGTTACACGATTTGGACAATTCTGCTGTTACAACCTCTGTGTGTATGTGTCTGTTTGAGAGAAAGAGAGAGAGAGAGAGAAATAGAGAGAGAGAATCAGAGAGAGAAAGAGAAAGAGAGAATCAGAGAGAGAGAAAAAGAGAGAGTATTCGATACGTGTTCGTTAACGGAGAGGTATGAAATTTATTTCTCTCCTATGGAAGTGAAGAACAAAGACAAAAAACACGCCTCTATTCCGTCGCAGACGTGTATACGCGAATCAGTTGATTGCATGATAAATGCTATTTGTGATTTTGCCAGGAGACAAGGAGGCGACTGCGCGTGCGCGCGCCTATGCGCGTTTTGCGTGCCATTACAAGGACGAGAGTCGAAAAAACGTTTTCACAAGACATTCGATCACGCATCGCGTGGGTGTCGACGTCATATGTTATTGAGCCCGGCTTCCATGGCATAGCTTTATATACATAAAGAATGAAACAAATGTTTTCATTCATTCAATCGTTTGTTCTTTAATTTTAATGCATTTTTGTGTGTAAACACACACACACATATATGTGTGTGAGTATGTGTGTGTGTGTGTGTGTGTGTGTGTGTGTACGTGTGTTCGTTTGTGCGTGTATGTCTGTGTTGTGAGAGTTTTTTCGTTATATTTTTACGTGTTTTGCTCTATTACTTTCTTTGTTTCTTTGTTTCTTTCTTTCATCCATTTTGTTCCCATTCCATCTTTTTTCAATCTTTCTTTGATTATCTGTCATTCTCTCTTGCTGTCTCTTTTACTTTACTTTCATATGTTCCCACCCTATTTTTCTTCTGTTTATTCTTTCTTTCTTTCTTTCTTTCTTTCTTTCTTTCAATCTTTCTTTCTTTCTTTCTTTCTTTCTCTCTTTCTTTCTTTCCTCTCCCTATATATTTAAACAGTTTCATATTTATTTCATCCGCCCTTTTCTTTCTTTCTTTCTTTCTTTCTTTCTTTCTTTCTTTCTTTCTTTCTTTCTTTCTTTCTTTCTTTCATCCTTCCTTCCTTTCATTCTTTCTTCCTTCCTTCCTTCCTTCCTCTCTTTCTTTCTTTCTTTCTTACTTTCTTTCTTTCTTTTTTATTTCTTTCTTTCTACATTGATTCATTTGTTAATTGATTGTTATATTTTTATTTGATTTTTTAACTGTTACCTGAATGATTTTATTCCATCCTTTTATTTCCTTCATTGAACTTTCCTTTCTTTTATCCTATCTCTGTTACTTAAAAAGAAACATTCTTGTTTTTCCTTTCTTTCTTTCTCTGTTTTCTTTCTTTCTTTCTTTTTTCTTTCATTCATTCATTCTTTCTTTCTTTCTTTCTTTTCTACTATCTCGTAATTGTTTTTTCCTCCTCCTTTCCTTTATTATCCTTTGATTATCTTTTTTCATCCTGCTTTTTGCTTATTCATTCTTTTAAAGATTTTACTTGATTTTCTTTCTATCTTTCTTTCTTTCTTTCTTTCTTTCTTTCATTCCTCCTACTATGTGGCAATTTGTTTTCTTTCCTCCTCCTTTCTCTTAATCGATTATCTTATTTTATCCATCTTTTTCTTTTTCATTCTTTTAAAATTTTTTCTTGATTTTCTTTCTTTCTTTTTTCTTTTTTGTATTTATTCATCTTTTTTCGAGGTATTTCGCTTCAATCATTTCATGTTTCGTTTTCATATCAGTGATTTTTATATATCGATTTTCCTTCGAATTCATATATTTCCATCCTTCCACTTCTTTCTTTCTTGTTTATTTCTCATTTTCGAAAATGTCATACACACACATACATAAACACACAGGCGTACATACCCACACACACGCACACACTTACAGATACAGACACAGACACACACACGCACACACACACATATATATATAATGTAAAAATTCCATTCGTTTAACGACTTGAAAATATTTTCGACTCGAACGACGTATTTATTTTTTTTATTCCACGTTTTTTATCATCTGTCGTCTTTTAAGTATCTTCTTCATATTTCATTATCCCAGAATTTTATATTTCTTACTCGAAAAAAAGAACAGATATTTTTTTTCTGTTGCCTTATATGGAATTGGATTTATCTTCAAGGTGAAGACGAAAATAACCGGAAGTAATGGTTATCAGAGACTACAATCTCTGCTGAATGCTTCAGATAAGTGAAAACATTGCAACAAACAGCAATAATTTTTGATTGGTCAAAAAGTGACATGCATTTTAGAGCAATACTGATATCTTATCGTGCCATTTTGCGAACTAATTTAATATTTTTTTTAAATCGGTATTTGCAGTGTTTTTCAAAATCCTGTCTATTGTTCACTTCAAGAAATTCAGATTTGAAATCTTCTTTTTCCTTTACCAACAAACTTTCAGGATCTTTGGATAGATATCCCATTTTCATGTGGAAATTGGTTGATTGATTCGTATTTTTTTTACGGCTTTTCAATCCTTTGCACGTTATTTAAAGCTAGAATTTTTAAATTGGACTATTTTTTGAGATAATAATAATTTAGTGAAACGCCTTTTTCCATTCAACCCGAGCTGGAGGGAGCAGATTCATAGCTTTCCCGAAAGTATTTGGGCGTAAGTGAATATAACGAACCCAACCAGAATTAGAACTCTACTCTCCGATTAAAAATTCCGAAACATTATTAATTTCACTACTCTCACAACCAAGCTTACAACACCTGTTATTCCTAAGAAGTCACCCATCAACGGACTGAGCGGTCACGACGTTGCTTTAATAGATAATCGTACGAGAACCGGTGTTTAAACGAGATATGGCCGTAAGCCCCTTCGTACTGAAAGTGAAGGTTTATTTTGCTTGTAGCTGTATCTATACACTCACAGAATGACATCGAAAAGAACAATGCAGGTAAAAAAGGCAGTGCACCTACATTTTAAACATCATGCATTTGATAAAGTACGTCACAAAAATGATGAAGCTACGCAGCTATACACATACAGTGGCCTAAAAAAGTTTTTTTTAGCAAGGAGAAATAAACTACATCTAATTTCAGTTAATGTCATGAACTACGAGGAAGGGAGTTCCACAGGCGAGATGTCCGAGTCATGAAGCTATTGGAGTAGAAGAGACGTCTACATCTAACAGTTTCAACGGTGAAGGGGTGGAAACGGGATGCCAGCCTCGTAGGACGTTTAAATTCATGAGGCCTAGGAACCAGCGAAAGCAGCTCATCGGAGTAATTACCGTGAAAGTATTTGTAAAAAAGACAGAGCGAGGCAACGTCGCGTCTGTGAGAGAGCGACTGCAGACGAGATGACAGATCAGGGCCAATTACATTGCATATCCGTCTCTGGATCTTAACAAGAATCCTGAGGCAAACAGCAGGGGCTCCAGACCATATATGGCAGAAATACTCCATGCAAGGGCGAATGGTCGATTTATACATTTGGAGGATCGATTCCGGGGAGAAAAATTTCCTGGCTCGGCACAGGGAGCCAACTTTCCTTGCGGTGGATGATGCAATTCACTCGATGTATTTGTTCCATCTCAGATCAGCGGACTTGCTAGGATTGATTTATTTGAGAATGATAATCGAACAATCCACAACTAATACTGATAGGAAAATTGCTGCATATGTATAGAAAATGAATTCACTAAATATAAAATATAAAATCGGGCGTAAGACAAGGATGTGTCTTTGCACCAGAATTATTTAACCTTTACAGAGGAGCAATCCTAACAGAATTAGAAGTGCTACGAGTGGTAGTAAAAAAAGGCGAGAAGAATTATGATATTGAGCTCTTTACCCATAAATATAGAAGATTTAAAACTGTATGTTCATAAGAGTGCGGTGAGTAAATTGTCGCCATTTTCTTTTCTTTTTTTTTTAAATTTCGCGCATGCGCGTTGTTTGAGTTTGTTGACCTCACAGTATAGTAGCGTCAGTTAGTTACCATCTGTGACAAAAAGCTCATCATGACGCCATTCATTCCGCCAGAAATTTGGACACGGGATGCTGTACTGCTTGGCCTTCGCGCCGGAAGCTCCAATACGAACATGTCAGAGTGAATGGGGGTTAACCTGCAGAAGATTCGGAAAGAGTTGGATGATATATGCAGTCATCATCATAGTGTTTGTATTGATCACCAGTAATGGCGACGTTATGCCGCCATTTATCTTCCCACGTGGTTTAATTCAACATCAAGTGATATTGATAAAGTACTACTGCCAGGGGTCGGCTACTGTAAGCCCCTATGTCTGGCAAAAGAACTCTGCATCATGCCACACAAGCGGAAATACCCAGTCATAGCCCTCAGGAAATTTCTGCGACTATATCTCCCATTATATCTGTGTCACTCCCAAGACTACAAACCCCTTAGTTATTATGTGTAGAGCGCAGTTGAGCGAGAGACCAACAAAACTCCTTACAACAGTAAAGAAAAGATGCAATAAAAGATGCAAGATATTCCGAAGTCGTCTGGGTTAGAGTTTAGTAGGTCGCCATGTGTATTTAAATGCGATCTTATTCAGCTATGGTCAGAAAACTATAACGTGAGTCTTCTTGTTAAACGTGTTGTAGTCTGTCCCATATGATATTCAGAAATTTGGATTGGTCAGGACACAGCTCTTTAAGAGACATGTAAATTCGTAAATAATATGGATTCATTGTAATTTAGTATTATTGATAAAAAGGAGAAGCCAAAACTCTATAATATAAACTATGAACACGACCACAATGTGTTTAGAAAATAAAACGTTCCTATAACTCTAGATATATGTGTAAAACTCCATATATATTCAGTTAAAAGTTAATTAGAATTTGTACCTGCTAATGGATAGATGAAACATCCGGACAATTTTTATATAATTTATGTACTGAAAAGAAAAGAATTATACGAACATATGAGAAATTATGTTAAAAAAGAACTCAACCATTGCAAATTGTAACTCGTTTTCAACGAAACTTGCATATATATATATATATATATATATATATATATATATATATATATATATATATATATATATATGAAGAAATATAGTATTAAGGTCTGCTATATTTATGGGATTAAATGTTCAATGTCAGAGATAGAGCGTATGTAAATATAAATATAAGACGATTGCGTCTAGCATGAAACAGCCTGTCGCCTCTGAGCGTTGACTTCAATGTTCTCTTTTATATTTATATTTACCTACGTTCTATCTCTGATATTGGGCTTACAGATATAAATATAGCACATCTTAAAAATATATTCCTCCATATATATATATATATTTATATATATATTTTTGAATTGGACAAAGTCCGACAATTTATTTAAATACATTTATGATATGTTTAACGTTCTTTTTATAGATACAAGTATTTAAGCAAATGCTCTGTTTTATAATAAACAGTATTCAGGCCGGTAAATGTTATTTAATACTGTTTATTATAAAACAGAGCATTTGCTTAAATACTTGTATCTATAAAAAGAACGTTAAACATATCATAAATGTCTTTAAATATATATATATATATATATATATATATATATATATATATATATATATATATATATATATATATAGTGTATTGTAACAGCAGATCAGTATTTGACAGCAAAAAATCACACCCTCCGAACTGAAGATAGCAAAAGCAAGCAAACCAAAAATCTGGGATGCACTTTAACAGAGAATGTGCGACACCCTTATCTAAATGTGCATTCGAATACCGAATGTTGTCTTCCGAATTTATTTTTAAGCTTTTCACCCCAAGCAAGCCTGGAAGCCATTAGCATGCAAGAGGTTACAGAAGATTTGGAGCGAGAGCAGATAGGAGTGAAAGAGTAAAGGATGTGGAGAAGGATATTGGATAGATCAAGGCAACTGGAGATATCGATTGACGTTACATTTGAATAGTTGCAGATTATAGTTGTCAGGGAAACAGGAATAAGGAAGGGAGTTCCACAGGCGCGAGGTGCGAGGCATGAAGCTATTGGAGTAGAAGAGACGTCTACATTTAACAGTTTCAACAGTGAAAAGGCGGGAGCGGGATACCAGCCTCGTAGGACGCTTGAATTCGTGAAGCCTGGGAACCAGCGATAGCAGCTCATCGGAGCAATTACCGTGGAAGTATTTGTAAAAAAGACAGAGCGAGGCGTCGCGGCGTCTGTGAGAGAGCGACTGCAGACGAGATGATAGATCAGGGCCAATTACATTGCATACCCGTTTCTGGATCTTATCAAGAACCCAGAGGCAAACAGAAGGAGCTCCAGACCATAACGTTAAAAAATAGTAAGTATTTCGTTATTAACAAATAAAAGAGTACTGAAAAGATTCATATGATCTTTCCTAGATTACTAAATTGTCAGTTATGTCCCATCATTTTACTGCTAAAATTTCAAAGTATAATTTTTATTCTAAGGGTTTACTTTCCCTCACTTCTCACCTACGGAGCAATATTCATTCTTTTCTGTCAACTTCGATATTCAAAAATGTAAATGCAACATCGACATGGTCTGCCTACTTTCATCCTGTCTCGTTTATTGTCCTTTCTACTCGTCAAAGTTTTCTTAGTTTCCGTAACTCGCAGTAACTCTTTGTGTCATAGTGTTTTCATTGTCTTGCTTGGGATGAAAGAATTTAAAATAAAAGTTTCAGATGGATTCCATTAGTTACTTTCACATTTCCAGACATTTACAGTTAAAAGACGCCACGATAAATACTCGTCTTTGAATCCCACTAATTTTCTCCATAACAAGAAACATTCAAATTTAACAAGAGAATTTCAAATTGTTATATGAATTCATTTTTCTCAACAATTGTTACTTTGCAGAAAAATTAACGCTAGAGTCTTACTGTCTTTAAATCATGTGTCACTCGTTATCTGTCTTCCTTATCGTCATACTATTCACTTCATACGGTCTTTGAAATTCATATCCCACTGCTTATTCATCATAAATATTTTAAAACTAATGCATTACTTCGAGTGGCCATCAAGCATTGTACATTACTATACAAATAGAATCGATTTCCATCGTTCAGTACGGAATTTTACAAACACAATTGTTAATTTACCGTACGTTGTCTATAAACCGAATGATTTTATTGTTGTATTTGAGACAAACTTCGACGTTTTCTAAAATAACAAAAGCACCATTTTTTTAAAAAAATCTCCTTCTTAAATATTATTCTCGTTTCACGTCGTTCATCTGACGAAATATCAACCTTAATGGGTTATTGTTATATAGGAATAAAGTGTCGCTGTCGACACTTGAGTTTGAATATAGATCGCCATTGAACAAACAGAGGCGATCCCATTATTGCATTAAGTAGACCACGTGACCATAAAGGAAACGCATCGTCTAAATTTTCACCATTTCTAGTCTATCCTCTATTACTATACGGACCGCTATCGTCTACTCTATTCACTATACTATTTCTCTATTCAGATCACTATACGGTGGTAACATTTCGAGCGAGTATTATCGAGCAAGTACTATTTGAGCGAGAGCTATTCGAAGACGTCTGACAACTGTATAGTTCAACGGCGTTACTAGAGTTGTATCTGCGATTACCAAGTCTCTACTACAACGAGCATTACCAAAGTGACACCGAGTATGGCATCACAAAAGTGGCAACGAGTGTTCGTTGACATCACAAAAGAGACACATTCGACATATTCTGAAATAATAAAAGTAACTTTTTTTTTATTTCCTTCTTCAATAGTATGCTGGTTTCACGTCGTTCAACTGAAGAAATTTGTAAATGAAAAAGAAATATTTAAGTAACGTGGATATTGTCATGGATAGTGGCTCGGAATAAGGATTCTGAGTGCCGATTTCAAATCCGTGTCGAGTTCTTTACATTCACTTACGCACAAATATATTTGCGAAAGATATGAATCTCTATATCCTCAAACATTCATGGCTTAAATAGCAGGAAATACTGGTTCCTATAGTTTTCTTTGGCCGTAGTGAAAAACAATTCTAGATATACTGACTCGACAAAAAGAAACACTGAAACATTGGTTTCTATAGCCTTAGTTAGCGACCATTCTAGATGTGTCGAAGTGATGAAAAGAAACACCGAAAGACAGTTTTATATAGACTTAGCAACCAATCTAGACATAGTGACTCGATAAAAAGCAACACCGAAAGACCGGTTGCTATAACCTTAGTTAGCAACCATTCTAGACATGGTGACTCGATAAGAACAACACCGAAAGACTGTTTGATATAGCCTTAGTTAGCAACCATTCTAGACATGGTGACTCGATAACTGGCAACATCCATTCCCAAATAAACCGGGTTATTCCTGGTGATTTTTCTTTTCGTTGTCTGAAATCATTCAGGGGTCTTGATCATGCCGCCGTAAGCGGTAAAACCTCTAATCATCTATGATGACGTCACCACGTATTCATCATGAAAATATATGGCTGCCGAGTTCTTTTCCAGTTTGGTTATCATAAGCTATTTTTGTAAGATTTAAATTTGTTTTGAAGGCATAGGTTCTTTTTTTTTTAGCTGCACAAATTTGTAAAACTACTGGGGTAACTTTGTCAGATAGGAGATAAATATTTTGCATTCAAAAATGTATCTTACAAATTTTATGTATATATATATATATATATATTATTTACGAATTCAAATGCCCATTAAGGAATTGTATTCCTCAAGAATCAACTTTCGTAAATAATTATATAGGCCACAATACAAATTGTTTAACACGGAGACTAACTCTACACCTTTCTGACAATAGCTCAATTAGATCTCATTTAAATATTCATGGAGACCTACCAGACACTATTCGGAATATACTTGTCGACATCACTAATATAATAGCATCATCCACTTGCAAAAAAGGTTAAAAATCATGGAAGCCTTATTAATAAAAACAAACAAACCAACACTTAATAATATTAAATTTGAACATGGACATAATAACTTGACCGTGTTTTGAAACAAAAAAAATGAAACATTTTATAAAACATGCATATAACAAACTATTTCTAATTCTAACAGTTGAAATATAATCCTTGAAAATGGCTAAATGTATAGCCGAAAGCGCTCGGATAAAAAGAACATTCGGACAGTTTTTATATAATTTATCATCTGAAAAGAAAAACTTTATTAGATCGCACGATAAATTATATAAAAGCTAAATAAAAGCACCTTGTCAGTGGGTTTTAATGAAATGTGTATGAAAGAAGGATTGCTGCCTAAATACACAAATATATATATATATATATATATATATATATATATAAATATATATATATATATATATATATATATATATATATATATATTAAACATGTTGTGTTGAATGTCAAAGACAACATAGACCTGCATAATTTCTTTTGAATTTTCTCATATTTTCTAATGAGACTTTTTATTTGAAAATTATATCGAAATAAATATTGCCCGTAAGATAACCGAGTACTTTCGAACCTCATTGTTCATCTTCAGGATCAAAATTTTTTAACAATGTCTTATATATATGTAGAGTCAACATTTTTTAAAACATTTGCAAATTGTTTTGTAGCGGAATCATGTTGCTACATTTTATTTTTTAACAAACTAAATAAAACGTTACAAAATCATTTTAATTTCAAAAGACGCGATGATGTTATCACGTGCATGGCGAAGATTTTTAATCATGTGAAGGCGTGAAAAATCACACACACACACACACACACACACACACACACATATATATATATATATATATATGTTGCACGACAAATGAGGGTTCAGTAAAATAAAGATGGCCTTATCTTTTATGGAGACGCATTGGTCTCCCAAAGCCTGCAAGTATTTGCAAACTTTTATGCGAGTGAACAGCAAGGCCCTCTTTATTGCGTGCGACAAAGACACAATGTCAGGTAAGACTATTATTGAGAGTAGAAGCATGAATGCCAACTAGATTTAATATTTGCACGCATTTGATCCCGATGTCCAAGTAGGCCCTGCTTAAAACATTGTATAGAATAGAAACAGGACAGACGCCAGATCACCAATCTGATTGTTACTTTTCCCCGGGAATTGTGTGTGTGTGTGTTTGTGTGTGTGTGTGTGTGTAAAATTTCATATATGTATATATATATGTATATATATTTTGAACAATAAAAATTATTAAAAAAATTAAAATCTTCAGACACACTGGGTTGTAGATTAATATTTTTCGTTTTTATTATTATTATTTCATTTAGATTCTTCGACTCGTTTCGACCAACATGGCCATCATCAGAAGAAAATATATTTCTGCTTGCTGGTAGCAGTGAAATACAGAAAAAAAATATATAGCTAGGAATATATATTATATATATATATTATATATATATATATTATATATGTATTATATATACATCTATCTATCTATCTATCTATATATATATATATATATATATATATATATATATATATATATATATATATATATATATATATATATATAGCTAGGAGAAAGCAAAATTTATATGCTAAGAAAGAACAACCGGTTTCGTCCCTGGACTTATTAAGTTTCTTTTCTGGGATATAAAAAATATATAAACGTGTAAATTAAATTAATATAACGAATGGAAGGGGAAAAATAATATGAATTTTAAGAAAACTAGAGTCCAATAACATTGAGACCCAGTAAGCATTCCCTCTGTTTACAAAGGGAAGGCCCACGGGATGTGATATACAAGGACTCTAGAACCTTGAGGTGATATGAGGAGTGGGACCTAAATAAAATCGAAGAACGGTCACCACTAAATATATACATCTGTGAAAGAACAATATGAATAAAAACGTATGAAAGAATCTTTGGAAAAGTAAGTTTTTTTTTTAACTTTTCTCTTGATAAGTCCACCAAATGTCTATTCGCGTCGGCTAAGATAAATTCTCCCTTTGTTTAGAAGTTCCTACTAGGGAAAGAAGATATCCACTTTGAGATTTAAAATGCAGCTACATACAGTTGCGGCCAAAATGTTCAGAAAGGAATGGTTTTCGTCAGAAAAGTAGATATAAGTTTTTATCAAAGTTGTTTCATATTCTATAAATTTCACAGACAATAAATACGATATAAATTGTTATTGTCTGTGATTTTGGAGTAATTTGAGAGGATAATACAAAAGTTATAGATGATTTAGTGATTTACTGCAAAGCCCATAATATCGTATGTATTGTCAGTGAAAATTATGGAATATAAAACAACTTTGATAAAAAATTATACCTACTTTTCTGACGAAAACAATGCCGCTCTGAACATTTTTGCTGCAACTGTATATATATATATATATATATATATATATATATATATATATATATATATATATATATATATATATATATATATATATATATATTTAAAGAACATTATTATATATATGATATAATTTTGAGGGATTAGAATAATCATTATAGTAATTAATCGAATCTAGAAAAATCCTCAATAGAAAATCAGAAAGCACTGGGTAGCTGTTTCGTACTATTTGGAACTCATCATTAGTGGGCATACACTAACGAGATTGAAACCCGGGCCATTACGATACAACGTATACGTAATACCACAGGATCAAAGGGCCTCGGTGAAGAAGAATGAAATGACTAGACTCGATATAGCGCCGCTACTCACAAGCGTTCAAGCCCAACGGGTTGTACCCCAAGAGAGCAACGTCATCCCCCACCTTATACGCTCCTTCACGGTGCATTAGTTGGTGAAGCAAAAATATACAATTGATAGAATATACAATAATCATTATAATAATTCATACAGTTTAGAAATCTTATGAGTATCGGTGCTTCAAATTTGGAAAATGATCCTGGAATATATATATATATATATATATATATATATATATATATATATATATATATATAGAGAGAGAGAGAGAGAGAGAGAGAGATGGGTTTGGTGCATAAGTATCAGGTGTTTTTTTAAATAATATTTATTATGAAAACAGAAACATAATAATTCAACAATAACATTTTAAAATGATTATTCCGGAGCGTATGATTATCGGCATGCATTTTATAACCTTTAATAAAAAGAAGCTGTTCTGCCGTCTTTGTTTCTAAGGACGTCGTGTTTTGGTTAATACTTTATTGGCTTTCCGGAAGGTGTCTTTCTATCTTCGTATAGGTCTTCGGTTTGGTTAGTCACATTCTGCGTCGTCTGTAACTGTGCAACACTAAATTCTTAAAATTTCTGCACTTGCTTCGTTTTAACCTTCCGAAATATATTGGGTTGGTGCATAATTATCGGGCGTGTGTTTATCTGAATCTAAAAATAAACACGCTAAAGTTCACCCTCATCCCGTACCGTACGCTGACGGCTTAGTGGGAGAAGTTCCGACTGGCGCAAATTCAGTCGGGTTTCGATCCTAGCTAGAGGCAACCGGACGTCTAGCCACACTGATGAGCTGTGAAACAGCGAAACAGTCTGTCTGTGGATGACAAATATATATATATATATATATATATATATATATATATATATATATATATGTTGAGTCTTGACTCAATGTTGAATCTCGCCTATTGCATGGAATAATAATGCAACACAAAATGTACTTGGAACAAGAATGTATTATAACAAGAAAGTGTACACAATAAGTACATATAGTATTTCTGTATATTTCTGGGAAGACGTTCCTGGAGAATGTGTTGACTAGTCGCAGTCGATCAGAGTCTCTAGTTGGATCTCGTGATTCTCTTCGTCTTCCGGTACCAACCATTATTTATATAGTTGGTAGTCACCTATGCAGATTAGGTGGATCCTACCACAACACCCCCCTCCCAAGCCTTGGAATCCTTTTGGATTTCAAACTGGCTTCTATATGGGATGATGATTATGGTTATTCCTTTGTAGATCCCCTTTGCATAGTTCATATATATATCTGTTTTTTTTTTTTCAATATCTTTTTCGTTTTGGATTCACGTCCAATGGGTCCGTGAACTTTCGTTTCCTACCGGATCTTCTCGGTTCATGAGCACTCTGCGGAGGTTCTACTTGAAAAGTATCATACATTACATCAATGGGATCTTCCTCCTCATCCGGTATACTCTCTTCATGCTCTAGCACGTAGCATTTTTTGAGCTGGTTCTGGTGCCTCTTATGAGTATTCTTTGGCCCTTTTATTATGTAAATCAGGTCACCGATTCTCTTATCCACTATGCCTCGCTCCCAGAACTCAATGTTGTTTCTATAGCACTTGAAAAAGACTTTCTCTCCGGGGGTGTATCTTTTTCTAGCTGTATACATAGTGTTCTTTATTCTATTTCTTCCTGGCAAAAGCTTGTCAAACACTGACTTAACTTTCCTAGCGAACATTAGTTCAGCTGGTGCCATGTTTGATGGTGTTCTGTGGTTAGGCGTGATTCTGTATACTTGTAGGAATTGCTGAAGCGCCTTTTCCGTTGGAACTCCTGAGGCTTTCTTCAGAGCGCGCTTTAACGTATCTACAAATCTTTCTGCGAGTCCATTGGATCTCGGATGATACGGCGGCGTCGTTATGTGGTTAATTTGATATAACTCACAAAATTCCTTAAATTCGTCAGAAGTGAATTGTGTACCATTGTCACTCACAATACACTCTGGCACACCGAACCGTGCAAATAGTTCATGCAAAAAAGTTGTTGTGGTATTGGACGTAGGCTTTTTGCAGCGTAGTACTTCCGGCCATTTTGTAAAGCTATCTACCACTATTAAGTAGTAATAATCTTCTACTGGACCAGCGAAATCAATGTGTCATCTTTCCCACGGATGATCCGTCTTGGGCCATGGTTTGTGTACTATAGGTGGTGCCTTAGCTGCTAACGCACACCCTTTACATCGATGAACCATGTTTTCGATATCCACATCCATTCCTTTCCAATATACAAAGCTTCGCATTAAGCTTTTTGTTCTATTAATCCCCGGGTGACCCATATGAAAGTCCCGTAGGATTCTTTTCTGCAACTTTTTTGGTACTACTACTTTCTCACCATTTGCGAAAAGCATGTTACGTTTCTTTTTAAATATAGGCATAGTATTTTCTTTTAATTCAAATTTAGCTTCAAATTTGTTACATCTTCCAAGACCAGGTGTAAAGGTTTCCGTAAACTTTTTCTTTAATTCCTCTTTAATGTCCTGTCTTGTTTTCGTATTACTTCCTATTTTTCCGCAGAATGAGTTTAACGGTTTATCCCACAATTCGAATGTTTCAATAAAATCTGTACCCAACAAGTTTTCTCCATTTCTCAGAATGAAAACTTTTATTTTTTTAACGATCCCATTCAATTTCATTGGAAGTACAACCTCGCCTTCGAAGTTAATTTGCTTTCCAGTTACCGTTCGAGCGAGTTTCGTTGACTTCATTATTGTAGGCCTTTTTAAAATCTTCCATGTTTTATCGTTCATTATTGTTAAATCTGACCCTGAATCGAGTTGAAATTTGATATTTTTTTTGAATATTTCAGTCGTCACATATTTCCTCAAATCTCTATCTGATTTGATATTCGAATTTGTTTGTCTAATTCGGTTCTTGCATTTTTTCGTTTTACAACAAGATCCTTTGTGACCATTCTTTTGGCACACGAAACATTTCTTATTTCTATATGGGCAATTTACCTCCCAATGTCTTTCGTTACAACGTCTGCAATTATATGGTGGGACTTTTTTATTTTCTTGTCTATTATTAAAATACGCTGATTTTTTTCTCCAATTTTTCTCTACTGGGTACTTTGACTGCTTTTTTATTTTTTTAATATAAGCAATACCAGCTTCTTCGATTTTTTGCGACTCTTTCTTTAACTTTACGGCCCGTTGACACTCCTCTGCTAACTTTTGCAGGGTAAGGCCTTGTTCAGATTCGAGTTTAGACAAAACTCTACGTCTTATTTCGGCACTCTTACTGGATACCAGTCCTTGAGCAAAAATTAAGCACTTGAATTCTTCAACCGTAATCTCTGCCAATCTGAAATTTTCACAATGTCTATTCACTATAGATGCATATGTTAAGTAATCCTGATCGTCGGATTTAGAAACATTCATGCATAACCATCGCTTATGCCAAAGCGACATATTTGCTCCAAACAGCTCTTTTAGCAATTTCACTGTTTCCGAGAATTCCAATTCAGTTGTTTTTCTCGGTAGAATAAAATCTACAAATTTGCTATGTTCTGCTGTACCTAGCTTTCTTAGTAATAGACTGACTTTTCTTGAATTCGACCAGTTTTCACAGTCTGTGTAGAAAATATCTTCATATCGTTTAAAGTACGCTTCAAACGTTTTTTCTTCGTCTGGCACATAGTTGAAAGTTTCCAGCGAATTAAATATGGTGTTATTAGAATATGAAGAATTTCCCTCATTTGCCTGAAAGTTGTTTAATTTCTCCAGTGTTAACTTTTGAATTTCCAAAAGTCTTTCATCTTGTTTTTCTTGATATTTCTGTTGTCTTTCATCTTGTTTTTCCTGATATTTCTGTTGTCTTTCCTCTTGTTTATCCTGATATTTCTGTTGTCTTTCCTCTTGTTTATCCTGATATTTTTGCAGCGCTATTTGTTGTTTTTGTTGTCTTTCATCTAGTTTCTCTTGATATTTATGCTGTGCTATCTGTTGTTCCCTTATTAATAAGGCAAACTGTTCCTGCTGGGATTTGAATAATTCGGATATGACTTTGGATAGTTCATCCATTTTTAGCTGATAGTGTTCATGCAACAAGGAATATACTTTTAATTTGTGTATCCACGAATATCATATAAGCTGACCAAAAAAATCGAAGCAACGTACGACTTTTTATATTTTATGTCTTGCTTTTACATTCACGCCCGTGCTAATCAACTTTGGTATTTTTTTTTTTTCGTGAACAGAGAGCGTCGGACTTTTTTTTTTTTTTTTTTTTTTTTCCGACTTCTGTTCGCGTATTTCAATGACAACGTCTGATTTTCTTATCAGAGGTAATTCGTCACTATATTGTTGAACAATTAATTTAAAAAAATAATTTTTTAAAGTTTGTTACCTTTCAAAGTCGACACGGTTTATTTGTGCTCCTTTTAATCCATGCATGTTTTTGTAGTCGGCCAATTTTTCTTTTTAGAGGGTGTCTCCGTGTAGATAATTTTTTAATTTAAAATTACCGTTATTCGTTTACGACACCTTTCCACTTTTTCTGAGTGAACGTTCCTTTATGCTTAGTCGTCTTTTAACGAGTTTTACATATCCAGAAGTTTAGAATCCTTCGTCGTTACGTTAACGTTGGACTTTTAATTAATAGCTTTTTTTTCAGCCTGGGTTCTTCAATGATTTGTCCCAATTGTTGAAAACTCTCACTATTAATTCTTTCTTCTTTCCGTATGGTTCGTTCTACTTCTTTGCCATTGTTGAAACTTGGCGTATGGTTCGTTCTACTTTGTGGCCATTGTTGAAACTTGACGCATGGTTCGTTCTACTTCGTCGCCATTGTTGAGTCTTGACTCAATGTTGAATCTCGCCTGTTGCATGGAATAATAATGCAACACAAAATGTACTTGGAACAAGAATGTATTATAAAAAGAAAGTGTACACAATAAGTACATATAGTATTTCTGTATATTTCTGGGAAGACGTTCCTGGAGAATGTGTTGACTAGTCGCAGTCGATCAGAGTCTCTAGTTGGATCTCGTGATTCTCTTCGTCTCCCGGTACCAACCATTATTTATATAGTTGGTAGTCACCTATGCAGATTAGGTGGATCCTACACAACAATATATATATATATATATATACCTACAGGTATAACTTCCGTTAACAGATTTAGTGTGTCAATGTCTGGTTTTCCTCTAAAAATCTATAGTTGAAAGAATAGAAATCTTACATCTAACTCAATCATGTCTCTCTACCCCCTTCAGCCCCCCATTGATAACCTTGCTTCGTTGTCAAGTTTTTTTTTAATTACCATATACTCGTATTTTGATTGGTCATTCTAGCTAATGTAACAGCGTTTACCCCTAGCGAAGGATCGTTAATTAATTTGAAACTTTTAAAACCATTTATTCTACATTCAACATCATCACTTGATAAGACACCGGGAGTGTTGAAACAAAATGGCTATTTTTGTAGTGATTTTATAACATATTTATGTTATAATATTTAAATAAATAATTATATATATATATATATATATATAT
>OZ038502.1:71240570-71253070 GCA_964036315.1 Acanthosepion esculentum | reverse complement strand
CGTAAACGTGGAGAAGAAAACCTGTCAGATTTTGAAGCGGGCAACATTTTCAATTGGAAATAAGGCAATAAAAACTGAAAAAAATATATTAAAAACATACCCTAAATTATGGAACGGTGGTAAAATGAGAGTGATTATCGTTCTAATAATTATTTACATCCTCTGCAAAATGAATAACCTACTTGTGCAGAGAACCCCCTTGTTATTACACATCCAGTACGATATTATTACCACCATCACTCACTGTTCAGTGTTTTCTGTCTACACTCTTGATCAAAAATATAAGACCACTTAAAAAAATATGAAAAGAGACTGTTTGTCATGGATACATTATAAACGTTTTTCTTACTTAAGTTTACTAATTCGATAATCTAAGATGTAATGTAGACAAAAAGTTATAATCCGATCAATTTATTCAGAAATGGACGTTTTTCTAAAATGAGGCGTTTTACACTTGATCAAAATTATAAGACCAAGGGGTATAAATTGTTAGATCTAGGGTAATTCCAATGTTTTTAGTTCAGTTAGAGATTAGCAATCACTGCGTAAAGATGTCACCATGTCTAAAGCAAAGCAAACTTACCGAAGTTGAGCGTGCTCGAATTCTAGATTTCCATAATCAAGGTTTGTCACAGCGGGCGATCGCAGCTAAGGTAAATCGCACTAAAACTGTGATTAGCAACTTTCTAAAGGACAGTACGAATTATGGAAACGCAAAGTCTACTGGTAGGCTCCCCCCAAATTCTCCGGCATTGTGTAGGAGAATAAGACGTGTTGTTGTTAAAGCCAGTGGACTTTCTTCTAATCAAATTAAGGCAGCCACAGATGCTGATTGCAGTCCAATAACCATCAGACAACACTTACGACAAAACGGCATGTTAAATAAATAGAGCAAACAAATTCCTCGGCTGCTTCCACGTCACAAATTGAACCGTTTAAGGTTTAGTCGTGAATACCAAACATGGGACATTGAGAAGTGGAAGAAACTTGTGTTTTCTGATGAGAAAAAATTCAATCTAGATGGTCTTGATAGCTTCCAACGATATTGGCATAACAAAAACATGCCTCCTGAAATTTTCTTCACACGCCATAGAGGTAGAGGGTCCCTACTGGTATGGTGTGCCTTTTCTTACAGAGGGACTGTGGAGGTTCAGGTGGTGCAGGGTCGTCATCTAGCGGCTGGATATGTTGGTATGCTTCAAAAAGCATCGTTGGTGACGGAGGGCCATCGTTTGTGTGGGGATGGATGGATGGTTATTCCAACAGGATAATGCTGCAATCCACACTGCATGCCGGATATATATATATATATATATATATATATATATATATATATGTATATATATATATATATATATATATATATAGAGAGAGAGAGAGAGAGAGAGAGAGATAGTAGCCGTGGCTCCAGGGGACACAATCCTATGGTTAAAGAATATCTCAGTAGAGTTCCACTACGGAATATGTGAGTGAGCGGCGCTATATTGAGTCTGATTTGCTACCTCTTCGTCACCGAGGCCCGTTGGAACAGTTGGTGTGACGTTTGGTTGATAACCTAACTGTCAGGGTTTCAATTCTCGGTAGTGGATGCGCGCTGCTGATGAGTCCCAAATATAGAACGAAACGGCTATCCAGTGCTTTCTGCATTCTGTTGAGGTTTCAGACTCTATGAATTACTTAAATATATATATATATATATATATATATATATATATATAAGTTACTTATATATATATATATATATATTACTTATATATATATTACTTATAAATGTATATATATATAAAAAATTAAGGAATCAGTTGTTTCCGCTATCTTCTTCAGACGATTTCGATCAATTGATTTTCTAACGCTTCATTTAAAAAAAAATAAAAATATTATGAACGCTAGATTAAATAAAAGATGTATAAACGCACGACGTGAGGTGTGGTAGAAGGTAAGTAGGAGATGAGAATAAATCAAGAATATTGGAAATATATCGGTGGAGTATTAAATGAAATTCACATACGTTCTTTTTATCCACTTCAAATAAACCAAAACGTTTTAGTATGAATAGAACGTGACATACTTTCCGATCTCGGGTTTAAAAGGTTTTATTTCGGTTTGGAAATATTATTATAGCTAATTTTTCTTGTTGACAAACGTTGGAAATAATTTTTGTAAGGTTTAGCTTTTTTAAAAAAAAATCCTGATGACAATCGGATACTTTTTACTTTTCTCCTTTAGTTTCCATACGTGGCTGTCTAGTTTATTAGAATTTCTGAGGCTTTCTAGCTTAAAAGGTGACTTATGATTGTAGAACCTCTTTTTTAACCGTAACCTGCAGTACACTCCATAGATTTTCCGGTTATTTATATCGTTTACTTCTGCTTTGTATATTACTACTTCAGTTTTGCAAACTCCATCTAATGGACATCTGTTTTTATGTCTACAATTGCAAATATTACTGTTAACAATGATTTGCTGCACGTTAGTTTTTAAATTCTTGGCGTTTTGGAGGTTTTTTATTGTTGTTTCTAAATTACTAATACAGCTGTAGCTTAATTTACTTGTGTTTTTATTAAGTATTTTATCTAATTCGGAATTTTTTTTTGGAAGTGTTTATTAAATAATTTGAAAAATATTTTCCTATTTTATACTTGATCTCTAAGTTCAAAGGTGGGGATTTAAACCAAATATTATGTTTTCTTTTACTTTAATTGTTCTTCAGTTGTTGTTTTATTTGAGGTTTAAATTCCAGTTTGGTTTTATGCCCCCTCTTCTTTCATCGGCCTTTCATATCCTTTCTTTTAATCTTTTTAAATTATTTTACTAGAGGACTTTATAGATAACCTGGACTCTATTCGTTTGGAGATTTGCTTTATATGTACTTGCAGTGTGGTTGGATCTGACATTCACGTATTTCAATTTAGCGTTGAGATTCATGTATGGAGAAACCTGCCAGTTTGTTGATTTCATTCTACATCCAAATATTTGATGATTTTATTTGCATACCGACTTCTATTTCAAACCTGAGGCTTTTGAAGAGTTTGAAAAGCGCCTTTCTTATATTGTCATTTGTTCTTCTGTTGTCTGGCGCTATCATCAGTTCGTCATCCCAATACAGGCCATGTATGTATGTATCTATGTATCCATGTATGGTCAAATCACGCTGAAAACACCGGTTCTCGTTCGATCACCGAAGTTAAGCATCGTAGAGTCAGGTCAGTACTTAGATGGGGGACCGCTTGGGAACACCTGGTACTGTACGCAATTGTGGCTGTGTGGCTGAGTGGTCTAAGGCGTTGCTTTAGAATCACGAGGCATCGAGTTCGAATATTGGCTGGAATTAATTTCAGCAGCTATCGGACTCCAAGCGCAGGGCACCTTTGGCAAGTGTCTGTTCCATAGCCACGGGTCCACCAAAACCATGTGAGGGAATTTGGGAGAGGAAACTGTGTGGAAGACCTCGTTGGCCAAAGCTAGCACGATATCACAAAACACCGTGATTGCGAGTTGAGGTGGCCAGCCTTGTTCATTTATGATCACGCTGGGTTCGCACCAACGCTCTAAAAACTGTTAATTGGCTCTGCACACGCCAATGACAGTATAAACTGCAGGTGGGCTCTGTGGGCATTTCCCAGGTGGGAAATTGCAAAATGCCTGTGCAAATGTTGCAATATGCGCTAGCTAGCTGTGCATTGCAACGGGTATCCTCGATATCGAGTGGTCAATTATTATTATTATTATTATCCATGTATGTATGTATGTATCTAGCTATGTATCTATCTATGTATCTCTGTATGTATGTATCTATGTATCTACGTATGTATGTATCTATCTATGTATCTATACATGTATGTACGTATGTATGTATGTATTTATGTATCCATGTATGTATGTATGTATGTATGTATCTATCTATCTATCTATCTATGTATCGATGTATGTATGTATCTATATATCTATGTATGTATGTATCTATATATCTATGTATCGATGTATGTATGTATCTATAATATCTATGTATCATCTATGTATGTATGTATCTATATATGTATCTATGCATCTATGTATGTATGTATCTATATCTGTATCTATGTATCTATCTATGTATATTTGCATGTCTGTATCTATGTATGTATATATCTATGCATGTATGTATTCATCTATGTATGTATGTATTTATGTATGGTTGTATGTACGTATGTATGTATGTATGCATCTATGTATGTATTTATATACGTATCTATGTAGGTATGTATGTATCTATGTATTTATCTATGTGTCTATGTATGTATGTATGTAGGTAGGTAGGTATGTATGCATGCTGAAAAAATAGAAGCAAGATGGCAATCTAAAATAAAATTTGATAATTGGGATAATTTTGGGAAATAGGTTATGTCGAGAAATTTTCTTCACCTCTTAATAAATTCCGGTGAAAAGTGATCATATCTAAAGCCATTAACACCGCCTATCATGAAAACAACAAACAAGTATATTAATTCTCTATAAAGTTATTACAACAATTCAATTCAAGGTGGCTAGACAAAGAGAATTATTCACCGAGCCTTGTGCCAACGACTTGATAGCGACTGTTGAATAAAAATGGAAGTCTTAACAGGAAATTAAGAATAAATATTTTGTGGTTTGATGCCCAAAACTGAACAGCTATACCTAAATGCGGAAACTGGATCCTGATACTTGCAAACACTGAAAAGATTACTTGCCAAATCGTGGACTTTGATCTACAAGCGGAAAACAGAATCAGGACAAAAGAAAGGGGATCTATCTGGTTCTTATACGGGATCGGAAAAACTATGGAGAATAAATGTGCTCCAATAAATGGCACCTTTTGAACTGCCCCCAAATCAATCGGCCAGGAACGGGAGAGAAAGAAGTGAACATTTGAGAAAATATGAATCCTGTCCAAACCACACCATAGCTATTATATTTGAAGTGGTAAAGGAGCAATCAAAACAGATACTAATGGGATACACGGTATGAATATATAGCAATGCATGTAATAGTAATTCATTTCTTCATTCATTATTATTATTGTTGTTGTTTTTAATTTCTTTGATATCTGGCGTTTACACATTTCTCTCCGGGTCCCGCCCAGGGACCTAAGGTTAGAAATGGTATCATGACACTTTCCACTGCAAAAAAAAATATAAATAAATAAATTACGTAGATAAAGCCCTTCGTAAAGTGTGGGCTGTACTTTTCAGAATAATTTTTTGTATCGCTTTGAGGCATGGACTTCCAGGGATCCCTTCAATTAATCTACTGGAATCGTTTCCAACCAATTCTAAGGTTAAAAACTGCAACAGGGTTTGTTGATGTTCCCATGTGCCACATTTTTTAGATTTCTATTTCAAGGTCCTTGTATTTTGACAGCTTTTCGAATATCTTCAAAGATACATTGCAGACTGCAGGGACTGCCATATCAATAAGGAGGCACTTATTTTGTTTGTGGTCTTTAATAACAATGTTATTATTATTATTATTACTATTACTATTATTATTATTATTGTTATTGTTGTTGTTGTGTTTGCTGCTTTGTATCCTGTAGAGCCGGGTTCAAACTATGGTCCTTAGCCCCTATGGGGGAATTGTCATTTAACAGATAGCACTTTTCTTAGTATATCGGATGTTCCTACTAGGGCGATCTTCTGGGAAAATTGTACGTTAACATTACCTGGGACGCTGTTATTAAAATTTCCCATTCATTTTCTCACGAGACCCAGAGCTCCGATTAGTATTGGTACAGTCTCAGTCTTCATTCCACACATCCTGTTAATCTCGATCTCCAAGTCCTTGTATTTGGACAATTTCTCGATACTTTTTTATGGAGCTATTTCCTTCAGATGGTGCTGCTAGGTCAATAATCATACACTTCCTGAATTTCTTGTCTTTTATGATAATATCAGGTTTGTTGGTTTTTATTTCCCCGTCAGTTTGAATTGGCATCTCCCACAGGATAGTTACATCGTTATTTTGTGTAACTGTGATCATACCGTCTTGCAGTGTATCCGTTTTTGTGCTTCGTGCATATCTTCCAGTGCACATATATCGCTACCTTGTTATATCTGTGGGTATATTCACTTTTTGCTAGTTCCGGACATCCTGAGATAATATGGTCAAGAGTTTCATCATATTGTCCGCAGATCCTGCATTTCGGATTAGTTCCTTCCTAATGTCAGGATGGAACGTATTATTATTATTATTATTATTATTATTATTATTATTATTATTATTATTATTATTTCTTTCGATATTTTTGTATATACATTTCCTTCCAGTCAGAAATAGCTTTATGAGATTTTCCACTGAAGATTAAAAAGAAAAAAGAAAAAAAAAAGAAAACAACAAAAAACAAGATCACCCATATTTTACATAGACAAAGCTCTTCGTAATGCGTGAGCTGTACTGGGGTACTTTTAAAAAAAATTATTTAAGTGAAGGGTTATCAGGAATCCCTTCAATAAATCTACTGGAACTTTTTTTTCCAATTAATCCGAGGGCTCCAACTACAACTGGAAATATTGATTTTGTCATGTGTCACATTTTTGAGATTTCCATTTCAAGATCTTCGGATTTTAATAGTTTTTGATGTTTTTCAAAGACAGATTACAATTTGCAGGAACTGCCATGTCAATAAGAAAGAACTTTGGTTGTTCTGTCTGTGTGTATTGTGAGCTCCCATAGCATTGTTACAGGTCCTATCTTTTGTAACCGCGTTCGTGTGATGTTCATAGCTTTTTCTTGCAGTTTCCATACCGTAAAATGTGCACATTTTCCGCACTATCATGCCAAGTTTTATATTCAGTGGATGCTAACACCGTGAAACCTGATAAAAGATGTTCACTTGTTTCTAGATATTCATACTGAATCTGTTAACACAATTTTTCAGTCTGTGTATTTGGTCATTTCTAGTTAGCAAGAATTGGTCCTGTGCAGCAAGAATAAAACCTTAGGTTTCAGCTTTTAACTCTGCACTACTTAAACACTGATGTGTATGGGGTTTGGTCAACATCAGTTTATTTGACCATGTAGAGGCTTATTTTACTATCAGTCTTAGTAATTATATATAAAGACCTAATCTAGTAAATGATACAAAGGCCAGCCTTAGTAATTATAAATAAAACCGTAATTTAGTAATTGATAAAACGATCAGTCTTAGTAATTAAAATAAAGCCGTAATCTAGTATTTGATAAAACGATCAGTCTTAATAATTATATATATAGAACTAATCTAGTAACTGATACAAGGGCCAGTCTTAGTAATTAAAATAAAGCCGTAATCTATTATTTGATACAACGATCAGTCTTAGCAATTATATATAAAGACCAAATCTAGTATTTGATCCAACGATCAGTCTTAGTAATTAAAATAAAGCCGTAATCTAGTATTTGATACAACGATCAGTCTTAGTAATTAAAATAAAGACGTAGTCTATTATTTGATAAAACGATCAGTTTTAGTAATTAAAATAAAGACGTAATCTAGTAATTGATCCAACGATCAGTCTTAGTAATTATAAATAAAGACGTAATCTAGTATTTGATAAAACGATCAGTCTTAGTAATTATATATAAAGAACTAATCTAGTAACTGATACAAGGGCCAGCCTTAGTAATTAAAATAAAGCCGTAATCTAGTATTTGATACAACGATCAGTCTTAGTAATTAAAATAAAGCCGTAATCTAGTAATTGATAAAACGACCAGTCGTAGCAATTAGGAATAAAGGCGTAATGTACTAATATAATACAATGACCATGCTTAGTATTTATAAACAAAGACATAATCTAGTAAATGCATTTTATTGTACTTACAGAGTTATGTTTAAAATTGAAATGGAACGTGTGTGTTCTTGAGGTGAAATGAAATGATATTCTATGAAAATGGGAGAATTGTCAATGAATGACCTGCATTCTTCGAACAGGTCATTAAAACAACAACAATAATAATAATCGTGACTAGAAGTCGATTTCATTATATTCCATATAGTGATTTTCTGATCGCAATTTACATGTAGCACAATGAAAAAAAATTAGGGACACACATTGAGGATCGAACTCACCACTCATTCGTAATTGATCCACCGAGACAACCTTGCAAACGATTACATCACGCGGAAGTGCTGCCTACTCACAACTACATCACGCGGAGGTGCCGTCCCCCTCATATATTTTTTAGCAAACTGTGTCACCAAAAGTAATTCTAACTTTAAAAAAAATAACGTGAAGTTTTCAAATTTTAATTAGAGGACGCTCTAATTTTTTTAAAATAGCTCGGTGTTAAGAAAAGGAATAGAAAAAGTGATATAAATTTTTGGCATCTAAAACCAAAATAATAATTATAATAATAATAATAATAATAATAATAATAATAATTATTATTATTATTTATTTATTTATTTATTACTTTTTATACCATGACTTACCCGTTTAGCTTATTCTTTTTAAAATGATTATGGTCGGGCATAAATGTGTTGGCTTAAGAAATATATATATACTACCTGACTAAACCACCTTCGGAGATAATCGTGGTTGCAGAAAGGTAACTTTTTTGGATATTTTATCTTGACCATGTTCGCCATAGTCTATTAATATAGAATACAGCGCACTACGTAATCTGTTCAATGAAACAACATTAAATATTAACACTCACGAGTTAGACACTCTACAGGATCTGACTATATTGCCAATAGCAGCAGCAGCTGTTCCGTAATTCTTCAGTCTTCGTTATCAGAGATTGGCAGTGTATATTCGGAAAAAAACATGGCTGCCTTTATACACGTCGCACTGAATATTTTGAGCCTTCTGATTGGTTAAGCATTCTATTAGTGAAGTATAAAATGAGTCACTTCATTTTTGGTTGGCTCACTAGTACGTAGAGTACCCAAAAACTGTAACCCCCCCCCATTGTGGGTACATTATGGAATCATCTTACAAAATATTAGTAATGTCAATATTCATATGAAACAAATACTTTAGTATTCATAAAATAAAATTTATTTTTTTTTGTAAAAAATTACTATCCACAAATATTAGTTATATCATTTTGTCTACTGTTAATTAATTCAGGTTAATAAACATTAATAACAATATTATAAATTTGGGTTGTGATCACAAGAAAAAAGTGGAAAAGTTGTTATTTTACCCATAGCTGGGACCCATTAAAACAGGCACTATCACTCCTGGTCAGAGTCATTCAGGAGGACGATTGGCCAAAACTAGGATTATTTACGTTTATACCTCGAATCTAAGGTCTAACATTCATACCAAAAACTGACGTTTTTAAGACAATAACTAATGGATGCAGTTTTACGTCCTACCCAGGACTAATAAGGACTTTATAGGTCAGTACCAAATATGACAGGAATGAAAGCCCGTAATTTCAATTTTGGAATTGGCTTTGTAAACAAATCTGACACGTTATTTTCCGATTGAACATAATCAATTTGTACTATTTTTTTTTCTACCTGATCCCTAACAAATTGATATTTAATATCAATATACTTTGATCTTTGATGTATTATTGGATTTTTATCTAAAGCAATACTGGCCTGATTGTCACAGTAAATAGTTATAGGCTCACTTATTATTAGTGTTGTAATTGTTTTTATTAGTAATTTAAGAAAAATAGCCTCTTGTGTTGCTTGCGACAATGCAACGTATTCTGCCACACATGTTGAAAGTGAAATCATTCCCTGTTTATTAGATTTCCAGACAATTATTGGATTATCTTTTGCCAATCTAAAGCAATAGCCTGTAATACTTTTACGATCTGGTGAATTTGCCCAATCAGCATCACAAAATCCTTCCAGCTGTAGTGGATTTTTTGATTGTCGAAATACTACACATTGATTCTTAGTTCCCTTTAAATAACGTAATACTTGCTTAGCTCTTAAATAACGTAATACTTGCTTAGCTCTTGTTAAATGCACAGTCCTAGGTTTATTTAAGTTTTGAGACAACTTAGTAACAGTATAGCAGATGTTTGGCCTTGTTGATATCATGACGTAAATAATACTTCCAATCAATATTCCGTATTCTTTTTCACACGCCGCTATACCATGTTCATTATTTATACATGTGTTTAAATTCATCTCACATGCTGAATTTAGATAAGAGTTTTTTTATCTATCTGGATTGATTCATTGTAATAGTGTTGTCCTTAAATTCGAACTGTATACCAAGAAACCATGATAGTCGACCCAAGTCGGTCATTTTAAACCTTATATTTAAGGAATTTTTAATTTTTAATCGAGCAGCTTCACATTTTGAATCAGTTAATATATCGTCGACACAAATAATCAGAATTGCTAATATTTCATTATTAAATATTCTTGTGTACAGGCATGAGTCAACTGGGGAGGGTTCAAAATGTTGTTCAATTAAATAGGAATGTAATAAATTATTCGACGTTCTTCCGCTTTGTTTGAGCCTATATAGTGACTTTTTGAGTTTCTATACATAATTATCACCTTTTTAAAAAACCTTCTGGTGGTTCTATGTATATTTCATAGTCAATCGGAACATTTAAATACGATGCTTTAACATCCATATGGTGTATATCCACACCATAATGTGCGGCCATTTGCATTAAAATTCTGATTGTTGTCATGTTTGTTGTTGGACTGAATGTTTCTACATAATCTTCCCCGTATATCTGCGAGAATCCTTTAGCTACAAAGCGAGCCTTATACACTGGTGAGCCATCCTCAGTTCGCTTTACAGTATAAACCCAGCGGCTGCCGATAATATTTTTATCATCCGGGGCCTTTTTCAATTCAAAAGTATCATTTGATACTAGGGATTCCATTTCTTTTTGCATGGCCGCTATCCATCGTTTGGAATTATCAGAATTTATGGCTTCTTAATAGTTCTTCGGGATACATTGCACCGAAAAGCAACAGTCAATGTTACAGATATTATATTGACCCATTCCAAAATAGTCTGGCTTTTTTCTGTTTCTGGTCGGATAACGCGGAATTTGTCCCCGCCTCATCGGTTGTATTTTCTTTACACTCAAGGTTTGCGTCTGATTTTTCCTCGTCTATATCATCTGGTATAACACCTTTTTAATTGTGGCTTTTGAACGGGTTTTCTATTTATAGGCCATATCTCATAATTAGGCCATACTAGTTCGTGTTGGACCATTTCCTCGCAGTTAATGTTCTTTTCTTCGAGATCCTTCACTTGCTCAAAGGAATCTGTAAATCTGACGCATCTGATTTTCCTTATTATTTTACTTCCTGGGAAATAAATCATATAGGCCGGACTTGTTTTGTCATAGCCAATGAATATACATCTTTCACTTTTTGGATCTAGTTTTTTTTGCCCTGTGGTTGACATATGTGTAACAAATTGTACCAAAAATATGTATACCACTTACGTTGGGTTTGTAGTTCGTATAAGCCGCGTAGGGAGACTTTTTAATGTTACTATTATAGCAACGGTTTCTTATATATACGGCTGTATTTAATGCATAGACACACAGATTTTTGTGTAAATTAGATTCTATTAGCAAACAGCTAGCCATTTCGAAAAGCGTCCGCCAACTACGTTCAGCGATTCCGTTCTGGGCCGAGGAATAAGGACAGGTTTTCTCATGTTTAATGCCTTCACTTATTAGGAGGTTTTTGTAATCATCAGAATTAAATTCTCCACCATTATCTGTTCTAATTATTTTCACTTTTCCATTATGTGAAATATCAGATAAATACATTCTTGTAGCTTGTACGGCATCAGATTTGTTTTTCAGAAAATATATCATAATAAGTCCTGAATATTCTTCAACAAATGTTACGAGCACAGATGACGACTGTATTTTGACGGAGAAGAGTCGAAGTACGAATTGTGGGAGGTGAAGTTCCTAGGCTACCTTAGAATACAAAAACTTCCTGACATCATTCTTTGCCAATATGACCAGAAAGAAGATGATGGTTTTATGGAAAGAAATGCCACCGTGTTCGCCGAATTATTACAATGCCCGGATAACAGGACTTTGTCATTAATAATGAGGGAAGCCAGTGGAAGCGTGCTGGGCTCATAACCTTTGTTGACAATATTCGCCATAGTCTATGAATATAGAATCCAGCACAGCACGTAATCTGTTCAATGAAATAACATTAAAGATTAACACTCACGACTCAGACACTCTACTGGATCTGACTATATTGCCAATAGCAGCAGCAGCTGTTCCGTAATTCTTCAGTCTTCGATATCAGCGGTTGGCAGTGAATGTTCGGAAAATAAACATGGCTGCCTTTATACACGTCGAATTAAATATTTTGAGCTTTCTGATTGGTTGATCTCCTATAAGTGAACTATAAAATGACTGAGATCATTTTGGTTAGGTCACTAGTACGTAGAGTACCCAAAAACTGTAACATTTTATATCTTAAATTCACCTAAATTTCTGTTTTATGAAAATTTTATTGAGCATTCTTTTAATTTAGCCGGTCTTTTGTCGAATAACATTTTTTACCAAAGATTTAATATATA
>OZ038502.1:71218070-71238070 GCA_964036315.1 Acanthosepion esculentum | reverse complement strand
CTATCTATCTATATATATATATATATATATATATATATGTATAGTGTATTAAGCACTCTTCGTTCTAACTTATTACAGTGGGTTTTTAAATTATTACAGTGGGTTCTTTCTTTGTAATAGAGATTTAAGTTACTGGACGATTTCGTTCGCCCTGTTCGGAGGTTTCTGGCGTTTTCTTTTTATTTACATTTTTCTTTATTATCTATCCAGATATCAGCCACTCTATCTATCTATCTATCTATCTATCTATCTATCTATCTATCTATCTATCTATCTATCTATCTATCTCTCTATCTATCTATATGTTCATTATCTATGTTGGTTTACGTAAGTATGCATGTATCTATTTATATTTATTTGCGGCTTTTCATTATCTATCTATCTATCTATCTATCTATCTATCTATCTATCAACTTGTTCATTACATATATATATATATATATATATATATATATATATATATACATTTTCATTATCTCTATATATAACTATACATCTATCAGTTTCGCATTATGTATGTATATCTGCATGAATATATCTATGTATCTAAGAGACTGTTCCTTATCTACGTATGTATGTATCTGTTTATCCATCTAAACAATGTCATTATCTAGCGGTTTATTTGTCTCTCCCCCCCTCCCTCCCTCCCTCTCTCTCCCTCCCCTCTCTCTCCCTCCCCCTCTCTCTCCCTCCCTCCCTCTCTCTCTCCCTCCCCTCTCTCTCCCTCTCCCTCCCTCTCTCCCTCCCACCTTCCCCCCTCTCTCGCCCTCCCCTCTCTCTCTCCACCTCTCTCTCCCTCCCCCTCTCTCTCCCTCCCCTCCCTCCCTCCCCCTCTCTCTCTTCATCTATCTATTCGATTTATTTATTTGGAAAGTTATTTTTTCCTTCGCACATTCGTAGCCTAATTTACAGCTATAAACTTTTTACTAAGTAATCATGACTTTTGACCGTTCTCTTTTTTTTTTTCAATTTCGTAGCGGCCACATTCTTTCAAGCGATTACTTTTCTTTGTCCACTTTAGTTGCGTTCATTCATTATTTTCCTTTTGAATCAAACCTCTTCAAATTCCTTTAAAAAAAAAAATCTACGGACGTTGACGAAAACGGTACAGTTCGGGTTGACGACTGTGTCATCCCACACTTTAGGCTGTAGGTTAAGTGGCAGTTGCGTTGAAATGTCTTCAAACCACGCCCGTTTTCTGGCATATGACTGACAGTATTAACTTGTCTTGGGGCCCGATTTGTTTTCAATTGCGTCTATTATTTGCCTGTTTCTTCTGTCTTCTTTCTTTAAAGGTATATATTATTCAGTTTATTTCAATGCAGTAGAAACAATAGGTTATAATTTTTTTAAGAAGACTTTCAAGAATTTTTGTAATCAATCTTCGAAACTTCAACACACACACACACACAAACACACACACACTCACATATATATATATATATATATATATATATATATATATATATATATATATATATATATATATATCATGCAATACTCTTTGATAAAACGAATCGAGTTTCTTAGTCACACATCTAAAAATAAATACGTTTAGATTCACCTTAATCCCTGCCGTGCGCCAACGACTTAGGTGTAGATTCTCCGACTGACGCCAATTTACCAGATCGTTGCTAGGGGCAATCAGACATCTAGCCACACTGATGAGCAGTGATACAGCGAAATATTCTGTCGGTAGATAAAATATATATATATATATATATATATATATATATATATATATATATATATATATATATACAGAGAGAGAGAGAGAGAGAGAGAGAGAGAGAGAGATACGGATTACCAAACAATATCATTAACTATATATATATATATATATATATATATATATATATATATATATATATATGGGGAGGTCTGTGCAAAACTGAGGGGGACCCCCATCATTCGCTTTTCACTTTGTATTCCATTAGTGAGAAGTCAGTTTCGATCAATTATCCTCTTCTCATAAACCGCATATTTGAAGAACCGATTCCTGAACAAGACAATCTGAACCTGTTCACATTTAGGGTTCACCGTTACCCCTACCAATTTTCTTCTTAACTCTTACCACTTATACAAGAATTTCTTTCACTAAAAGACTAACTCGAGAGGCTCTTTGGCTTGTCTTGTATGAAAATTAGTAACGAAAAGAGATAGATAGATAGATAGATAGGACAAGACAGAGATAGATAGATAGATAGATAGATAGATAGATAGATAGATAGATAGATAATATAGATAGATAGATAGATAGATAGATAGATACTGCGATCGATCGATAGATAGATAGGACGAGACAGAGATAGATAGATAGATAGGTAGATAGATATAAACAGAGTGACAGAAATAGATAGATAGATAGATAGAGAGAGTGAGATAGATAGATAGATAGATAGATAGATAGATAGATAATGCGATCGATCGATAGATAGATAGGACGAGACAGAGATAGATAGATCGATAGATAGATAGGTAGATAGGTATAAACAGACTGACAGAAATAGATAGATAGATAGATAGATAGATAGATAGATAGATAGATAGATAGATAGATATAAGCAGACTGACAGAAATAGATAGATAGATAGATATAAGCAGACGGACAGAAATAGATAGATAGATAGATAGATAGATAGATAGATAGATAGATAGATAGATAGATAGATAGATATAAGCAGACTGACAGAAATAGATAGATAGATAGATATAAGCAGACGGACAGAAATAGATAGATAGATAGATAGATAGATAGATAGATAGATAGATAGATAGATAGATAGATAGATATAAGCAGACTGACAGAAATAGATAGATAGATAGATATAAGCAGACGGACAGAAATAGATAGATAGATAGATAGATAGATAGATAGATAGACAGATAGATAGATATAAGCAGACTGACAGAAATAGATCGATAGATAGATATAAGCAGACTGACAGAAATAGATAGATAGATAGATAGATAGGACGAGACAGAGATAGATAGATAGATAGATAGATACATAGATAAATAGATAGGACGTAACAAAGATAGATAGATAGATAGATAGATAGATAGGACGAGACAGAGATAGATACATAGAAAGCAATATGCATAACTGTAAGTAGAAGAGATGCAATCCTGCCTTTTGCGATGGTGAAAAATGAACGCAACAGACTAGAGTAGCATTTGAACTCGAATCGCTGAATATAACTTCCGCCTCGATAAACCTAATAACTCCGATTTTAGAAGAGCACAAATATATAAAAGAAGAAATACACGACCTGCTCTCAGCGATTGAATTGTATTCACTCAAACATAAATTTATACTTGATTCATTATCACCCTCGAAGACGAATTGAAATCTTCCCTTGGCAAACATCATCTAGATTTTACTTAGAAATTTCTGGGATACGTAATGAGAAAAGAGGGCTTGAAGAATCTGATACTCACATGGCGGATAGAGCGAAAGAGATAAGGGAAATCAACGCGTGACATACTTGGCTGTCTTGGGCGGGTGAATGACAGAACAGCATTTGGGGATAGGTGGTTAGGGGGGGAAACTTACTAGGAGCTGCAAGGAATGGGGGAAGTGGTCCTTATATTTTGAATGTGAATTACAGAACATGTATGAAAGAACATGGTCTGGGGGAAGTAGCAAAGGAATACAACTTATTGAGAGCTACAAGGTCTAGGCGGGATGGTGGGCCATGATTACCTACGTCAAGAAGGGACACGGCACACAAAAGAATCAGAATATCTACCTCAAGCAGATATTATTTTGAGCTACAGTAGAGGCGGTGTATGGTTCTACTGCCTGCAGATTAACTAAAACCCCAAAGTATAAACGTGATGGAAGCTTGATGGGAGACAACCTCCAACTATATCCCTGCCACTTCGATAATGTTACGCGAACGCAGAATGCACTTTGCAAGATGGCGATAAAAATAGGAGCTCGTGACCGATCCACTGTTCTGAACATCCTAGCCATTAAGCAAAACTAGTTGGTCGACCAGTAACTACCTAATTTGACCAGCTATTTTATGACCTTCCATCCTTGATGCAGGTCTGTGTATTTGGAGATATTATTTTTCACACATAATTGCCATGACATAAATAACATGATCCTATAGAAAAATAAATATATTTTCACCAATAACACTGATTTATTTACTGCTGACTTTGATCCGTCTTAATGAAACACCGTGATATATAATCCTTCTTAATGAAACACCACATATTGATGATGAATATACGAGGTCTGATCAAATCATTATCCAAAACAATAAGTTGCGAGTGATCTACTGCTCTGGACACCTAGCCATAAAACACGATGAGTTGGTCGCCCAGCAACCACTTGCATTGATCGTAGATGAAATGTTATGACACAATGACTCAATAATGACTTGCCGACCTTGATGCAGGACCGTGATGGTTGGCGTGATAGAGTCATGAATGTCGGAGCTAACTCGACCGAATAAAATATATACTAAGTCTGTTCAAAAAGTATCTGAACTGCTTCTATAAAAAACGAAAACTACAGCACATATCAATACGGTATTTAATCTCCTTCGATGTAGTCCTCTTCTGAAGTGTCGTTTCCATTGATGGATGCCTTCCAGGAACTCCTTTTTTTGAGGGAGAGAGAGCAGCTGTCAGCTTTCATTCTCTTGAATTTCCTCGGCAGCTTGAGATCCTTTTTCTTTCAAGTGGGATTTTGATTTTTGAAGAGAAAAAATTTGCATGGGGTAAGATCTGGGGAATAGGGTGTTTATTGACGCTGGAGAATATTGCTGCACAATCCGTGCTTACTGATGGAATCTCTTTGGTGTTTTTAGACGACCACACTCTGCACACTTTCCTTCAAATAACTGCTATAAACGTAGGAAGTGTGTATGCGCAACAGAGATCAACGTCAATTAGTGCCAAACGATTTCACTGCACACTTTAGCTCTGAAGCCATAGGTCGTGTGCGCAGTGGCAATATAAATGCCAGCAGTTCGATTTATTTTAACAATCTTACGCGAACGCAGAATGCGTTGTCCAGGATGGCGATAAAAACAGGAACTGCGGAGCGATCCACTGTTCTGAACACCCAGCCATTAAACAAGACATGTTGCTTGACCAGTAAACACCTATATTGAGAAGGGATGTTATGAAATAAAATGCATCCCTATTGACCTTCTAACATTAATGCAGGACCGTGATGTTTGGCGCGATAAACCCATAAACATCCGAGCTAACCCGATTCAATAATTAAAAATAAGATAAATAGGAGGTAACAATGTTTACTTTTTCAAATAATAAATACCTCAGTTAGATTATCTATCTATCTATCTATCTATCTATCTATCTATCTATCTATCTATCTATCTCACTCTGTTCCTATCTATCTATCTATCTATCTATCTATCTATCTCACTTTATTCCTATCTATCTATCTATCTATCTATCTATCTCACTCTCTTCCTATCTATCTATCTAGCTATCTATCGATCGCAGTATCTATCTATCTATCTATCTATCTATCTATCTATCTATCTATCTATCTATATATATATATATATATCTATCTATATATCTATCTATCTATCGCAGTATCTGTCTATCTATCTATCTCAATCTGTTCTATCTATCTGAACCAATTCATACGTATATCTCAAACTCACTCACCCCCCCCTCTCACTCTCTGTCAATATATATATATATATATATATATATATATATGTATATATATATATATATATATAACCCAAAAGAAAAACATATCTTACCCGACGCGTGTCGTCTCTGGTAGAATTTATGAAGGCAAATGTAAGCATTTTATTTTGCAAAAAGTATTTTTAAACAAAAGCAAAATGTCGTTAATCGAATCTGTCGAGTCTTTTACATCTTTAGGAAGTGATACAAGTGGGATAAACTTTACTTAAAACGATGTGAAATTTCTCAAATCTAAAGCCTAGGCGCCTTAATTATAACAGATGCAATCTTCAAATCTGACGAGACAACCTCAAGCGGAGATACTTTCGAGCCACTGTAGAGGGGATTTTCATGTATGGTTCCAATGCCTGGACATTAACTAAAGACCTAGAGTCTAAGCTTGATTGAACCGACGGCATCTAACTGAATCACAGATCTATGGACCCATCACTAATATTTCTACAATATTACTTGAACACTGCTTGCAAGAAAAAAACTAACGAGCGATCTACTGTTCTGAACACCTAGCCATTATCAAGATTAGATGCTCAACTAGTACCCACCTATATTGACATAGAATCCATCCCTACTGACTTTCTAAACTTGATGCAAGTCTGTGATGGTTGACGTGATAATCTCTTTCATGTCCGAGCTAGACCGAATACATAAACACAAAATAAATAGATGTAACAATGTTTTTTGCAAATAATAAATATCTCAGTTACATTCTCTCTTTATCTATATATCTATCAGTCTTTCCGAGCCGATTCATATATCACCCACTCACTCCCTCTCAATCTCTATCTCAATTTCTATCTCAATATATATATATATATATATATATATATATATATATATATATATATATATATATATATATATATATATTACATGCCTAGGAAGTGAGATAAATTCTACTTAAAAGGATGTGAAAATTCGCGTAGCTAAAACTTGGGCCACCTTGAAAATGGATGTAATCTGGGAATCTGATTCACCAGACAGCCTGAAGTGGAGATTCTTTTGAGCCACTAAAGAGGTAATATTAATGTATGGTTCCAATGCTTGGACATTAACTAAAAGTCTAGAGTCTAAGCTTGATTGAACCGACACTCGGATGCTGCGAGCTATACTTAACCTCTAACTGAATCACAGATCTATGGACCCACCCCTGATATATCTACAATCTTACACGAACATTGCCTGTAATCAAAACAAGAACTCACCAGTCATCTACTGTTCTGAACACCTAACCATTAAGCAAGACTAGATGCTCGACCATTACCCAACTATATTGACCGAGAATGCTATGGCCATATAATGCCTCCCTATTGACCTTCCGACCTTGATGCAGAATTGTGATGGCTGGCGTGATGAAATTATGAACGATCCAGCTAACTGAAACGCATAATAAAATATAAATATAAATAAACTTGTACTGCGTATATAGTGATTCTTTTTACGTAGGAGACACAACAGACCTTCGGTAAATAAATATTTTTCTTACCTGGTCTGCGTGACCTGTTTCTTTTTTTTTATCGTAAATCTAAACATTTTAATACCTGTTATTTCAAACAGAGCCTTTCTTTTTTCTTTTTTCTTTTTTCTTTTTTTCTTTTTCTTTTGTGCTTTGATTAAATTTGTGGCCAATAATTAAATAAAACATTCCATTCTATTATTATTTCCCTACGAGCAACAAACCCCAACGAACTTTATCCCCTCACCTCGCGAAAAATAAAGACACGGCAAACAAAACAAATCCAATATACGAATTGGCCAAACTGAGTCCAAGTCTTAAAAAGGAATCGCAAAGATAGCAGAAAACGGTTTATTTTTAGGTAGATGGTTCATGGCTAAGGGTTGAGGGTAGCTGATGGTATTATCTGTCTGATAAGGGGCGCAAAGTTAATCAAAAGTATACTTAGGATTCGGGTGAGAGCCAAGGACTACCAATAAGGCGGTTGGACGTTTAGATCGAATTTCCACACGGCGTTGGGGGAAGAAAAAGAAGAAAAATAAATTAGAGATGGAAAACAATAAAATAATAAGCTAATTGTGCAGAAGAAGAAGAAGAAGAAGAAGAAGAAGAAGAAGAAGAAGAAGAAGAACAAGAAGAAGAAGAAGAAGACGGAGAAGAAGAAATAGGTGAAGGAGGCTGGAGATTAAGTGTATTCCAAGATGAATATGACAAAAAAAAATTATAAAGTAGGAATATATTTAAAGCTGAATTTGAAGACGAAGAGAAAGAAAGGAAAAAAGAATAAATTAGAAATATATTTAAAGATGAATTTGAAAAAGAAGAAGAGGAAGAAGCAAAAGAAGAAGAGAAAAAGTAGAAATATGTTTAAAGATGAATTTGAAGAAGAAGAAGAAGAAGAAGAAGAAGAAGAAGAAGACGAAGAAGAAGAAGAAGAAGAAGAAGAAGAAGGAATAGGAGGACAACAATGATGAAGATAAAGTGTATTTGAAAATGAATCCTAAAGAAGAAGAAATGTATTTAAAGTTAATGAAGAATAATATGAAGAAGAAGCATAAAAATGAAGAACAAAAATAAGAAGAAGCACGAAGTAAAAAAATGCATGGGAAGGTGAATTTGAAACTGAATTAGAAGAAGAAGAAGAAGAAGAAGAAGAAGAAGAAGAAGAAGAAGAAGAAGAAGAAGAAGAAGAAGAAGAAGAAAAAGAAGAAGAAGAAGAAGAATAAGGATAAGAAAGAGGAAGTGTATTTGAAAAGTATTACGAAGAAAAAAGAGGCGGAAAAGCGATAGTATATTTAAGAAGAAGATGATGATGAAGAAGAAGAAGAAAACGAAGATTAAGTAGACGTCGGAGGAAAATAAATGTATTTGAAGATGAATGTGAAAGGGAAGAAGGAGTGGAAGAAAAAAATATTGAAATTGAAAATTAAAACTAGAAAAATATATTTGAATATCTCTTTCAATAAAAACGGGTTTGTATTTAAGGGGATGCTCGAAATGAAGAATGTATTTCAAGAAAATTATGAAGAGGAACATATGAAAAGATGATAATCTTGACGAAAAAATTATGACTAATTTGATGGCGATTAAATTGAAGTAAAAGATTGAATTAACGATAATCTCCGACAGCCAAGAGGTGTTTGAACATAACTATGAAACAATTTGATATTGAAGGAGTATCAATTTTGTAAGAATTACAATAATTCCGTTTTTTTTTTTAATTCTATGGGAAAATTTAATAAAATAGGCAAATTAAATAGAAAGATCGAATTGAAAGAGAAAATAATGAAATTTAATAATGTTGATTTTAAGGAAATGATGAAAATGAATCAATATGAATACCGTATATTCGGAATATAAGATACAACGGTGTAGAAAGCGCATGCTCGTTTTGAAGTCATAGCGAGTATCCATTGAAATTCGAAATGTCGATTAGACGATTACCGACGTTAACTTGATTACCCATTTTGATTTCTGACGCGCATCTCACATTTGAAAGCCATACTATTGTTATAAATAACACATTAAAGGGACGAAAATCATATATATATATATATATATATATATATATATATATATATATATATATATATATATATATATATATATATATTCTAAGTTGTGCTATATTTATGGAATAGAGTGCTCAATATCAGGGATACAGCGTATGTAAATATAAAAGTGAACATTGAAGTCAACACTCCGAGGCGACTTACTCTTTCGCCCAATCATCAATTGTTCTCTTTAGGAAGGTCGAAATAGGGAAACAGAATTACTACTCTCCCAAACAAACGTAAACAACAGTATCAAGTAAGCGAAAGAAAATTGTTGAATCAGTCAACACAGCATTAAAAACAATAATCTCTACACGTGTCAGTATTTGACGTAATTTTCAGTTAACAGTATGAAAATAGCGTTCTCTAAATTCTTCCAGTTTGCTAAGGACATTTTATTTTTGTTATTATTAGTTACTTTGGTTAAATAAATCCATTTCGTTTTTGCCTTGAGAAAGTCCACATTGGACGAAACGCGTTGGCAACTATTACAGTTTTCCCATCTTTTACATTTATAAATATTGTCTTTCTCTACAGGTTAACTCAGAAATTTTTCATATATATATATATATATATATATATATATATATATATATATATTCCGCAATTTTCAATGATGACCTGTCTAAGTTCGGGTTGAGCATGCTATGAAAAAATAACTCACGCATGTTCACCCTTTCAGCTTACTTCCTTTTAGCGCAGATCTGACATTTAATTCGTTAATCAAGACATACGCACAAGTCTATTTTTAATTCTGACCTTATGTCTCCTACTTTAATTTTCGGAAAAGAGGGAATACGTTGCTTTTAAACTTCTTTAAAAATCATTTAATCTCTAGTTACTTACCATCGCCAGAAATACAATCATAGTATTGAAACATGAAATCGTTTGAGTAGCGATTTCAACATCATGTTTTTATGATAATCTCTCATAACAAAAACAATATATATATATATATATATATATATATATATATATATATATATATATATATGAAGAATTATAGTCTTAAAGTGTGCTATATTTATGGGATAAAGTGCTCAATATCAGAGATAGAGCGTGTGTAAATATAAAAGTGAACATAGAAGTCAACACTTAGAGGCGACAGTCTGTTTCATGCTAGATGCAATCGTCAGGCTACCTATAATATATATATATATGTATATATATATATATATAGATAGATAGATAGATAGATATGCAAGTGTCATGACAAGATACTGCTATTAAGCTTTTTATCAAGTTTTTCTTTCGTTCTTATAGGTGTGTTTTCTTTTCGGGACATAAAGTGTCTTAAACTGTCCGAATGTTCTGTACATCCGAGCGCTTTCATCTATAATTTTAGCCATTATCAAGGATTATATGTAGTTTTAAGCATGGTGTCCAATCAACTCATGAATATCTTCACATCCATAGAACTACACAACTAAACCAACGCACTCTGCTGTCACTTGCCATAGAAAATTTATTGACAAATGTCCATGTCGATGAAAACATCGATATACAGGGGTTGGACAAAATAATTGAAACACTTGTTAAATTCAAAGAAAATTTATTTGATATGGAGTTGGTCCTCCTTTAGCCTCGCATACAGCTTTAATACGTCTAGGAATGCAATCATACAGCTTCCTGACTTCAGTGAGAGGAATTTTCAGCCAATCTTCCATTAATACCTGCTCCAGCTCTTTAAGACACGACGGTGGAGGATAGAGACTCCTAACTTGTCACTCCAAAAAGCACCACAAATGTTCAATAATATTGATATCTGGAGATTGGGGAGGCCACTCCATGTGTTATAGCTCACTTTCATGCTCTTCATACCAATTCTTAACCACTCGAGCGGTTTGTATTGGAAAATTATCATCTTGGAAGATGCAGTCACCATCTGGGAATAAAGTCTGGGCCATTTGATGAACACGATCTCCCAAAATGTTCAGGTAATCTTTGCTGTTGATTCTACCATGCAGGGCAACTATTTAACCCAAACATTTCCATGATATGGCGGCCCGAACTATCACTGATCCACCTCCAAAAATCACTGTTGGAAGAAGGCAGTCAGGGTTGTAAGCTTCCTTGTGCTGCCTCTACTCATAAACTCACCCTGAAGTTTAAAAACTGGACTCGTCTGAGAATATGACTTGCTTCCATTGGTCTGCAGACCAGGCATTGTGATCTCTGCAACACTTCAACCTCTTCTGAATGTTGCGAGTGGAGAGAAGTGATTCCCTTACGGCGGATCTTCCATGATATCCAGCCTTATGGAGCTCACGACGAACAATTTTCGTAGAAACTGGACTATTCAGATGATTATTCAACTCAGAAGTCACTTTGGCTGCAGTAGTCCGATGATTGTTTTTGCCACATTGCATTTCAATGCACCTCGGTCCCTGTCAGAATTGCTACGGTTGCTTGAGGTTTTGCAATGTTTCTCGGATTGCGTTATAGTTTTTGATATGGTAGCTCTTGAAAAACCAAACATCTCAGCAAACTTATTGATCGAGGCCCCTGACATGCGAGCTCCAATAATTTGCCCTTTTTCGAACTCGGAGAGGTCACGCATTTAGCTTAATCTTTACTAAATAAATAAGACAAAGACAGTAAATTAGATAAGTAAATGTATTCACAAGAGATGTAACTTGCAATTATGAAGTTTTAGTTAAAGTTCTTAATATAATAAGTCTTTGGAACATAAGAATGTATGTTGAACCTGTTCCAATTATTTTGTCCAACCCCTGTAATCCTTACCTCTGAATATAAACATAATTCAATTCCACCTCCATCCATCATACCAAATATTCTCAATAAATTATTGCATGTCTGCACAACTAAAGTCCCCTTTTTTGCATAATAGCAAAATTTATACTCAGACTCGTCGAGCAAGTAGGAGAAAGGGGAGGCACGATGGAGCAATGGATAGTGGCTCGGATTGAGGAAACGGGGAACCCAGTTCGAATTTCAGTCGAATCCATTACTTTCACTTAAGTGAAAGTAATGGATGGTATACATCCTCTTCTCATCCCCATTTAGAAAGTTTCCATTTGCTTCACCTTTTCTTTCCAGGTCGTTTTGTCATAAATATAGTTACTTTGTTTACCGTTTTAATTTCTTTTACACAGATTGATTTATGTCTTGTGAAATCACAGACAACGGCTTTCTTCTTCTTCTTCTTCTTCTTCTTCTTCTTCTTCTTCTTCTTCTTCTTCTTCTTCTTCTTCTACTCCTCCTCCTCCTCCTCCCCCTTCTTCTTCTTCTTCTTCTTCTTCTTCTTCTTCTTCTTCTTCTTCTTCAAATACGCATTCCATACATTTCTTGCTGTTGGCATTGTTCTGTTTCAAAAGCAAATTTCATCCTCCTAATTCTTCTTTTCTTCTTCCTCTTCATATTATTCTTCGTTACCTTCAAATACATTTCATCTACTTTATATATTATATAAGATAATATGTTATTATTCATCTTTAAATATATATCTTCTTTTTATTCACTTTTTGTTCATATTCCTAATGAAACACATTTTATTTCTCTTTCTTTTATTCTTTATTCCCGTTATCACGAGAAATAATGAGACAGGAAATCCCCAAATTCAATATGTGCCATGGCGCATTTAAAACAAAAATCCAAACAGTATATAAGGACAATTTCAAGAGAAATTACCACCACCACATAGAAATGGTGATCCGAATAGTAATAGAGGATAGAATAAAAATGAGGATCAGAATATTAATAGAAGATAGAATAGAAATAACGATCGTTAGTCGTCACGATACTTTCCATATATGCGTTTCCTTTATGATCACCTGGTCTACTTAATTCAATATAGGGATCGCCTGTGTTTGCTCACTGGCGATCTATGTTCAAACTCAAATGCTGGCAGCGACACTTTATTCTTGTATACCAATTTTGCACACAGGATAGATGCGATTATGTTATCGATAATCGTGGATATATTTATGTGTATTAAATTTGAAAGATTAAAGATCATTTTGTTTTCTTTTTCTATCTTCACCTTTCTTTACCAGGTAATACTTAGAAACGTCAGCTACTGTAAAGCTCAGGTAACCTAGTACGAAGAAAATAAATGTCATATATGACTACAAATAAAAGCAAGCGAAGGTAATGTTGAATAAAAACCGGAGTGAGTGTGGGAGAAACGAATGATATTCAATAATTAACAACTTGAAAGAAAAAAGACGATCCAAAGAAAAATATGAAAGAATCAAAGGTTTAGTTATTAACGCAAAGACATGAACCAAAAATGAACAAAAAGAAGAGAGAAGACATTAAAATATCTTGAATGAATGAAGTAAACGATATCCATTGAAAGAACAAAATGAACATAAGGAAGAAACAGACAGAAGAGGAGAAAAAGAAATAAATGAGAAGAAATGAGAGGAAGAGAGTTGCAAAAATAATAAAAAAAGCAAAAATAAGACTTTATTAGGATTATTATTATTTTATTTCCTGTGATATCTGGAGTATACTCATTCCTTTGCGGGTGCTAACCAGAGACGTAAGGTCAAATATAGCATCATGGAATTTTACACTGAGCATTGTTCGGAAAAAACAAAACAAAACAAAATAAAAAGATAGAGTGAGTCAGAACATATTTATAGATTGTAAAAGAAATTTGGAAGCTGTTAATAACTTTCCACTGATAATTTTCTTGTAAAATAAAACCCTTCATACTGAGAAATTATGTTACGCCGAAATGCAGATTCCGCGATAAACATCCAGAAACAATTGGCCATCTTGTATCATACTTCACAGGGTTAGCGCCCACTGTAAATAAAAATATACAGTGGGCCAATATCTGCAACGATTACAGAGATAGGTCCTGTCACAATTTTATGGGACTTTACAAGGCACACAGACAGAACAGTCAAAGCTAATCACCCAGACATTGTGATCAAAGACCATAAGAAGAAAATGTCCTTTCTTATTGATATGGCAGGCCATATAGACAATAATGTATCGTTGAAGACCTTCAAAAAAACTATCAAAAAACAAGGATATAATAGTGGGAATCTTAAAATTTTGGCACATGAGAACATCAATAATTTCAGTTGTAGGCAGGGGTCGGTACCCTTTTGCTAACTACGTGCCGACTTAAGGTTTTAAAATCATTCACTGTGCCAGCAGCATATTCATTTTTATAGAAAACAAGGTCAATAAACCCGTTCTACACTGTATTTTATATAGTAATATATAGTATATTTACTTTAGAATATATTGAAAATGAAACAGATAGTATCTTCTTTGTGCTGTAGTAGTTATTGGTTCGGACTTTTTAAAAATCATTTGCGGCTGCGTGACATTGTTAATTGCTTAGCGTGCCACATGTGGCACGCGTGCCGTAAGTATCCACCCCCTCTTTAAGACATGGGTTACCAGGAATCTCTTCAGTGAATCTATTGGAATCTTCACCAATCAATCCGAGGGCTCCAACTACAACGAGAACTGTTGATGTTCTCATGAGCCACATTTCTGAGATTTCCATTCCAAGGTCCTTGTACTTTGAATGTGGATGACCTGACATGGATGAGAGAACAGCGCATAAGGGAAATAGCAAAGGGATACAACTTATTGGGAGCTACAAGGGATAGTTGGAGTGGAGAGCCATGATCACCTACGTCCTGAAGGGACACGGCGCATAAAAAGAAAAAGACCAAGGATGTAGAAAACTTTCTGCAGTCAGTCGAGCAAGCAGCGAACCAGGTAGGTCCCTATTGCAATGTGACTAACAATATATCACAACCTTGACTGATCCATTAGGGTTGAAGTCACTCAATAATATTCACGGACAATACACTGGCCGTACCGAAGATCATGTGGACAATCTCCGTACCGATCAATATTTACATGGTGCTGGGTTAAAAGCTGAATCCGAAGGTTTTATTCTAGCTGCATGTAACAAATGCTTGCTAACGAGAAATTACCAAGTACCCACACTGAAAAATTGTGACTCCAAATGCTTATCCTGTAATAAATACCGAGAAACAATTCACCATCCTTTATCTGTTTGCATTCTGTTAACACGCGTTCAATATAAAATTCGTCATGTCGGGGTGGGCGAAAATTTGCACAACTTTTAAGAGAATGAATCAGCAAGAAGCTTGTATGAACATCATAGAAAGCCGGTTAGAGAGATAAGACCGGTAAAAATTTGTGGGACTTTACAATATACACGGAGAGAATAATCAAAGCTAATCGCACAGACATCGTATTCAAAGACTACAGAAACAGAATGTGCTTTCTTATTGACATGACAATCACTGCAGTTTGTAATATATATTTTAAAATATTCAAAATCTTTCAAAATACAAGATTCTTGAAATGGAGGTACATGAAGGAATCTATAATTCCTGCTGGAATTGGAGATCTCGGATCAATTGGAAACGGCTCCGATAGCTTCATAGAAATGAGATTCCAGGTCGCCAATGCAATAAAGAAATGGCAAATATTGAACTTACAAGTACAGCTTACACATTTCAAAGAGCCTTTGTCTATGTAAAATGTGTGTAATATTTGTTTCCTTTTTTTCAATTTTCAGTGGGAAATGTCTGGTTGTGTTCCGAAAGGAATGCATATACAACAGATATTAAAGATAATAATAATAATAATAATAATGAAGAAGAAGAAGAAGAAGAAGAAGAAGAAGAAGAAGAAGAAGAAGAAGAGGAAGAAGAAGAAGAAGAAGAAGAAGAAGAAGAAGAAGAGGATTGAAAGCTAAGAGACCAAAGCCTCGCAGCCACGTCCAATCATTGTAACATAATAAAGGATGGTCTAAGACTAAATGCAGGATCGGCGGAAAATATGATGAAACTTTCGACCATATTATCTCAGGATGTCCGGAACTAGCAAAAAATAAATATACACACGGACTTAACAAGGTAGCGACATATGTGCACTGGAAGATATGCAAGATGCTCAAAATCGAATCCACTGAGAGATGGTATGGCCACCAACCAGACACAGTTACTCAAAATAACGATGTAACTATCCGCCGGGACATGCCAATTGAAAGTGACGTGGAAATAATAGTCAACAGTCCTGATATTATCATAAAAGACAAGAAATTCAGGAAGTGTATGATTATTGACATAGCAGTACCATCTGAGAGAAACACCTTCATGAAAATTATCGAAAAATTGTCCAAATACAAAGACCTGGATATCGAAATTAAAATGATGTGGGAAATGAAAACTTGGACTGTACTAATAGTAATCGGAGCGCTGGGTCTCGCGAGAAAAGGAATGGACAGTGTCCCAGGAAACATCAAAATACATGTTGCCCAGAAGATCGCGCTACTAGGAACATCCCATATACTAAGAAAAGTGTTATCAGTTAAATGGCATTTCTCCCATAGGGCGTAAGGACCATAGTTTGGACCCAGTTCTACAGGATACACAACAGAAAACATAAAATATACAACTAATAATAATAATAATAATAATAATAATAATAATAATAATAATAATAATAACTTTACGAAGGGCTTTATCTATGTAATTATTTATTTATTTATTTATATTTTTGCAGTGGAAAGTGTCATGATGCCATTTCTAACCTTAGGTCCCTGGGCGGGACCCGGAAAGAAATGTATAAACGCCAGATATCAAAGGAAATAAAAATAAAAATAAAAATAATAATAATAATAATAGCATCATCTAAATATCTAAACACATAAAGGAAGAGAAGGTGAAGACGGCGATAGAAGACAAAAAACAAAAAAGATAATAATATCCCGGGCTGGGGGACACATATAATTAAAGTAAAATTAAGCACGTGGATTAGTAACCAGAGGAAAATAAAAAAAAAAAAGAGTGAAGAATGGGGCGAAGTTAATCGATGCAAGAAAGGTTTCACATAAACGAAGTAGTAATAGAGGACAGGACAGAAACTATTCAAAAATAGCGATGGGAGATAAAATGAAAAGAGAAAAAAGGGGATTCGTCATTGAGAAAGAAAATGAAATAAACTATGTGGGAAAGAAAAATATTCAAAGTTGAAAGAAAAATTTTGAAAAGATTGGAAACGAAGAATGAAAGGAATTGTGAAAAAGAAGGAAATATCAAAAATTATATTATGAAAAAGGAAAGAATGAAAAAAGGACGAAAGGTAGAATTAGAAAAAAATTTTTAAAAAAATCTAAAGTATATTAAGAAAGAAAGAAAGAAAAAAAGAAAGAAAATGGTTAATTTTGAAATGAAATGCGAAATTTTGATCAAAAATAGAAAGACAAATAAAAAAGAGAAAGAAGAGGAGAAGAAAGAAAGAATAAAAATAGAGCGAAAGAAAGAGTGAAAGAAACAAAAAAAGAAAGAACGAAAAATACAAATGAATAGGCGGCTGAGAAAAGAAAGGCAGAAAGAATGAACAAAAACAAGGAGCGAAAGAAAGACAGAATGAAAGAAAGAAACAAAAGAATCGGCAGATTTGGAACGAAAAAGAAAAGGTATTTTGAATAAAAAATGAAAAAAAAAGGAATAAACTGATAATTTTAACATTTAAACAAAACATGGAGAGAATGTAGCGCGGGAAAAATAACGAAAAGACATGACAAATATTGAAGATAGAAAGAAAAGAATACATCAATATTGGAAATTAAAGGAAGAAATACAAATAAAAACGAATCATTTGTGTAAGAAAGGAATAGGTGTTAACCTTAAAATAAATTTGGCACGAATTAGATGTGATCGCTCAACAAAATTGGGTTCTGCGTTGATTCTCACCAATATTTCTTAAATAAACTTGCAAACAACTCGAATTTAGAGAAATCTATTTTCATTTGCAACACCTCTCCCCTCTCTCTTTCTCTCTCTCTCTCTTTACATATATATATATATATATATATATATATATATATATATATATATATATATATATATATATATATATTTAGAGAAATCTATTCCCATTTGCAACACCTTTACTTCCCCGGTCGTTTAGCCGTCAAAATAATTCATTCGTCTGCCATTTTAACTTCTTTTACACATTGATTGATTTATATGTCTTGCGGAATCACAAACCTACTTCGCCTCACAAACATACTCCTCCTGCTCTCCTCCTCCTTCTCCCTTATTCCTTCTCCCCTCCTCCATCTCCTCTTTCTGCTCATTCTCTGCTACCCATTCGAATGCCGCCTCTTTGTCTTCCTTTTCGCATCATAATGCATATTATTCTTCTTCTCCTTTTTCTTCTTCTTCTTCTTCTTCTTCTTCTTCTTCTTCTTCTTCTTCTTCTTCTTTTTCAAATCTCATCAGTCTTAAATAAATGAACATTTTTCTTTTACTTTTCAAACCTCCTCAATCTTGTTGCATCATAATCCTTCTTCTTCTTCTTCTTCTTCTTCTTCTTCTTCTTCTTCTTCTTCTTCTTCTTCTTCTTCTTCTTCTTCTCCCGGCCATATCACGTTAAAGCGCTGGGTCTTTTCAGATGACCGAAGGTAGACATCGGTGAGGTTGGTCAGTACCTAGTTGGGTGACCACTTCGGAATGCCAGGTACTGTAAGTTTGGATGTGAATGTAGTGTATTTGATAATCGCTGGCAGTTTCAAGTCGGATAGCCAAGTTCTTATTCCAGTCGGGTTTATTTATATTTGTTTACTAACAAATAACTAAAAGTATTAGTCGTCCTCTTCTTCATACAGCGATGGGGCTTAGTAGGACTTGTATCAGTAAACCAGTACTTCCGTAAATATAGTCATATAATCTCAAAATATTTTCTTGCATTAAACACACTGTAACATGCTGAGACGGCCTAAAATGTCAAATATTTTCTTCTTCTTTGTTTTTTTCTTTTTCTCCTTTCTTTTTCTTCTTCACATCTTCTTCACTTCTCCTCCTTCACTACTTCCACTTCCTCTTCAATTTTTCTTCTTCATTTCTTCACTTCTTCTTTGTCTTTTCCTTCTTCCCTTCTTTTTCGCTTCTTCATCCCTTATTTTTCTGCTCTTTTTCTTCATTTCTTCTATTTCTTTTCCTTCTTCTTCATCACTTCTTCAATTCTTATTTTTCACTTCTTCTTCCCTTATTTTTCTGCTTCACTTCTTCACTTCTTTTCTTCAACGCTTCTTCTTCACTTTCTTCTCCTTTTTTCTTCTCTTCTTCGTCTTCTTTCATTCTTTTTCACTTACTGTTCTTCAATTTCACTTATTCAATTCTTCTTCTTCACTTCTTGTTTGTCTTTTTCTTCTTTGTCTTTTTTCTTCGTTTCTTTTCTTCTTCACTTTTTCACTTCTTTTTTTTTACCAAATACATTTTCGTCATCACTAGAGATTAAATGACAAAACATCTGGCCAATGCACTAAATTTCATATTTCTAATCTCGCAAATTTCAGCAAGGCAGATGTCAGGAGACTTTCAACGATTCCTCGAAACTTCAGTTTACCTCATCTGGATTCTCATGGTTTTAAGTAGAATATTCTTTGAAAGTTGTCTTTACATTGCATTTCAAATAAAATATTACGGCAAATTGAAGGGAAAAAATGCATTTCTCTTCTTCAATTTTAACAATCCTGAAGATGATACATGAGACTGAAAAGTTTAGAAACAGCCTTGATTTACGGTATGTCATGATTAAGCATCGGTCAAGTGGGCAGAAGGTGATTCGCAGTTTGGAAGAGACAATATATAAATTTAGTAGATATATTATGTATATCCTGCCTAACACACACACACACACACACACACACACACACACACACACACACACACACACACACACACACACACACACGAAAGAAAGAAAATACATACATTCATATATATATATATGTGTGTGTCTGT
>OZ038502.1:71198070-71215570 GCA_964036315.1 Acanthosepion esculentum | reverse complement strand
CAAAGAACAGAATACTGAGCTGTTAAGCGAAATCTGTCCTTTACGGCAGCGAAATTTGAACAAGTTCCTCAAAGATAAAGAAGAGACTCGAGGCGACGGAGATGTGGGTCTACAGAAAGATGCTAAGGATATCATGAACCAAGCGTGTGAGCAACGATGAGCTCTTAAAGAGGATGAAAACAAGGAGGAGGCTTATATTTAACATCACGAAGAGGCAGCTGAACTTCCTGGGACATAAAATAATGAAGGAGGGTCTGGAGAATCCGATACTCACGGGTTGAATAGAGGGAGAGATAGACAGGGGAAAACATGAATATCAAGTGACTTTACGAATGTGGTTGACAGAACGTTGTCTGCGTTTGGTGGCAGAGGGAAGGAACTTGTTGAGAGCTGCAAGGGATAGAGATAGGTGGAGAGCCATGACCGCCTACCTCTTGAAATGACACGGCACATGGGGAGGAAAGAAGATACAACGGTTCAGAGCTTGATCTAACGAGATGGACAATTTTGCTTTAACATAATTTGGACAATTTTGCTGTTACACCCCGTATATATGCATATTATTATATGAGGTTTTTAATGAATGCGAACCGAATGTATTTCATTAAACAATTATTATGTTGCCCTTCGCGATTAACACCGTTGCGTATTTCTTGTTTCGTATCAGACCGATGGTCCAACCTACAGCGTTTATTAATTTAATAACTTCTTTTATTATCTTTGCCACTTTATAAATTATATTAGTGAAAGTGAGCGCTTCAAACCAGTTTCCCATTTAGGAATGAACCTCTTGATCCATCCCACAAATTAAACTTGTCTATTCTAGTGAGGTTAAAGCGGAAGCAATTACGATTACGTCCCTTTTGACGAATGAGTTTTCACTTAAAATGAAGAACGAACATGAGTAAAGATGGCAGCGTAGAGAGAATTTGAGAACATGTTATTGGAATATTCATTTAGGATTCATAATTTCTAGATTTATAACAGATGAAAAAATTAAAAAAAAAAACATACAAAAATTGAAAGCATTGTAAAAAAAAAAGAAGATATTTTCTCACCGGTCGAATTTAACCTATAGAGGCAGGCGATTCAGAGAGAATTAAATGATTTATCAGGATTTATTATTGATGGCCACAAACTTAACAGCGCAAGATATGCAAATGTCACAGTGTCGATAGCAGACACGGAAAGGAAACTGCAAGAAATCCTGTAGAAATTAGTGAATGAAAACGGGAAGAGACTGTTCTCACTGCCTTGAGCAAATAGGTATCCGGACGAGGCTTTGACGAAGGGCAAAGTTTCGTCTGCGGATGTAGACAGGCCCTGAACCCGTTTATACGGGTTCGAAGGGAATATTTTTGGCCGAGCTTACGGGCTAGGAGAACCCACGGTAAACTCGGCCTTGTGCCCCATAGATCCCTTGTGGGTGGGGGCTGTTAAATATTAGCGGGAAGAAAGGACTAAACATCAATTAAAAGAAGACAAAATGCATGGTTGTCAGGAAAAATTAAAGATACAAAAATCAAAGAAGTACAACAATTTAAATATCTGGGAAGTGTTTTAACAGAATGCGAAATCTACGAAACGGAAATTCAAAGGTTAACAAAAAGCTAAACATAGTATTAAGAAATTGTAGAATGGCGTTATAAACAAAGAAAAACAACTGGGTTGTTATTTAATGTCAGTTCTTCTATATGCTAAGAATACCATGGACAAAACATGTGAGGAATTACGATGTTTTAGAGAAAATGAAAACTAAATGCAGACTTATAATAAACATCAAAAGGAGACAATTAAAATTTGTAAAGGAAATAATGAGGAAAGAGTGCTTAAAAAATTTGATGCTCACAGGACAGGTTAAAGAAAAGAGGGGCAGATGGAAACAACATGATGATGACGTTGATGATGAAACTTTTTGGTCACGGTTAGCTATGGTCAAATTTGCAGAAGGTGAATCAGGATTATTTTGTTAGATTATTTTGTGTACATAACATAATAGTGAGCAAACCAAAATGAGCTGACTCATTTTATAGTACACCCATAGAATATTAACCAATCAGAAGACTAGAAATATTCGACCCGATGCGTATAAAGGCGGCCATTTTGTTTTCCTATTCTTTCCAAATACCCACTGCCAACCTCTGATATGGAAGACCTTAAGAATTTCTGAATAGCTGCTACGAGACATTGGTGCTGTTACATTGGACAAATTACTTCCTAAGTCGGATTGCTACATTCAAACTACATTAAACATGTATTACATATTTTGCATGATGTTGCTTTCAGTTTTAACCGTATCGAAGTTCAGCATTATCCCCAACCTACAAAAATAATTATACCCTGCCATTAACTTTAAGGGGATCTCTAATATTAGTGCCAATAAACAATTCGCTGAAAGTTATAACATTTGCCGATAATGATTTTTTTTATTGTGGCTTGCATCTAAATCACATTGAATACACCGGGTTATAATTGTGTTGCTCGAATATTTCCATGAGAGAGCGAAGCACTAAAACAGCGACCAGATTCATTAAATAAAGTTTTATATTAATCACTAATCATCAGTTCTGAGAAAACAATTTTCATGTACATTTTCCATTGTTTGTTTTTTCGAGCTTTCTCTGCGATGCTTAAATAAATGCAGCATTTCATTTGCTTTGTAAGTTCTTGAAAATATTTTCTGTTTATGATCCTTTTAATTTAAGTAATTTTTCTTGTTCTTATCGTTCTAATGTTCGCAAAGTTTTTTTTATTATTATTGTTCAGCGATAACTGAACAGATATTTTTTTTTAAATTTTCACGCAACAATGTTCCCATCCACCAATCGCATTACAATGTTCATGCCGCTTTCGTGATTTTCCTTGTCAATCATTATATATTGTTATATTATATTGTATGCCAGACGAGTTGGTCAACCAACGAAACTTAAGTCGCACACCAAACGTAGGGATTTCCATATGCGGGAAGTGCAAGAAAAAAACTATTGGAGTATAAGTGGTGGTTACATTTAACTAATTCAATTCTTATTACTATGCTTAGATTTTTGTTGACCTTCGAATTTCCGTTTCGTAGTTTTAGCATTCTGTAAAAACAATTCCCTGATATTTAAATTGTTGTACTCCTTTGATATTTGTAACTTTAATTTGAATTTGAATGATGGGACCTAGCTGCCAATCTAGTAGCACACTTAAACTCATGTAGTCCGCCTGTGGATCTCCCTTTCGTTTTCTTGTTTCCCTGATAACTACAATCTTTAAAACTTTAAATGCACCGTCAATCGCCACCTAACTTCTTTAACACCCGTAGAGCTTATATACTTTCCTCGCTGCTCCCCATACCCAATCTATTCTCTGACCTTCACTCTCTGTACGGCCCTGCGTAAGAGCAGCATTCCCGTCTTGCTTGAATTTACCAAGTAGTTCAAACAGATTTCTCTGATATGACCGAGTAACCTATTTGAACTACTCGGTAAATTCAACTTATTATGGGAAAGGTATTGGAATCATCCCCTACATATACGGATAGAAAATTAATCTCATGAAGATCGAAAGAAGAGTAAGACAAGGTTACATTTAGTCAAATCTATACATCAAATGGAGGCGAACAGAAAAACAAAACGTAAAAATACTGTATCATCAGCGGCCACACTCGCAAAAACGCAAGATACCAAAATGTCCAAAACGACCTCAAGTCCATCGTTAACTGGGGCAAAAGATGGATTGTTAATTTTAACGTCTCCAAAACTAAACTTCTCACCACTAATCATCTCAGAGAACCCTCGCTGCCTTCCATCAGCATGGCTGATGCTAACCTCCATATGAAGTGGAAAGACTATATTGAATCTATTGTTAGGTCGTCTGCTAAGAAAGTCGGTTCACTATGTCGTGCAAGACAATTTTTCTCTCCAGAATCTATCTTACATATCTATAAGTGTACCATTCGTCCAATGTTGGAATATTTTGCCACATATATTCCGGTGCCCCTGCTATTTGCTTTGAGCTCCTTGATAAGATCCAAAGAAGAATTTTCAATATTATTCGTCTCAGTCTGGCGGCTCGACTCCATTTACTTTCCCACCACGCTAAGGTTGCTTCTCTGTGTTTTTCTATAAATACATTCGTGCTATATGTTTGGATGAGTTCTTCGCTATGGTACCTAGAGTTTGTTTATTTAAATTAAATTTAGGAGCAGCACTAGACTTGCGTCGAGATCATAACGGCTGAGAGTTGAGCTGGCAAGAGACGGATATACAATGCGATAAGTCCTGATCTTTGTGCGTTTGTATGTCTCTGTGTGTACGTGTGTTTAAAATTAGGATAAAATCCCGACAAAGATTTTTAAAATTCTGACAGCTGGAAAACGTTTTATTGAAACTAAATTTGATTACGCGTAACGCCTTTCTAGGTTTCATCAGCTTTAAAAACAAAAGAAAAAATATATGCATTTGTTTGTATGCTGAAATAATGAATAATAATACTTTTTTCCATAAGCTGGCGTTTCTCGTCATTGAAGTGGAAAGAAAAGTGATTTTAAAAAAAAAAAGTCATTAATATCTAATCTTTATAAGTTTTATTTATAATTCTGAGTACATGTCGAAAGTTGTTAATATATTTTCTCAGCATTTTTGCAGCGAATTAAAGCTAAATAGTCATCTGATTTACAGGATATCCATTACCTAATTAAACTATACGTATTTCTCCTGTTAATATATATACAGGGTGTCCATAAAGTTTGTGTGCACTTAAAAAAATTATAACTTTATTTGTATTTGCGATAGAAATAATTTGTAAAAGGGATTAGAAAGAAGTAAATCTATATTTTTTAAGGTTTTATTGAAATTTTATTTAAGTTTCCACATGTCCTCCATCATTAGCAATACAGAGGGTAATACGATTTTGCAGTTCACGGAAAACATTTGCCAACTGTTTTAACAGTAATTCCTGAAATCTCATTAGTTATTTTAGCTATACTTAAAACAAGCTACATTAAACTTTATAACATTTTTTACAGATTATTTCTTTCGTAAATACAAATAAAGTTATAATTTCTTTAAAGTGCACACGAACTTTATGGACACCCGTTTCATATATATATATATAATATATATATATATATATATATATATATATATATATATATATATATAGTTTACGAAAAACTAGGTAATCCGTATGGGTAGACCCAAGGAGGAAAAAATCCAGAGAGCTCAATGTAAATCAGAGCTAATAATTTAAATAAAAAATAAAATAAAAACACTTTAAGGCTCCATGTAATAAATTATTATATAATTTATTACATGGATCCTTAAAGTGGTCTTTTTTTATTTTATTTATATATATATATATATATATATATATATATATATATATATATATATATATATATATATATATATATATGGAGATCCGAGTTTGAAATCCAGTCGAATCCATTACATTAACTGATGGGCTAATACACCTGGAAAAGTTATTAATCATCTTCTGCTTCTAGATATGGGTAAATAACAGAACAGACTGGGTTCTAGAGTCTTGGATGATCTAGGAGAGGGAAAACTCTGCATTCAAAACTTGCGGAGGGTCGATTGGGAACTTGTTTCATGTAGTGCAACAGATTTCTGTATTCACGCCTACAAAAAGTGTGGCTGGTTCTGCACCAGCCTTCACCACTATAATCAAATCATATGTGCTAGTGTCTAGGCTGTTTGGTTCCTAGGAACTGATCTGTTTGACCCTCATACGTTGTATACGACGGGAGAGTCCACGATATAGGAACAGAGGAAATATTTTAATATAAATATACATATTATGAAATGGAAAAAGACCGACAATTATTTTAAGACACGTCATATATTATTTTTAAGACATGTTTATAGCACTTTATGCTATATGACGATTCCGTACAAGATACAGGTTCGACTCCTGTAGGAGGACGCATATTCTCTATGAAAATTTCTCGGACATTCAGGCCGGTAAATGTCGTTAAGATTGTTTCTGAAAAACAGAGCATTTACTTAAATAGTTGTATCTATAAAAAGAACATATAAACATAAAAAAAATGTCTTAAAATATACAAATATAAACGGGGAAAATGAAAACTCAGGTCGACCAATATAACAGTCACTAAGCCAAAGATATTTTTCTAACTTCCATATTAGTTGTTTCAGCACACCATTACATATACTAAAGTGTTTATGTACATTCATCTATATATGTTACTAATATAGCGGGCCGTGCGGGATGAAGATGTGAAGAGATATCATAAGGTTAAACTTTCCTGCTGGCGGACCGATATACAGGGGTAAACAAATATATGTTAATAACAAAAAAAGTTAAAGAAAGACATGGACTGTTACATAGAGTTTGTATGGATAAATTATGTGTGTGTTGTAAGTGTTCGTACGTACGTGTATTGATCTTAGCGCATTCCCAGAATTTGGGATACGCTGTATCTGTGAGAGATCACAATTGGTGTAAGTGGAAAAAGAAAGGTTTTACACCACGTCTCCGCGCGAGGTAGCTGCCCAAGGCCTAAGTCGAAAGAGAGAGAGAGAGAGAGAGAAAAGTGTCAGCCAGTATTTATAGTCAGGGGAGAGAGACCCCTGTTGAAGGATTAAAGAACTGAGGAGGAGCTAACTCCAACACTAACTTACATTTTAAATCAATATGAAACATACATTCATTTAATATATCCACATAATCTATACAAACGAATATATATATATATATATATATATATATATATATATATATATATATATATATATATATATATATATATATGTATAGCCGAATATATATGTATAGCCGAATTATCACTTAAGTATTCAATTTCTTTCATCAGTGGCTACTGTTAAGTGTTTGTTGTCAATTACCTTACGTTTGTTTACTTCTTTCAAAACTATTTATATTCTCATTTTTCCTAACAATATTTTTCCCTTTCAGTTTCATCGTTACTTAATACGATAAATCTGTTTTGGAAAAACGATTTCTCTTCAGGACAATGTAAGCGTAACCGCTATCATTTATTCAAACACTGACAATCGTTTAACATAAAAATGCCACTCACATTCACTTACATGTTAAAAAACATCGAATTCATTCCGCAGATATATATCAAACTGTCCGCTGTAAACATTTATGCACACTTATGTGTTTAATTATGTATACATATATATAAACCAATTCTTTTCTTTACAGTATATATATATATATATATATATATATATATATATATATATATATATATATATATATATATATATACTGTAAAGAAAAAATTATACTGTAATGTACTATATATATATATATATATGTATATATATACTGTAAAGAAAAGAATATACTATACTGTAATGTACTATATATATATATATATATATATATATATATATATATATATATATATATATATATATATATATATATATATATATATACTGTAAAGAAAGTAATGTTTTTTATTTATTAATCTGACAGAATTTTATTAATCATAAATACAAGCATCTTTAAAAAAATGGATTGGTATTAAAATTATAAATATATATATATATATATATATATATATATGTGTGTGTGTGTGTGTGTGTGTGTGTGTGTGTGCGTGCGTGCGTGTGTGTGTATTTGTGAGCGTCCGTGCGTGTGAGGGTGTGTTTGTGCGTGGAAAATTTCAGATATAACGATATATATGTATATAACGATATATATATATATATATATATATATATATATATATATATATATATATATATATATAATTATTGTCATCCACAGACAGACTGTTTCGCTTTATCACAGCTCTTAAGTGTGGCTAGATGTACACACACACACACACACACACACACACATATATATATATATATATATATATATATATATATATATATATATATATTTTAAATAAAAATAAAAACACACCAATTTAAGGTTCCATGTAATAAATTATTTCACCACAGACATTTTAAAAGTGGTGTTGTGAAATAAAAGGTCTGTGGTGAAATAATTTATTACATGGAAACTTAAAGTGGTCTGTTTTTTTTTTTTTTAAATTATTAGCTCTGATTTACATTGAGCTCTCTGGATTTTATCCTCCTTGGGTCTACCCATACGGATTACCTAGTTTTTCGTAAACTAAATATGTATATATATATATAACCACAAATGGAAAATGGAAATACATTTAAGAACACACAGGGTCATTAAATGATAAGAATGCCGATAACTACTTCATCATTTCATCGGACCAATGTTAATTGTTTTATAACCCTTCACGCAGAACGTTTAACTGCCAATTCAGTAATACATTTGGGTTACTAACACACACAAAAGAGGATGACTCATATCGTGAATATTTAACATCGAAACCATATGAAAACATTAATTATTATTAATAATATATGTAAATTGCCACTCTTTGCCTGATGAAGGTCGCGAGACCGGAAACACCTGTAGCAAAATTATGGAAAATATAGCATAATACATTTTGAAAAAAAAATGTACATTACAGCCAAAAACGTTTGAGGTTTATCTCGTCTTTTTAATATACACACTTTTCTCTCGTTGAATATACTATAACCTCTCCCCTTTATTTTGAAGAAGGTAATTATAAGCATAAGCAAAATGTTGTTAGTTTTTCAACATTTTTGAACTTTCGAAACGCCGATAAATATATAAACATTTTTAGCTTAGTTTATAAATACATGATGCGATATATATATATATATATATATGATAAAATAACTAACAAAGCTTGTTAAAGCTTCATCAGATATATATGTATATATATATATATATTATAAATTAACTGATTTGAAAATATGGTTTCATCGCTACACAGGAATTACCATGCTTCAAAAGCAGAAAACAAAACCTTCAAATTCAATTATATTAAATTAAAGCATTAGTTCTCTTTCATCTTCAAGTGAATTTTGGATCCAAATGAATGAGGTAGTGCGGCTCTGTCAAGAGAGTTTCTTCGGGAAAACCCTATGTCTAGCTACATTACTTTTCACCAGCAAGAGTTCCAATTATAGCTGTCAGACAATTTCTACGATCACATCACCCCTTACATTTGGCTACCTATCTCTCTAGGCTTTTACCCCATCGATTATTATGTCTATGGCGCATTTAAGCGAGAGATCAAGAAAACTACTTGTAACACCAAAGATGAACTGAAGGCAAGGATTATGGCAGTATTCAACAATTTAAACAAGGAAACTGTCCAGAAGAGATTCAAGAGAGCCCGAAGTCTTCTGTAGACCGAGGCCGAAACTAATTGTATTTTTTATTGAATAAATTCACTTTTTACAATTTCAAGATATTTTTGGGTAATAAATATAACTGTTTAAATTGGATGTCAGTGTGATTATTATTGGGTTTGAGGCTATTCATATAGTAATTCGTCGAGCCTAGAATAATCTTCAACAGAATGCAGAAAGCACTGGACGGCCGTTTCGTCCTATCAGGGACTCATCAGCAGTACACATCCCCTACGGAGAATCGAACCTGGACCGTTCCGATACAACGCAAACATCGTACGACTGCTTTTTGAGGATTATGTGATTATGATTATGTGATTGGACTAAATCCTCAAAATAGTCACTTGTATATCCTTGCTAAATCCAGCAAATGCCCTGCGATGGAGTGGCTAAGGGCCAAAAAGCAGTCGTGACTCTTGGGGCACTGTCCCGATATTATCTGAGTACTTGGATGAGTATCGCTGAGAAACTGAGTGAGTACCGACGCTATGTCGAGTCTAGATTGTGTCTTCTTTGTTTTTGAGGCCCGTCGTACAGTTGGTATGACGTTTGCTTTGTATCGTAACGATCCGGGTTCGATTCTCACAGTGTATGCGCACTTATGAGACAGGACGAAACGGCCGTCCAGTGCTTTCTGCATTTTGTTGAGGATTACTATATATATATATATATATATATATATATATATATATATATATATATATATATATATATATATACATATATATATATATATATATATATATATATATATATATATATATATATATATATATATATAATAAAAAGGCTTAAACATTAATATTCCATTATCATAATTTATTCCATTGGAATCGTAAATACGATCCAATTTATCAGACCTACAAATTCAAAAAGAAAACAGAAAAAAAACAACTCCGGGAATAAACAATAAAATTTAGTGAGAGTGTATGTGAGGGACGAATGCTAGAATAAATTAAGGCTATAGGGAGGGGTAAGAGACGAGAGAGGGACAGGAAGGTCCAAAGATGAAGTGGGGGTTATATATATGATTGTATATGTATGTGTATATTTACCACTAATATTTTCTATATATACATAAATACATGTGACGCAATTCAGTCAGTCAGAAATTTGGAAATGGCATGCTGTACTGCTTGGCATTCGCTCCGGAAGCTCCAGTAGGAACATTTCAGCTTGTTTGGTTGACAGTATAGAACATTCAGGAAGCGTTTGATGAGCCTAATAGTGATGAAGGTGTTTAGAGTGATCACTACTGACGGCGACTTTATGCCTACATTCATCTTTCCATAGAGTTTCAGACTAAACACTTACCTTGCCGCACTGTGTCAAGAGGGTGGCTGCTGGAAGACCCTTTATTTTGTAACAGGACTTTACACTATAGCAGGAAAACCTAGTCATTGCTGTCAGATAATTTCTGCGATTACGTCACACCTTACATCTGGCCACCAAACTCTCCAGACTGTAACACTCTTAATTGTTAAGCGTGGGGTAGAGTTGGGCGAAAGACCATCAAAACTCCCTTGTCACGCCATAGATGAACCGGAGGCTAGGATTATAGCAGCATTCAGGAAGGAGATCGCCCACAAGATCTACAGCAGATTTTGAAGTCATCTGGTGGGCGTAGTTCAAGCCAAAGGCAATTTCATTGAACAAATGTACCCTTTAATATTTCAAGATATTTTTTGTGTAATTTTGGTTAATATTACTTTTACAATGCCATTGTTATTTTCATTTTTCCGTAATTCAGACGCATTCTGCATATATATATATATATATATATATATATATATATATATATATATATATTTTAGAATTGGACATAATCCGACAATTTATTTAAAGACATTTATATTATGTTTAACGTTCTTTTTATTTTTTTATTTTTATTTTTTTTATAGATACAAGTATTTAAGCAAATGCTCTGTTTTATAATAAACAGTATTAAATAACATTTACCGGCCTGAATGTCCGAGAAATTTTCATAGAAAATTTTCGCTCTCCGACAGGAATCGAACCTGTATCCTATACGGAACCATCATTTCGCGTGATGTGCCTTAACCTTTCGGCCACAGAGCAGCGTCTGGTTAGCAAGGTCGATTTTACTATCTTTAAACTTAAATCTTCCATGAATCTCTTCTATTCATATCTGCTCTAGCGTATCAAATGTAAACAAATGACGTCATATATTTTAGAATTGGACATAATCCGACAATTTATTTAAAGACATTAACGTTAAACATAATATAAATGTCTTTAAATATATATATATATATATATATATATATATATATATATATATATATATATATATATATATATATATATATATATATATATATATATATAGTGAGGAATGTGTTAACCAATTTGGATCTGTTTTGAACTTGATTCGCCTAAACGTTTTTGTTCTGCTTTTATCACAACCATCACTTCAATTACTTACGTTTGTCTGCGTGGACTGATGTGTATTTGAGGATACATGTGCCTTAGTGCCAAATTCTTGGACTGCTTCATTTTTCTCATTAATAATAATGATAAATGTTATACATTCAATGATCGGATTCCTATTAGACCATTCCTAGAAGAAACACGAAAAGTGTACAAAGAAATGCAGCTCACGCATTTTGTCTATGTAAAATATGTGTGATCTTAGATTTTTTTGTTTTTCTTTAAATGAGCCATGGTAAATCTCATGAAACCTTTTCTGACATTAGATCTCTGGCTGGGACCCGGAATGTAATGCCTATGCAAAAGTAATCGTCATCTCCAGTTGCCTTGATCTATCCACTTCCCTTCTCCACATCATTTCATCTTTTATTCCTATCTGCTCTCGCTTCAAATCTTCTCTAATCCCCTTGCCTTGATCGACCCTCCGTCCTTCTCTTTCTCCACATCCTCTCCTTTACCACTCCTATCTGCTCTTCCTCCAACCCTTCTGTAACCCCATGCGTGATAGTGGCCTCCAGCCTTGCTTGGGGTGATACGCTTAAAAAAAAACAACAAAAAAAAACAAGCTGATTTAGACAAACCCTGTAACCATCAGTTGTTACGCAGTGCAGGGTTAAAAACAGAAATCGAATATTTTATTCTTGCTGCATAGGACTAACAAAAAATTACCGAGCAGCCATACTCAAAATTGTGTTATACCCGAAATGCAGATTTTGTGATAAACTTGCAAAAACAATTGAGCGTCTCGTATCAGGTCGCATAGTGTGGTCACCAACTGAATATAAATCTCGGCATGACAGAATGAACGAATATTTGCCCTGGAAAATACGGAGCTGCATGAAACTGGCATAAACATCACCCTACCCAATTACGGAGATAGGACCTGTAACATTTTTATGGGACTTTACAATGCACACAGACAGAACAATCAAATTTAATCGCCCTGACATCGTGTGCAAAGACCAAGAAAACAAAATGTGTTTACTTATTGACACGACAGTCTTTGCAGACCGTAATGTATCTTTGAAGATCTTCAAAAAAATATCATAATACAAGGATGTTCAAGCAAAAACCTAATGTGTTTTACATGATAGCATCAATAATTCCAACTGTATCTGGAATCCACCAGATTTATTTTAAAAGTTTCCATTAAACTGATTGAATTGATTCCTGGTAGCCATGCGTTAAAGAAATACAAAAGATTTTACTCTGAACAAAAAAAAAACTACTACAAAGAGCTTTGTCTATGCAAAAATTGTCTGATCTTACTTTGTTGTTGTCTTGTTTTTACAAAGATGATCAGTGGACTATATCATGAAACTATTTCTGAACTTAGATCTCATGTTGGGATCCGGAATGAAAGCAGAAAGTCAAAGGAAATAATAATAATAATAATACTAATACTAATAATAATAATAATAATAATACTCCCCAAAACGAGAGAGCTTCCCACCTGCCACTCCTTGCATCATCCCAAAGCTGAAGTTGATCGTCTGTATGTGCCCAGATCCGAAAGAGGCAGAGGATTAGTTCAACTAGAAGTGTTTTACAAAACTACAACAATTGGCTCTCAAAGATAAATGGAAACTACAGAAGACTGGATGATGATATGATATGTGAAAAAGAACACGAAATTGATAAGCGATTTATTCAGCATTGAAGAAAGCCAACAAGATCAAAATGGAGTTTTTAATGGGTTCAGAAATACAGGTAAACCGCAATATATCGAATAAAGTTGGAAAATAATCAACAAAAAAAAACAAAGCAAAAGCAAATACAACCGACCCGATACAGAAACAATGGCAAAGATAAAACGCTTCAAGGTCAATACTCTGTCCGTAACAAACAAGCTGATGTAGACAATCCCCATACATATCAGTGGCTACATTGTGCAGAGTTAAAACCTGAAACCGAATATTTTATTCTTGCTGCACAGGACCAATGTTTGCTAACTTGAAATTATCAACCACATATATTGAAAAAAAAAAATTTTATCCTAAAATGCAGAGTCTGTGATAAATATCTTGTATCAGGTTGCACGTTATCAGTACCCAATGAATATAAAACACGGCGTGGCAGATTGCGTCAAAATCTGCACTGGAAAATCTGCAATTTCTACGGAAAGGTAACTGAAAGAAATTGGTATGAACACCACCAAGACCCCGTTACTGATGTAGGACCTGTAATAATTTTATGGGACATCACATTACAGCAAACAGAACAAACAAGCTTATCACCCAGACATCGTTATTAGAGACCGCAAACACAAAAAAGTGCATCCTAATTGATATGGCAATCCATGTAGACTGAAATGTATCTTTGAACATCTTCAAAATGTATCAAAATACAAGGACCATGAAATCTAAATCTCATGGGGACATCATCAATTCCAGTTGTAGTTGGAGCCCGCGTATCGATTGAAAATACTCGAACAGAATATTTGAAGGAATTTCTGATAATCAATGCCTTAAACAAATTTTAAGAAATAGTTCTTGCGACTACAGCATTCACGTTACGAAGGGCTTTATCTATGTGAAATATGTGTGTTTTTAAGATTTGTTTTTTAACTGCTCAGTAGCAAATTTTATGATGCCATTTCTGACCTTAGGGCTCTACTCGGGACCCAGAAAGAAATGAATAAACACTAGAAGTAATAATAAAAATAGAAATAATAATAATAATAATAATAATAATAATAATAATAATAATAATAATAATAATGATAATAATAATAATAATAATAATAATAATAATAATAATGATAATGATAATAATAATAATAATAATAATAATAAAAACAGTTGGTTTGGCTTGTTTTGTTTTACGCCATATCAGCCTTAATGCCTAATTTAATGCAGGCAAGATTTATATTTCTGGTAATTTTTTTTTTTCAAATATATTTCTGGTAAAGTTTTTTCCTTCAAAAATCTATTTCTGTTAATATTTTTTTCTTAAAAAATGTATCGCTTGTAATCTTTTTTTCAAAAATGTATAGCTGGTAATATATTTTTCCAAAAATGTATTGCTGGTAATAAAGTTTTTTACAAGGTATTTCTGGTATTAAAACAATTTTTACACTTTTATAGTGTTTTGATCCCAGTTTGCTGGGTTGACTATTTGCCCATAGCTGGAACCCTAACAGGTGCTACCACCCTGAGTCAGGGTGGACCTAGGAACAACAGCAACTAAGAGGTGGTTCCACACTCCTCAAAACCTCCTGATTAGAGGCCTGTTGGACGTGGTTTATCGTCATACCAAGGAAATAATAATAATAATAATAATAATAATAATAATAATAATAATAATAAGAAGAAGAAGAAGAAGAAGAAGAAGAAGAAGAACAACAACAACAACAACAACAACAACAATAACATCAACAACAACAACAAAAACAACAACAACAACAACAATTGCACGAGTGCTTATCGAGGCAGTATGGACTTGAAAGCGACTGGAAATATTATTGACACAAGATGATCGAAAATGATCAAGTCAGGAACTTGTGTGATTTCAACAGCCGAAGAGAACGGGTCCTTGAAGCCACTAAAGCAGGGAGAGTAACAGCACATTTATTGATCTAATCATAATCTTAAGGTCAAAGAAATCGACAAGCACGAGAAAGACACCTTCATCTGGATTGAAGTTACCCGAACGTCGAAAGTCAGTCCATTGCTGTGCCTGAACCCATGGGAGCGATGTGGTCTATATCTTCGATTACTGTGGGAAAATCAGAATACAATCTAGTAGCCCATCACCTCAAAAGATTATGTTGCTTGACACTTCAAATATTCTGCGGAAGTCACTGTTTTAGGAAGTACGATTTGACGAGGAAACCAATAATGCAAGAACTTAAAAAAACGTAAAAATATAACAATAATAATAATAATAATAATAATAATAATAATAATAATAATAATCTGCTAGTCATAGCGATCAAAATGGACGATATCAGAAAGTCTTTGTATTGTCATTGCGCTTTCTGTAGATAAATATCTTTGAAGGTCTTATAAAAGATGACAAAATAAAATGATCTTGCTGTTAATCTAAAAAAGGTGGCACATGATAACATCAATAATTCCAATTTTAGTTGGAGCCATCGAACTGATTGGAAAATGGTTCCATAGGCTCATTAAAGGCATTTCTGGTAATCCATACCTTAAAGAAATACAAAAAAGAATTACTCACGAATACAACTCTCACATTACGAAGAGCTTTATCTATGCAAAATGGCTCTGATCTTTTTTTTTTAGTTTTGTCTTTTTTCTTTGCAAAAATGATCAGTGAAAAATATCATGAAATCATTTCAGACCTTAGATCACTGGTTAGGATCCGAAAGGAAATGTGTATATAACAGAAATCAAAGGAAATAATAATAATAATAATAATAATAATAATAATAATAATAATAATAATAACTGGTACGAACACCACCCTGACCCGGTTACGGAGATAGGACCTGTTACAATTCTATGGGACTACACAATACACACTGACAGAACAATCAAAGCCAACCGCCCAGACATTGTTATTAAAGACCACAAACAAACAAAATGCCTCTTTATTGATATGGCAGTCCCTGCAGATTGCAATGTATATTTGAAGATATTCGAAAAGCTGTCAAAATACAAGGACCTTGAAATAGAAATCTCAAAAATGTGGCACATGGGAACATAAACAATCCCTGTTGTAGTTGGAGCCCTTGGACTGGTTGGAAAAGATACCAGTAGGCTGATTGAAGGTATCCCTGGAAGTCCATGCCTCAAAGAGATACAATAAAATGTTCTGACAAGTACAGCCCACACTTTACGAAGGGCTTTATCTATGTAATTATTTTGTATTTTATTTTATTTTTTTGCAGTGGAAAGTGTCATGATAACATTTCTAACCTTAGGTCCCTGGGCGGGACCCGGAAAGAAATGTGTAAACGCCAGATATCAAAGAAAATAAAAATAATAATAATAATAATCTGACAGACACAGTGATCAAAGTGGATGATACCAGAACGTTTTTGGCTTGTCATTGTACTTTCTGTAGACTGTAATATATATCTTTGAATGTCTTCTAAAAAGATGACAAAATAAAATGATTTTGCTGTGGTAATCGAAAAAAGAAATGTGGCATATGAAGACATCAATAATTCATAAAAGTTGTGGTTTGGGTCCTGGTTTTGATTGGAAAAAAGGATCTTATATTCTCAGTGAAGGGATTCCTGCCTGGCCACAAGCACAGGCCATACCTTACGAACAGATTTATCGATTTAAAATGTGTGTTATCAAATGTTGTTTTATATTTGAGCTTAATTCCCAGGCTGAAATTCGAAAGGAAATGAGTATACAGCAGAAATCAAAGGAAATAATAATAATAATAATAATAATAATAATAATAATAATAATAATAATAATATTGTGCTTTCTCAAAGACATGCCAGACCCTGCAGATTGTAATGTATCTTTGAAGATTTTAAAAAACTATCAAAATACATGGATCTTGAAGTGGAAATCTCAAAAATGAAGCACGTGAGGACATCAATAATTCCAGTTGTAGTTGAAGGCCACGAATTGATTTGAAATGCATCCAATATTCTCATTGAAGAGATTCCCGGTAGCCCATACCTTAAAGAAACAAAAGACATTGTACTCAAAATTAGAGTTCATGCATTACGAGTGGCTTTATCTATGTAAATGTGTGTGGCCTTTTTTTTAATTAATGAATATCACCTACATCGAATTAAAGAGAAAGGTCCTATAACAATTCTAGGAGACTTTCCAATACAAACCGACAGAACAATCAGAGCT
>OZ038502.1:71158070-71193070 GCA_964036315.1 Acanthosepion esculentum | reverse complement strand
AATTCACATTAAAAATTCTTTATATATATATATATATATATATATATATATATATATATATATATATATATATATATATATATATATATATATATGTTAAAAAAGCGTATTTCATCGAGACGAAATATATCAGCATATCAATCAATGTTATTGGTGAAAATTATTTATTTCTTTATTGGGTCATGTTATTTAAGTCATGGCAATTATGTGTGAAAAATAACATCGCCCAAATATCCGCCAATGCTCTGGTGGCACACCTCCACTCGATGGTTGAAATTTTTGATGACGTCTCTGCATAGTTGCTCTTGAATTTCACCAATATGCCTTATTATCTCATCCTCCAGCTGTTGAATTGTTGTTGGCTTCCTGGCATAGACCTTACTTATAAGATGACCCCAAAGGAAGAAATCTAAAGGCGTCATGTCGCACAATCATGATGGCCAGTTAACTTCGCTATTTCGAGAGATCATGCGACCTGGGAACTTCTCATTCAAACTCTGGACTTTGAACATTCATTTTCGTAATGGGCTTCCATAAGTTTAACATTTTACTTGATTGTGAATCTCACCATGGTTGATATTACCAAAGACTTAAATTGAAAAAAGAAAAAAAAATCATTAGACGCTTAAAGTTAATTCACATTTACAATTGGATCAAGTAATAATACCCTGCCCGTACAAAACAAGCTGACGTAGACAAACCCCGTACCTATCAGTGGCTATGTAGTGCAGGTTTGTAAGTTGAAACTGCACAAGACCAACGATTGCTGAGCAGAAATTACGAAGTACATATACTGAAAAGCTGTGTTTTTTATACTGAGAAACTGTGCAGATTCTGTGATAAATATCAAGAAATAATTGACCATCTACTATCAGGTTGAATGATGTTAGCACCAGCTGAAAATAAAACTCGGCATGTTAGAGGGAGCCGATATCTTCACTTAATGTAACTTTTTTTTTTTTTTTTAAGCGTATCACCCCAAGCAAGGCTGGAGGCCACTATCACGCATGGTGTTATAGAAGGGCTGGAGGAAGAGAAGATAGGAGTGGTAAAGGAGAGGATGTGGAGAAAGAGAAAGACAGTGGGTCGATCAAGGCAAGGGGGTTTCAGAAGATTTGGAGCGAGAGCAGATAGGAATGAAAGGTGAAAGGATGTGAAGAAGGGAAGTGGATAGATCAAAGCATTTGGAGATGTCGATTGACGTTACACTTAAACCGTTGGAGGTTGTAGTTGTCAGGGAAACAGGAATAAGGAAGGGAGTTCCACAGGCGAGATGTGCGAGACATGAAGCTATTGGAGTAGAAGAGACGTCTACATCTAACAGTTTCAACGGTGAAGGGGTGGGAAAAGGATGCCAGCCTCGTAGGACGTTTAAATTCCTAGGAACCAGCGAAAGCAGCTCATCGGAGCAATTACCGTGAATGTATTTGTAAAAAAGACAGAGCGAGGCAACGTCGCGTCTGTGAGAGAGCGACTGCAGACGAGATGACAGATCAGGGCCAATTACATTGCATAGCCGTCTCTGATCTTATCAAGAACCCTGAGGCAATCAGCAGGGGCTCCAGACCATATATGGCAGCAATACTCCATGCAAGGCCGAATGGTTGATTTATAGATTTGGAGGATCCATTCCGGGGAGAAAAATTTCCTGGCTCGGCACAGGGAGCCAACTTTCCTTGCGGTGGATGATGCAATTGACTCGATGTATCTGTTCCATCTCAGATCAGCGGACAGCGTTAAACCGAGCAGCCGCAGAGAGGAGCTCTCGAGAAGTTGGTCTTCAGACATTCTAATGGGATGCAGGGATTGATCCCTGTGGTGGTTAATAGAGAGCAGTTTTGTTTTAGAGGCGTTGCCAACATCATAGAATTTCATCGTTACAATTCACCATGGATTTCCGATCGGATTCAATTCAGAACTTGATGGTGGCCATTCCATAATCTTGTCTCCTGGAAATCTTAAAAAAGAAATAACGAGTGAGCTTAGATGAAAGGGAGGGTTGCCGTACATAAATACACACTTCATATTGAAACTGCGAGACTGAGACTCGTATCTTGCAAAGAAAGTTTTGTTCATAAAATCGGCATAGTTAGCACTGTTCAGTTTAACATCTTCATCAACTTTAAATGGGTCCTGTAATGGTTTGATCGACAATTCCAGCCCGCATCATAAGACTACAGCCTCCTTGTTGCTTTCTTTTAACCATAAACACGTCTATATTGGAAAAAATCCACACTTTATCCCATCAATCAGGTCAGTCAAATGTCGCTCGATATTCGACCGTGAAAACTACTTTAGAAAAGTCAAATTTTCTGTCTTTCTTCGCCCTATTTTGACGCTTTAAAATATTTGCTTTAGTGAAAGGAGGTTGCCGAAGAGATTTTTCTACAGATCCCAATTTACAAAGTATTCTATACCTTTTGTTCTGCTTGACGCCTTCAATTCCATCCTTCTCAAAGATCTGAGCGCTGACCAAAAGCAAATTCTTAAAGCCTTTTCCTTTACTTCGAGTTCTCAACTTACTGATATTTTCAAGAGCCTTCTTCATCTCTGCAAAGCTCCTTTGATATCACAAATGTGAGCATTCTCTCGCTCAATAACTTTGTTATTTTACGTTTTTCGGAAGTTGTTAGATCTTTCCCTTTATCTATATTTCAACATATATGATGGAGAAAAAGAAATACTTTTATTAGATTTCAGATGTCTTAAGCTAATGTTAGTTTAATCTTCATAGTCAGTACATTTTTGTAAATTACAAATATCACAAAAACTGAACATTAAAACTAGCAAAAAATTTAGTTAAATATTTTACTTAGGGTGGAAATAGAAGCGCTTAAATTTGACAAATATTGGTCGGGAATTTTTTGAGATTTACGTAATAACTTCAGACAGGCTGTTTCTCTCTCACTCTCACTCTCACTCTCTCTTTCTCTCTCTCTTCCTCTCTCTCTCTCTCTCTCTCTCTCTCTCTCTATATATATATATATATATATATATATATATATATATACATATATATATATATATATATATATATATATATATTAAATCTCAAGCGTTTTTATGGCATTGGGTAGGTTTATTCCCGGTGTGCAGACTTTTCGGGGAGCTGTTTTTTCTTATCTCTCATGCGTCCTGGGTATGACGATAAAGTATCTCCGCGTCGTGGATAAGACGATAAACTACACCCAACAGCAAGGCCTCTGATCAGGTGGTTTTGAGGAGAGTGGAACCACCGCTTAATTGCTAGTGTTTCCAAGTCCCACCTGACCCGGCGTTGTAGCACCTGTTAGGGTCTCATCTATGGGCAAATAGTTGACCCGAACACCTGCAAACTGGCAAAGAATAAAAATAAGTTTTAATGCTAGGAATACTTTTTTTAAAATTATTATTAGCAATAAATGAGACTTATATATTATTTTTCGAAAAAAGATTCCTATATTTTGCACTGGAAACCAAATTAATCATTCACTCACCTGTAATTTACAATCGCCTGGGGAGACGCGATGGTTTGTATTGAAACACGACAGCAATTTTTACATCTTGTTTTAATATACTTAAATATCCCGGCTTGAAGCAATCGGGTGTCTAGCCGCACTGATAAGATGTGATAGAGTGAAACTGTCTGTGGGTGACTATACTCTCGAAATAATTCGATTGAGCTCTCGGAGAGGGAGGGGTGATTTTAAAAGAAGTAGCTGCTGTTACGAATGCAATGCTCTTCTACTCGAATTGACCTCTCCTAGCTACTGACGTCTTTCGCTTAGTAAAAACGTTAAAATGTCCCTTTTACTCTGCCATGGGACGATGGCTTGGAGGTAGAATCTCTGACTGATGCCAAATCGCTTGGGTTTCGACCCCGGCTTGAAGCAATCGGATGTCATGCCACACTGATGAGCTGTATACAGCGAAAGAGTAAGGAATGACTATATATATATATATATAGCGACTAATGCAGAAGGATCTACTTGATGTGAAATTATTAGAAAAAAGAAAGCATTATTTAAAAGCGGGAAGAAGTGTCGACCCTTCAGGCAGACAGTAGATAACGATTAACATTTCATTTAAATTTTATAATATCAAAGCTGGCCGGAAATCATGGAACCAGAAGTGCTGGAAGAGATACTGTAAAATATATATATATATATATATATATATATATATATATTAACACATACATATATACACAGACACAGACTCATAATATATAAATGTGATGTTAGACAAAAGTCATCATGCTAATATATTATTATTATTATTCATTTTCTGGGCTTAATGAATATTGCCTAAATGTCCGTTGATTCTTCTTCTTCTTCTTCTTCCTGCTCTTTCTCTTCTTATTCCTCTTGCCCTCCATTCTTTCTTTCTCTTCTACTTCTCTCTCTCTATCTTCTTTATCCTCCTCCTCCTCTTCTTCTTCCCCCATTGATCATCATCATCATCATCATCATCATCATCATCATCATCATCTTCCTACTTCTTCTTCTTTATGTTAGTCAAACCAGTCGCAACAATCGCCATATTCTGTACTTAATCTCTCTGAAATAAATGCGATCGTTATTCTTCCATCGTTTTACACCTCGAGGCCATGATAAATATTGAATGGTCACGTTTAACGTTGAAACCTGCGCTATCGTTTCCGCTTTTTATCCAGTAACAAATGAACGTGAATACACACAGTCACTCACTCTCTGAAAACCACAAGAAAAAAAGACACACTTAAACTTGTACATACACATAGCCACATGGTTATCTCTTCTTCTGCCCTTTTCCTTCTTCTCCAGGAAATCCAGCCAACCATATTTATCCAGGTTTAGCATTTCTCATTAATCTTTTCCGAAATTTATTTTTTTTATTATTTGTATTCTTCCCTCACTTTTTCTTCTCAACCCGATGTTAACACATTTTTGATTTTTCTACAGGTTTTTTTTCTAGCGCAAAATAAAACTCATACAAAATGTATTAAATACGCTTAATGTATGGGATTATTTGACTTCTTTATTGTCCATATTTCGTAAAGGTCCCTTTTGCATATAAAAATTGCCATAAAATAGAATTATTTATAAATGTTGATGCAAAATCCTTTCAGATTAAAGAATGGTAGAAATCATCAATATAACTAAAATGGAAGATTATTAAAAAAAAATCATCGTTTTCAAGGTACGAGGATTTTTTTAATATCGAATATTTTTGCTTTTAATAAATTTCCCCTTTTGCGCATGTCTACATTTCTTCATTATTCAGTATCTCTTTTGAAAAATATGCCTTTTTGATGGCATATAATAATTATTTTCGTTAAACAAACCATGATTACAATTAAACAAAAATAATAGGAAGAATAGCCTATAAAATCTTTATTATATCCAAAGTAAGAAAACAGATTAAAAATCAAGTAATTAATCAAGTAATTATTGCAATTGAGCAAAACAGTAGAGTGACGATCTCAGCGTGAAACCCAGACTTACAAACTCACATCAATTCAACTATATATATATATATATGTGTGTGTGTGTGTGTGTGTGTGTGTGTGTGTGTGTTTGTATTTAGGCAGTAAGAAATATTTTAAAGAAGTGTTGTTGAACAGTATTGACTAGTTCTGTCTGTCCATTTTTTAAACTTCGACTAAGTTGTTTTATACAATTCGTATATTTTCTTTCTTTTTTTTCTGGTGGGGGTTGAATCCGAATCTTTTTTTTTTAAAGGATTAAACATCAACTACAAGAAACAACAATACATGGCTGTTAGCAAAAGATTTTATCCCAAATTTCGAATTGAAAATCTGAAATACTAAAATCAAACAAAGGCTGAGGTTTAAATAACTGGGAAGTCTTTTAACAGAGGACGGAAAGTGTGGCACTGAGATCCGAAGTATATTAGCTTTTGAAATTCATATTTGGCTATCTCAATAATTGAAATAGCCACATATGAATTCCAAAAGCTATGCAGCGTACTAAGAAATAGAATACTTCGCTAGAATCAAGGAGACGAGTACTAAGCTCTTACGTGATATATGTCCTCCTGTGTAGCAGTGAGTGATGGACAATCTCTTCAAAGATGAAGAAGAGACTTGAAGCAACAGAAAGGTAACTAAGGATACCATGGACAGAACATGTGAATAACGAAAAATGTGATGTGATGAGACAAAAATTAAACCTATATTTAAGATCATCAGAATAATAAGGAACCTATACTGGCAGCAAACAGCATAGGGAACGAGTTCAGTGGATACACAAAAATAGAAAGAGGCGTAAGGCAAGGGTGCGTCTTCTCACCCGACCTGTTTAACCTATACAGCGAGGCAATCCTGACAGAATTGGAAACCAAACCGGGATTTAGTATTGGCGGCCACAATCTTAACAACATAAGAAACGCAGATGATACAGTAATGATAGCAGACACGGAAATGAATTTACAAAATCTCCTAGAGAAGTTAGCGACGGAGAGTGAGAAGAATCTAAGCATAAACTACAAGAAGACGGAGTTCATGACCTTCAGTAAGAGGATGAGCCCGAAATGCGATCTGAAGGTCGGGAACACTAGAATCAAGTAGGAAGTTTAAATACCTGGGAAGTGTCTAGACAGGGGAACTTAAATGCAACACTGAGATCTGTAGACGTATTGGGATGGCCAAGGACACATTCCAGAAGCTGGTCAGAGCACTGCGAGACAGGAGGATATCTTTGGTAACACAGAAAAGAATACCAAACTGTAACGTGGCATCTGTTCTTCTTTACGGTAGCGAATGTTGGACGATTCACTCAAAGATGAAGAAGAGACTGAGATGGGCTTCTCCAGGAGGACTCTAAGGATATCATGGGCCGAGCGTGTAAGAAACGATGAAATCTTACAGAGGTTAATATCAGGAAGAGGCAGCTGAAGTTTCATGAACACATGAGGAAGGAGTGTCGGGAGATTCTGATACTCACGGGTCGAATAGAGACAAGGGAAAACAACGCGTGGCATACGTGGCGACTTAAGCAAGTAGATGACAGAACGTGGTGTGGAGGAGGAATCAGAGGGAAGGAACTTGTTGAGAGCTGCAAGGGATAGAGGGAGGTGAGGAGCAATGATAGCCCACGTCCGGAAAGGACATGGCACATAAAAAGAAAAGATAGTTACATTCAGGAAAAGACAGCTGAAGAAAGAGCGCTTAGAAAATCTGATACTCCCAGGACAGATTGAATGCAAATGAAACAGAGGAAAAGAACGCATAATTTACATAAGGAGCTTGAGTAAATGGATGGCGGAAGAGGGTTTTAGGAAAAATAACAAAAAGATAAATTTTATTAAGAGCGACAAGGGACATAAAATTGTGGAGAGCCATGATCGCCTACGTCCTGAGTGTCAAGTCATATAAAGAAGAAGAAGAATCTTTTGTCTGCTTGTGGAAATGTTCCTTTTTTTGCTGGAGCTAATTTCAAGTCACTTGAAGGTGACATCATCTACAACCCTGGAAATAATTGTTATACCTACGGTGAAAGGTACCTTATTTAATTTAGGCGTGCGCTTTCGGAATTTTAAATCTTCCTTTGCATTAAGGCCTATATATTACTTTTGTGCCATTTATTATTTTGTTTATTTGTAATATGTTGATCTGCATGTGCGAGATTTGTTGATTAATTAATTTATTTACCGAATTATCTAATGAATTTATATTATCTGATTAATTCATATGTCGATCTATGTGTGCAGGAATTGTATTAAACTTACACAAGTTGCAAGTCAACGTACGAAATAGTGCGGTGCGTATGTGGCCAAAGTTTGACCAATGTGGCCACTGATTGGAAAGTTAGGCTCCTTTTACGGAAACTTGGACCTTCTTCAGACAATTACATTTCATGTTGTGAACATAACAAAATTGTCGACGAACGAGGTTTGAACAACGCGGACACACCACAAGGATGGATTTAACAATTCAGCAACTCTTACAACAACAACTACGGTTGATGGAATTATACTTTGAGAGATTTTCTACATTCACGTCAGCGCCTTCAAAAACAAAAATATCCACAACAGAGGCGGTGGCGCCTTCAATCACGGAGTTCCACTATGACCCGGCTGATAAACAGACTTTCTGCACGTGGTTTGCACGATTTGACGATATTTTCCGGGTGGAATTTAAAGAAAAGGCGGACGATTGAAAAATCAGGCTCCTTTTACGGAAACTTGGACCTTGTTCACACACCCACATTTTCATCCCCGAATGTAATGTTTGTTGATTATGAGTGTTAGAGATACAATTTCGTAAAGAATGTGGGAATACGTAACCAACATTATTTTTACATAAGGTGGAATTTACAAGTGATGAATTATTTTTAAGAATTAGATGAGACATTTTTCATTTTTTTTATAATAAATGCTAAATCTAAGGGATTTGTTAGGATCAATAACTTTATATACAGGCGGATTATAATTTTAATATCCTTATTCATATTATTTATAATTAGAGTGCATCTTGTTACAACAAAACAATTTAATGGAGTCTTTATTTTTCTTTATACGAGGGTCATTCAATAAATAAGGTGAATTTTTCGGTATAAGGACTTCTAATACAGATAGAAGCTTACACTTTTTTTTATTTTGTTCTACTTCTTTTTCACATGGATTTAATTTCTTTTGCAGATTAAAAAAACTTTGAGAGTTTTGTCGATTAACAAAGATGGCCGACCAAGAAGCATGCTCCAGGATTGAACAGCGGTCAGTTATCAAGTTTTTGGTTGCTGAAGGGTGCAAACCAGTTGAAATTCATAGGACAATATCAACTGTGTATGGTGCCACATGTTTTAGCCCCAAAAAATCTCTACAAGTGGGCTAAATTGTTTAAAGTAGGACGGAACAGTGTTGAGGATGAAGACAGGCCTGGGAGACCTACAGAAGTGAGGTCTCCTGAGGTGATCGAATCAGTCAATGACCTCATTCAGTCTGACAGAAGGGTGACAGTGGATGACATTGCAAGGACCTTGAGCTTATCTGTTGCGACAAACGCAGGGGTCATCAGTCAAAAGGAGTCATCTTGCATCATGACAACGCAAGGCCTCGCACAGCAGCCCAAACGGTGCAGACCATCAACGAGCTGGGCTGGGAGCTGCTCCCTCATCCCCCTTACAGCCCAGACCTTGCCCCTTCAGACTTTCCCCTGTTTGGTCCCTTGAAAGCGTTCACGAGAGGCACGAAGTTAAAAAGTGACGATGAAGTCAAAAGTGTTGTGAGCGACTGGCTGAGACATCAGTCCAAATATTTTTACGCTGAGGGAATACGGAAGCTTGTGCACAGATGGGAAAAAAATGTGACAGTGCTGGGAGACTACGTTGAAAAAGAAAAGTAAGCTTCTATCTGTATGTGACCCTCGTATCAAGATAATTGCTTATATTATTTTTTTTAATTTCTTCGAAGACCACCATTTCATGATCATCAGCCTCGTTTGGGGAATTATTGTTGATAAAGATTTGTTTTATATTGCTTAATTCTTTATAAAATGACGTTGGCGATCATGACTCTCCACAATGTCCTATCCATTGCAGCTCCTAATAAATGTTATCTCGTCTAAACGTTGTCTCGCAATCCGCTTACTCAAGCTCGCTATGTTGTTGATGATGTTGTCGTCTTTCCTTCTTGACTTCAACCTGTCTAATGAGTATCAAATTTTCCTAACCCTCTTTCCTCATTATATGCCCTAGAAATTTTAACTGCATCATCTTGATGTTAAGTTTAAGTGTACCTTTTGTTTCCATTTTCTATTGAAATATTCTCGTTCGTCACATCCTCATCAGCCTTCTGTAGAACCTCAATTAAATATATTGATTAATATAGAAAATAAAATATATTCATTATCAGAAATCTGTTATGTATTTATATATTTCTAAGGATTATTTTTAATTTCAGCCTCAGGGTTGTTATATTGTATAATGTTTGTTGATTATGAGTACTAGAGATAGAATCCCCTAAAGGACGTGGTAATACATACACAATATTATTTTAACATAAGGTGGAATGTTGTGATGATGAAATATTTCTAAGAATTAGATTAGGCTTTTTGAATTTTTTTATAATAAATGCTAAATCTAAGGGATTTGTTAGCATCAATACGTGTTATAAACCGGCAGATTATATTTTTAAAATCTTATTTTTTTTATTATTACGATGCTTCCGTTTATAAAGGAATGATTTAAATGTGTCTTTACTGTTGTTTTTATCAAGTTGGTTGCATGTATTATCTTTTCGATATTTCCTTAAAAAGCGCTACTTATGTATTCCACAAGGACATAGTTTGAAAATTATAGCAAAATAGTTGTTTGTTTCATTTTGCTTAATTCTCTAAAATATGTGTCAACTATTTTATGTATGTGAGAACAATGGATTTTTCAATTAAGAAGACATAAATATTCCATTGCTGGTTTACTTTTACATATTAAAGTGATAAAACCTTCATCATTAGGATCTAATATAACCATCATTATTAACATCTACTAAAATCATGATCATTAGCATCAACTTTTTGACACACACACACACACACACACACATATACATATATATATATATATATATATATATATATATATATATATATATATATATATATATATATATACACACACACTGGGTGTCTCAAAAAATGTACTCACATTTTGAATGACGAGAAAACCTTTATTTATGAACATAGAGTGAAATGGAATAGCTTCAAATACAAAAGAAAAATGTAATTGAAGAATCATGTTCGCAAATGTTCAAATTGATGACCCCCCCAAAAAAAAGCATGTTAGAGACAGTTAAAGTGTGAGTACATTTCTTTAAGACATCCTCTATATATATATATTATGAAACGGACAAAGTCCGGCAACTATTTTAAGACATTTTTTTATGTTTATACGTTCTTTTTATAGATACAAATATTTAAGTAAATTTATAATAAACAGTATTAACGACATTTATCGGCCTGAATGCCCGAGAAATTTTTATACAAAATATGCCGCCTCCGTGAGGAATCGAACATGCATCCTATCCGGAACCGTCATATAGTCTTACGTGCTTTTACCGATTGAGCCACAGAGCAGCGTTTCGGTTAGCAAGGTCGATTTTACTGTTTTAAAACCACAATTCTCCATGATTTTCTCTCATACATTCATATCTGCTCGATGCTTATTCAAATGTAAGCAAAAGATGTCACACATTATGAAATGGACAAAGTCCAACAATAATTTTAAGATATTTTTGTGCGTTTTTTTATTATAGTGGTGACGGTTTCGTGCAGGACCATCCACACAGAGACCTGGTGCACTGAGTGCCACAAAGTCCCCAAACGATCCTCCGTAGGTTTTGAATTCAAAGTTGTCCTTCTCCTAGACCAGTTGTCATCCAAGTCTATAGAACCCAGTCTGTCCTGCTATTTACCCATAGGATTCACACCTTTCCCAAGGGTATTAGCACGCAAGTGAATGTAATGGATTCGACTGGAATTCGAACTCGGCTCTCCGATTCCATTACTCCACCGTGCCTCTCTCTCTCTCTCTCTCTCTCTCTCTCTCTCTCTCTCTCTCTCTCTCTCTCTCATATTGTTTTATTTTTCTTATATTCATACTCAGTAATTCCCTTGCGTCTTATTGGCTTTAATAGCTTGCTTGGGGTGAAATGATTAAAAATACGATTCATCTATCCGTCAGGTAGCATTTACTCTTTTGCCCTTTTTTACTTGCGACCACCGGAGTCCACACACGTAGAAATTGGTCTGCTGGTACCCAGCCTAGCGTGGAGAAAGAAGTAAGTCCCGTTAACTCATCTAAGGACAGTCAACGGCCCTAAAGTTGGTATGCCATTTCTCTGTTCTCGTTAAACACACTCGGTCCTTTGGACTATATGAACAATCTTGTGTTTGGGACATGTAAACCTTTTTAATATTGTATATAATTTGTTTGCATTATTAAATGTCTTGTTGGGTACGGTCCTATATTTCGTCTTTCTGTATCCTCATTCGGTGTTATTGTATCAGTGGCTACACTAATGCCAATATTAGTATCGGTGTCCGGTTATTGGAACGCTAAAGCGTATTATTCTTCCTAACACGAAATAGCCCTTATATTGTGGCTAGCTGGTACACCTCATACTAATAGGTGTGTTGGGTCTTGACTCAATGTTGAATCTCGCCTATTGCATGGAATAATAATGCAACACAAAATGTACTTAGAACAAGAATGTATTATAACAAGAAAGTGTACACAATAAGTACATATAGTATTTCTGTATATTTCTGGAAAGACGTTCCTGGAGAATGTGTTGACTAGTCGCAGTCGATCAGAGTCTCTAGTTGGATCTCGTGATTCCTTTCTCCCTCGTCTTCCGGTACCAACCATTATTTATATAGTTGGTAGTCACCTATGCAGATTAGGTAGATCCTACACAACAAGGTGTATATGAGTATCTGTGCATTTATTGAATGCATGACAATGTGCAAAAGCTTACACTCAAGGAGATTCAAAATCCATCGATTTCCAAAAGAGAAATTAGATTAATAAATAACTTAATGATATTTGCGCGTGCACCAGCGTGAGTTGATCGCTGCAATTGTTCGGTTTACTATCAATCTTTAAACTCTAGTATCTAATATATTATCCATCTCATTTTCCTTTGAAAATAGATTGAAATTTATTTATTTACCGATAGATCTCTTAGGAAAAAATGGTAAATGCTTCAAGAATATTTAACAGAATTGTTTACTAAAGAGTCTCTCTCAGCGTCACATGTTCAGGAAACGTTTACCCTCATATCCGTGTTTGTAATGATGTCAAATTCTCATCTCACAATTTTTCCATTCTCTCATGGTGGACGTCAGTCCGTGATTCTGATTTGATAATCCTAGCATGTCAAGATGAATCTATTATGACGAATATATATCATATTATTAATATTAATAATAAGTCAATATGAATCAGACACACTTCTTTCTATCAGCATATTTTGCAGGTTCACCTACAGTGCGCTTCACGCCCTTCCCCGGTCTTTTGTACATGTTTTGAAACTTATAACTTATTTCTTACATTATTTACATTATTCAGATTATTGTCCTCATCTTTGTCGCCATGTATATCACAACGTTTCTTCCGTTGTACGCCCCGGCCTTCTTCAGTTGTTTGGAATGTCGAACTGAACCCTTTCTTTCGCTCACTGGGGTAGACTATTCTAGTTCCACGTGTCATGTTTAATGGATGTCAGTTATCAGTTATCTCCTGTTAATTTCCACTCTGAAAGTTCTCCACTACCATAACCGGGTATTGAACTCACACTCTTTGGGTCCTGTCACTGGATCTAACCAACGCCTTTATCCACTGTGCCATGTGTCCTTGAGTGTGAGTTCAATACCCTGTTAAGGCAGTGGAGAACTTTCACAGTGAAAATAATTTAACCCAAATAAATAAATAAGCAAATAAACGTCTTCCGGTAAAATAACCGCCAAAATAGACTACCCACACAGCACCACTGACCCGTATATATAAATAGCCGAGAAAAATAACTGCACTCGTGGCCTCACGATTGCACCTAGCATGAAACAGATTGTCGCCTCCAAGTGTTGATTCTATGTTCACTTTTATATTTACACACGCTGTATCTCTGATATTCAGCAATTTATCTCATAAATATACCACATCTTAAGACTATATTTCTTCATATATATATATATATATATATATATATATATATATATATATCGCAGTCTTTTCATGTCTATTTATCTATCTGTCTCTTTCTATTTATCTGAAAAGACACTGTGCAACAAAACAATAAAAACAGACGTAAGAAATAATATCCATTACTCTCATATGCAAGCCCCTCCCCATCTAGCACTATTCACAAGATATTAAACAGAAACAGTGAACATCAGCTACAGTTGCACAGCGAAGAAGACACAAATGTTAAAAAGCACAACAGAAAATTAACCAATCCCCTACCCAAACCAAATCGGCATGTAACAAGCAAACGAATGACACTTAATTGATAATTACTTGCTACACAATCTAATATATAAACCCACGGTAAAATCCGCAGATATCGAAGAAAAATGTACATAGGTTTAACTGAAGGCACCTGGAAACAAGAGAAACTATACAGTTAACACATTCTTTGCAAATAAGAAACACGCAAAGAATACGATGCTTTCTAAACAAAAATGGGGAATTTTAAAAAAAGGCGGTCGGGAGAAAAGGAGGAGAATGCATCAAAACAGTAGCCGCGAAAATAATTATAGAAAAGTCACAGATGGGAAGCCACATCACGTCTACATCCAGATGTCAGGTCTGGAACCTTTTTTAGATTTTTTTCAAGAATCTCAACATACATAGCAGGTCTTTCGGGCGAGATGTGGTACTAATATTCAATGCGCAAATGAATCTAAGGTTTAAAAATGTGCAAGATGGTTTCCACTGTAAAAATATTGCCGAGAAAGACACATTTAAAAAATCTCTCCTAACAACAGACCTAGAAAGTGCAACATGAATTGGTAAGTTTGTAGTTGAACATTAGATTGCTTTTTTAACTTTTGTTTCATTGAAGAAGACTCGAGATGTAGCCAGGCAGCCGAGAATTTCCAGAAACCATCCAAAGTATGTTTCCTATTACTGGATGTGTTTTAAGGGCAAAGAAAACCGGAAGACCACGAAGGTTAGACAAGAAAGATGAAAGAAATATTGTTAGAGTCTTGGTAATCGGAGATATGTAGCAGAGAGGATTCAGGTCACAAATTACGTAGATATATGCATAAAAACAATACGATGAGGCGTATAGTAGCAAATTTAAACAATGAGATTTAAGACTGAAGTGGTCAACAGAAAATCTAACATGGGATGTTTGAAAGTGACAAAGCTTAAAGATTTCTTATTAAAGAGAATATGATTTTTTTTTCGTTTTTTTTTAAAAGTATTTCACCCCAAGCAACGCAGGGGTGCCACTATCACGTTACAGAGAGTGGGAGCAAGAGTAAAGAGGCGGAAAAGAGTAAAGGATGATGAGAAGGACGCTGGATAGATAAAGACATCTGAAGATATCAATTGATATTGCATTTGAATAGTTGGAGATTATAGTTATCAGGGAAGCAAGTAAGAGGAAGGGAGTTCCACAGAGGGGAGGTGCGAGACGTGAAACTATTGGAGTAGAAAGACGGCTATATTTAACAGTTTCGACAGTCAAATTGTTGAAACTGAGATGCCAGCCTAGTAGCACGTTTAAATTCATGCAGTCTGGGAACTAGCGAAGTATCTCGTCGGAGCGATTACCGTGAACGTATTTGTAGAAAAGACAGAGGGAGGCGACGGAACGTCTGTGAAAGAGCGACTGTAAACGAGATGACAGATCAGGGCCAATCACATTGCATATCTGTCTCTAGATTTTGTCTAGACCTAAAGGCGAACAGCTGAGGGCACCAGACCATATATGTCAGCAGTATTCCATGCAAGGTCAAATGGTTTACTTCCTGGTGCGACACAGAAAATCAACTTTCCTTGCGGTAGATGAAGCTATTGATTCAATGTATATGTTCCATCTCGGGTCAGGGGACAGTATGAGACCAAGCAGTCGCAATGAGATGCTCTATTGGAGTTGAGCAAGAGACATTCTAATGGGTGTCAGGGAGGTTTCGCTGTGGCGGGTAATTGTTATGAGACCAATACTTCTCTACATCATGGACTCTCCCAGTACTATATTATTATGTGAATCGGAGTAGTAGCACCAGTAATGCGCAGCCGCGTACGATACCAATATCGGACACCACTTGATAGTAAGCTCTGCTTACACTATACTTTGTAAATTTTCTGTTTAATATATCTTTCTTACCTCTAACCCGTGTTCCGTGTTTTCCTTCCGTGGCCCCTACTTCGGGTCCACATCAGTAATAGAGTTCAGTTTTGTTTTTGAGGCATTAAAGTTAACCAGCCATTTCCTGCGCCAGTCAACAACCGATTGGAGCTCCTTTTCAGGACCAACGTCCAAGTTGTTAAGAAGACCTGTGTGAAAAAACAAAACAAAAAAACAATTCATGATACTACACTAATAGGGTAGAATTTGCTGAGGCACACGTAATTTTCTAGGGTTACATCAAAATTGTTAGTAGATGAAATAGCAAACTAAATTATTATACTAATTTATTTACATTGCTCGGACTCTGTTCCTCATTTTTATTTTTTCATATTTACGACGTTTCGGCCGTTGAACGCTCCGGCCTTCTTCAGGTGAATGGAATTTCGAACTGTACCCTTTATTTCGTCCACCGCGTAGAAATTGTTTTAGTTCCACGTGACATGCTTCTTCCGGGTGTCTCAGTTATCTCTCTTTAACTCAACTTTACAAGTTTCTGTCCTCCACTTCCGTAGCCAGCTGTTGAACTCACAACTCTTTGGTTCACGTCACTGGATCCAAGCAACGCTTTTATCCAATGGGGTGTGTGTCTCAGCAATTTGTCCTGGTTATGGCGATAAACTACATCCTCGTCCTGGGTAAGACGATGAACTACATCCGACAGCAAGGCCTTGGATCAGAAGGTTTTGAGGAGCGTAGAAGCACCTGGAAATTGCTGTTGTTCCCAAGTTCAACCTGACCCAGGCTGGTAGCACCTGTTAGGGTCCCTGCTATGGGCAAAATTTAACCCCAAACTAGGATCAAAACACTATGAAAGTATGAAAATAGATTATGCAATACATTATGCCGTAAAACAATAAATACAAACCAAAATTAGACCAATGTCTCAAAATATAGACAGATAATATGCAACGGTATAATCTTCTGCCATACGAAAAAGATGGAGAAATATTTTCCACCATGTCGGTACTACTTGCCACATATTACGTCCAATAAAACTCAAAATGTTCAGCATTTGGAAGACTGCTTTGGTTTGTTTTGTTTTACGACACATCAAACTTAATGGTTCATTTAATGTCGACCACTTTTATTTTTCCTGGTAATATTTTTGTTTTGTCAAAAATCTAGTTCTGGTAATATTTCATTTTTTTTTAAACTTATAGCTGGTAATATTATTTTTTCAAAAGCGTAAAGCTGTTAATATTATTTTTTCAAAAGCGTAAAGCTGGTAATATTATTTTTTCAAGAGCGTATAGCTGGTAATATTATTTTTCAAAAACGTATACCTGGTAATATTATTTTTTCAAAAACGTATAGCTGGTAATATTATTTTTTCAAAAACGTATAGCTGGTAATATTATTTTTTCAAAAACGTATTATCAGAGGCCTTGCTGTTGGACGTAGTTTATCGTCATACCCAGGACGCGGATGTAGTTTATCGTCATACCCAGGGCACGGATGTAGTTTTTCGTCTTACCCAAGATACAGATTTAGTTTATCGTCATACCCAGGAAGCGGATGTAGCCTGGGTATGAACTATTTTCCCATAGCTGGTACCTTAACAGGAATCTTGGAATTAAAAGGTGGTACCACACTCCTCAAAACCTCCTGATCAGAGGCCTTTCTGTTGGACGTAGTTTATCGTCTTACCCAGGGCGGTTTGGAAAACTGGTCAGCACAAAATCCTGATGTAAATATAATTGGACCGTTGTAGGTGATAACAGAAGAAACAATTGCTCGAACGAAAACACCGCAATATCCAAGAGATTTGGAACTGTCATGACAATTTTCCATCTTCCCTATTTTTAAGATGAACCTTCATCCAAGTTATAGCATGGATTAACATGTAATAATTTTTTTTCTGGACCTCAAATATCATAAAACGTACTACGAAGAGTATACATTTAACCCCTCTCCATTTTAAGGTAAAATGAACAAAAATTTTTAATTTGACATGGTGATCCGAAATTATTGCACGTCTGTGTATTTTCAATTAGAATTTCTTTACGATGTCACGAGAAAGAGACGTCACGACAAATGTCAACATTAAAATATTACCCCACAGCATGGTACCAATTTATTTACGAAGATAAATTTAGTTTGTTCAAGGTTGTAATTGTCGTGCAATCAAGAAGGATCTGACACACTCATCTGTCATCATGACCTGCTATTAACGATAGGGAGATTTTCCGAGCGGAGAATAGACGTGGCACAAGGCAGAATGTACGGTGCAAACAGTGAGAATAAAACCAACTATTCAATAGTAATTGATTTAGCGAGACACGCTTATTAAGCTTTACATCACGTCGAACAGCCCTGCTGATAAAGATATGATCTATGGTCACACCTTTTTCGTCCTCCTCTTGAAAGTTTATAATGTGTTCGGGAGAAGTTTTCGGCTGTCATTGATTAGCGAAACAATTATTGGCCCATTTGGTCTAACTGACGTAGAATCTAAAGATTGTTTCCCCACATGAGAAAGCATGTTCGAACCCTGTCCTGACAGTGGATGCATCATTTCTCTAATATGATATATCAAATATACAGGCCAGTAGACAAACACAAATAAATATAAGCTTTAAGAAACAAACGGAGTATCTAATCAAACGTAACTTTTAAACTGACAAAATATATCCATTATGTCTTCATATACATGCATCCATCCATCCATCCTTAGATACACACACACACACACACACACACACATATATATATATATATATACAAATGTAAAAGAAGGAAGAATAATAATTCAGCGTTCAAAACATTAATTTAAAACATGGCTCAATACAAATGTAGAGCAATAAATATTTAATTATTATGTAGTGTTACATTAGAACATGCATATACCCACTACAAAACTGTACAGCTTGTTTCATCGTGAAAAAAATCTTTGTAACGTTTCATCATATATATATATATATATATATATATATATATATATATATATATATATATATATATATATATATATATATATATATATTCTTGAGGATTTATATCTTTAGATAGAGTAAAATAGATAATGTAAAGGAGATTGTGTAAGCTCCCTTTAACAAACATACATTTCTACTATAGATTCAACACATTTGGCGAGTAATTGATGAGGTGTGATATCAAAGGAAACGGAGTGAAATAAATAAACCTAGGTATTAAATCCGCAAAAAAAAATACAAACAAAAAAACACCGGACAAACCGTCAGAGAGATACACAACTCGGAAAAAAATAAGAGGAGGTAACAAAGATGGAGATTGTAAATAGAAAAGAAAATTGTAGAGAAAGACGAAGGGACAGAGAGGAAAATAGAAAAAGAAAGATACGGCGAGAGAGACGATGAGAGAAGCAAAAGAGGAACACTAAGAAAATAAGAAATATGTTGAAAAGAAAGAAAGAGAAAGGTATAGAATGGAAGAAGGAAAGACATAACGAAAGAAAAAAAGAAGAAAAACAAAAGAAAGAAAGGAAAGAGAGAGAGATAGTTCGACAGAAAGAACGAAAAAGATTTAACGATAAATGACGAGGAAGAAAAAAAAGATGAAAATAAACGAAAGAAATATGTCTATTTATTATTATTATTATTATTATTATTATTAATAATAATAATAATAATAATAATATATATATATATATATATATATATATATATATATATATATATATACAAAATGTAAAAGAACGAAGAATAAGATTTCAACGTTCAAAACATTAATTTAAAACAGGGCTCAATACAAATGTAGAGCAATAAATATTTATTTATTATGTAGTGTTACATTAGAACATGCATATACCCACTACAAAACTGTACATCTTGTTTCATCGTTAAAAGAAAATTGTAACGTTTCATCAGGTGAGAATTCACGATACTACTAAAATATTTTAGTAGCATCGTGATTTCCCTTCTGATAAAACGTTATAATTTTTTAACGTTGAAACAGGATGTACAGTTTTTAAGTGGGTATGTACATGTTCTAATGTGACACTACATAATATATATATATATATATATATATATATATATATATATATATAACCAAATGGCAACAATTGAAAGAAAAATAAGAAAAGCGTACGGAGACAGTGTAATGTAGAGAAAAAAAACAGCACCGAAAAAGAACAAATAGTCACGACAATCTATTCCATGAAAACGACAACTTATGCCATGAAAAAAATCTTGCACATTTGATAAGTGCATATAAAAAAGAAAAATCAGCTTTCCAGACCTGCTAGTTGATGTACCCCTGCTAATATGAAGATGCATGTGGTTCTAGGATCATGTGGCTTCAACAAATTTTAGTCATACTCTTCGTGATGCACCGGCTAATTTATTCCTATATTTATATAGATATTTTGCATTGTTTTAGTGACAGGAACGCGCCGACAAAGTTTCTAAAAGTATTTTTGATACACCCTGTATATAATAATCAACTACTAATGGAAATTGTTACAGAGAGACATCGGAGAAAGATAACACAATGCAAAGCCATAATATTTCACAAACTATATATGTAAAAAAAATTATTTTTGTGGAATCCTCGCTCATAACAATCTTTGCACATGATGTCACTGCATACCATTTCAAACTTTCAGATGTCCAAAGAAGACCTGGAGAAAAGACAAAAGGGACGCTGCCTACCACACATGTACCATCTTGAAAATGAGTGAGAATGTCGCAGCAACTTGAAAAAGAAAATAACACTTTTTAAAAATCCAATTTCTATCCCAACACAACTTATTTCGAAAATTGAAACTTTGTTAAATACAACCTCCAACTTCTGCATTTATTTTTTTTTATTGTAGTCTTATTTAATATTTGTAGTTTATTTTTATCTTTTATTGTTGATATGTTTCCTTTCTATCACCATACGGTCAATTTTAGACCCACTGGACTGACAGGGTGCAATCGATTTTATTTTTTTCTCAGATTAGGTCATTTCCAGTGGTGTGCAATAATATGAATCTATTTTCGAGTTGTACGTTGAAATTTGTTTGGCCTTGAAAAATATTCCGTCATCCGTAATTGCATCAGATTCTCATCACGCCCAGACACTATTGTCTCGACTGTCGATTAGTTGCCTTATGGCCATTGTCTGCGATGGACGCTACTCGTTAGGAATCGTAAGAAAATGTTAACGCTGCACGAACATTAGCAGTGAGCCAATCAAAGTACTATAGAGTGGCCCGGAAACACTCCTGATTTAAATCCAATTGAGAATCTTTGGTCAATCTGCAAGGAAAGACTTCGTGGAATGACCTTATCATCTCACATATTTCATTGACCTTATACTTGCATTGGCTATATTCCAGCGTCAAGTAGCTAAAGTGGTCTATCTCTGTTAGACGAAAACGTAGCGTGTTATTTTCCAGTCTTCAAGATCCAGACATTACTACTGATAAAAGCATACTGAAAACAATCTTAACTTCTCAAACCTGCGTTAGACACCTTGAATTTCTGAAAATGGATGGCTGGGGTTGTTTACGAATTTGAATACAAAATGCTTATAATGTTACAGTAAGGTAAAATGTTGTTGTACTGCTGAAAAAAATAATACAACAGGCAATGTCCGTTACAATATACATTAAACCTGTGTTAGTAACTTTAGATTTCTGAAAATGCTCATAGTGTTACATTTATGCAAAATATTGCTGTACTGCTGAGAAAATAACATAGCAAGCAACCTTCGTTACAATATATATTAAAATAAGAAATAAAGTAAAACTAAAATAACGAAAGATATAACATTAGCTAAACTCATAATTATATGACTGAAAGAGCAATTAGGAGGAAAATGTATGGCAAAGTTTTCTAATGATGCGTTTCGTCCTTTCAAACTTCATCGGACTAAATTTGCTTAGGGTTTGTTATAACCTAGAAAAACTTACTGAATGAGGAATAGTCAAAAGGGAGGTTGGAAATGAAATGGTAATCTTTATAACATCAACAAAATACAATGCTCGCCAGCAACATGAAGAAGGTAAACCACTGCTAGTGGTTGACTACTTAGACAGCATATTACTCCATCGTACGATAGTGTCCAACGTATTTATGAGGATTAGGACATACGCATTAATGTTAATAGGCATGGCATATAACAAAATCCGAAGAGAGACTCGAGGTAGACGATTGGAGAGTAGGAGGCATAATTTGTGCGGAAATTTGGGGAAGATAACGGTTAACCCTATTCATGAACAGGTTAAGATGTAGTGATCGGGAAAACACGCTGGGGGGTCGGTTCCACAAATCAGCGTTTCGTGGGAAGAAGCTACCCGAGTGCAACTTACATCTCCCAAATGGAATATGAAAGGAATGAGGGTGGTTCGGTATAACATGCGTGTCATAATGGTTGTTAACCGTGAAGGTAAGAACTGGTGGAAATATGGAATGTAGTTCATCTGAACACTTTTCAGGAAATTAAAAATAGAGCAACGAGGGGACTGCGACGTTTCCTCTGTGAGAAAGGGGTTTACTGGATGGAAAATGATTTGTCACCCACAAGGAAGCGGAGACAGTTTTGGAATCCATCGAGACTTGGTCGGAAGGTCGTATGATATCAAAGCTCAAGATATATTTTATTTCTTAGGACGATCTTGGGAAGTAGTTTCACAACTGAAAACGGTATCAGTTCATGATTAAAATAATTTTATTACATAAGAGACAATTTCTTTAACAACTGAAACGTGTCAAAATCTTATTCGACAATTCCATTTGAATTGACAATTGACAATCTTCTGAAAAAAAAAATTAATTTTACTTATTGTTGAATTGGTTACTAAAAATCTTTCTTTATATATCATTTTGTTTCACTTCTGTTTAAGGTTTCAAATGTGGTAGTTACTTTATTTACCTGCTGTATATACAAGAATTTCTAATGTAGAGAAGCTGTTAAGTCTATGTACTTAAAAACGCGTGCGTTTTTTTTTCCTTGACTGCCGGGAAGTAATGCGTATAAAAGAAAAACAGATTGTGCAAAGATTTTGTCGAGCACTTAGCAATAATTGGAATTTTTTCTTTGTTTTACAGGCATGCGAGTAACTGCACATGCGCAGTTCATTTTCCTTTAACTCATTCGCATTTTTGTTTTTATTCTAATGTATTAACACACCAATTGTTTGGCATTGTGTTTATGTTTATATTAAAAATATTATTGTTTTCACTTCTGTCAATGTATTCCTCCAAATGCTTTTCTAGTTTGATTTTATAGCTTTTTTATGTTGACATTGTCAAAATCTTTTATGTACTCTGTTATCTAGTTATCTATTTTGATATTTATTTTTTATGGTATTTATTGGTTATTTTCTTTTCGCTCTTTCCAGTTTTTTTCTTTTCTGTTTTTTGGAGGGGGTTTACGTCTCAAACGCCTCGATGTTTCTGCATGATATCACGCGTCCGATAACTAAAAATATCTCGCTCTCTGAGACAACAGAAAATAAATGTAAGTTATTCTAATGTTAATTATTCGATCCCTGTGTGCCCAACCGATTTTCTTCATAGTTACCTTCTTCTTCTTCTTCTTCTTCTTCTTCTTCTTCTTCTTCTTCTTCTTCTTCTTCTTCTTCTTCTTCTTCTTTATACATACTAATTATTCTTCTTCTTCTCACATCCCAATTCTTCTTCTTCTTCTTCTTCTTCTTCTTCTTCTTCTTCTTCTTTTTCTTCTTCTTCTTCTTCAAACATCCCACTTGTTTTTCTTCAAGCATCCTAATTCATTCTACATTTCTTCTTCTTCATACATCCTAATTGTTCTTCTTAGTCTTCTCCATCTTCTTCTTCTTCCCACATCCTAATTCTTCTTCTTCTTCACACTCCCCAATTCTTCTACTTCTTTTTTCTTCTTCACACTTTATAATTTTTCTTGTTCTTCACCCATCCTAATTTACCTTCTTCATCTTCACACATAGTAATGCTTCTTGTCCTTCTTTTTCTCCTTCACACATCCTGATTTTCTTCTTTTTCTAATGCATCTTCTCCCATTCGTCTTCTTCCTATTATTTTCGCATCATTATGTTGGCATTTTATTTTACTTCTTCTTTACCATATCTTCTTCTTCTTCTTCTTCTTCTTCTTCTTCTTCTTCTTCTTCTTCTTCTTCTTCTTCTTCTTCTTCTTCTTCTTCTTCTTTCGTTCGCATCAATGCACCATCATCATTTTCTTCTTCCCATTTTCCTTTTTTCTTCTTGTTCCCACAATATCCTATTGGTACTTCTTCTTCTTCTTCTTCTTCTTCTTCTTCTTCTTCTTTTTCTTCTTCTTCTTCACCACATACCTTATTGCTTCTTCTACTTCTTCACCGCATTTCTTATTTCTTCTTCATCTTCTTCTTCTTCTTCTTCTTCTTCTTCTTCTTCTTCTTCTTCTTCTTCTTCTTCTTTCGTTCGCATCAATGCACCATCATCATTATCTTCTTCCCATTTTATTTTTTCTTCGTGTTCTCACAATATCCTATTGGTTCTTCTTCTTCCTCTTCTTCTTCTTCTTCTTCTTCTTCTTCTTCTTCTTCTTCATCTTCTTCTTCTTCTTGTTTTTCTTCTTCTTCACCACATATCTTATTGCTTCTTCTTCTTCTTCTTCTTCTTCTTCTTCTTCTTCTTCTTCTTCTTCTTCTTCTTCTTCTTCTTCTTCTCCACATATCTTATTGCTTCTTCTCCTTCTTCTTCTTTACCACATATCTTATTGCCTCTTCTTGTTCTTCTATTTTACCGGATACCTCATTGCTTCTTCACCTATTTTTTTCTTCTTCTTCTTCTTCTTCTTCTTCTTCTTCTTCTTCTTCTTCTTCTTCTTCTTCTTCTTCTTCAACTTCTTCTTCTTCTTCTTCCCCCGCCTCCTGTACACATCTTATTGTATCTTCTTGTTCACACGTCTTATTTCTTCTTCTTCTCGCTTTCGCACCATACATCACCTTATTTTTCTACTACTACTACTACTACTACTACTACTACTACCTCTCACGTTCGCATCATAATGCATCGTATTTATTCGTATTCAGTTTTTTTAATGAAACCTTTTTTAGTAGAAATTCGTTCAAAGATTTACTTCCGACATTCACTTTCGCTTTTTATAACCCTCACAATCTACTGCATTTACTCTTGTGCATCAATTGATTGCATTACGCAGATTTTAGTATAAGCATTTCTAGGAAGAACAACAGGTCTCAAAAGAGGATAGAAAATATACTTGTGTATACAGATAGGTAAACCCGAAAAAAGAAAAAAAAGAAAACGGGTGTGTGTGAGAGTGCATGCGTGCGTGAGTGCGCCGCGTGGTTTGTAGAATTTCAGAAATCCGCTTGCCATGGGAAGAAGAATTCACACCGGACGGCAAGATTCACGTTTCTTGCTTTTATATCTTGTAGCAAAAATGAGAAAGGTTGAAAGATGTTTTTTTCGTTTATACCGATTGATTGCTACGCCAGAAGCGACGTTAAGCGAGGACCCTTAGAAGACAATGTCCATTTGCCTTTTCTAAATAAGCATGCAACATCATCTTAAGAATTTTCTTTTTGCATTTGCATATCTTAATTCCTTCAGTCTCAGTGGTTTCAAATAGTGCTTTTATATTTATTCTTCTCCTTCTGTTAACTTCTACTTACAATCCTTGTTTGAAAGAAAATTCTGAATTTTGTATATTTGATCAGATTACTCCTAATCCCAATTTCTTGTTTCTCAGGGCAGGATGTGTTTCCCGGGATTTTCTTGGTGTGTGCATATATATTCAATTTAGAGATTATATTATTGTCAGCAAGAATGAAAACCCAATATGTCAAAAGCCAACAACTGTCGAAACGTAATGATGTGTTTTAAATACATTTACGGGTAAGTGTTTTAATAGAGAAAATAATACGTCAACCCTAAATTCGAAGGCGCATCGGAATATCAAAAAGATATCTTCTATGATAGAACCAAATACAGGGTGTCCATAAAGTTCGTGTGCACATTAAAAAATTTATAACTTTATTTGTATTTACGATAGAAATAAAACCTTAAAAATATAGATTTACTTCTTTCTAATCCTTTTAACAAATTATTTCTATCGCAAATACAAATAAAGTTATCAATTTTTTAAAGAGTACACGAACTTTATGGACAGTTAGTTAACCTTCGTTACAAACAAAGAAAAGAATGGTGAACAGTTATACAATATCAATCCTCTTACAGGAAAGTGATTGTTGGACAATTTCTACAAAGAAAATGATGACATTTTTGGCAAAAGATATGGGGGGTTCTACAGAAGGGTTCTGAGAATACCTTGGTCGGAATACCATCTAAGTTGGCTTACACAAAATGGAAACAAAATGACACTTGTACGCTTTTCTCATCTAAAGGAAACAAATGATATTTTTTGAACAGCTAATGGAGAATGAGGGCTTAGAAAATTTGAATAAATAGTTGATTTTATACCCGCTTATTGCCCCATACTGTGGTCATGTGCTATATCTAAGCTATGATTTTTAAGAAAGGCTTAGTAAATGTGGTCCTTCGAAGCGGTTTAATTATTAGAAAATATGCATCGCTAAATCGATTAAGATAGGGTAGTGTGTTCTGTCCCAACTGGGTCCCCAATATTGTGGTCTTGTGACACATCTATGCTATGGTTCATAAAAAGCGCTTATTTAAATGGATATTCCTAAGTGGTTTAACTATTAGAAAACTTGTCTACAAATATCGATTACGATTGAGTAGTAAATTCTGTCCCTACAGTGTTCCAAATATCTTGGTCTTGTGACATATCTGAGCTATGGTTAATAAAAAAACGCTTATTTAAATGAGTATTCCGAAGTGGTTTAATGATTAGAAAAATTGTCTAGCTATATCGATTGCCATTTAGTAAATTCTGTCTCTACATTGTATCCAGTATTGTGGACCTTATGCCACACTTAAGATATGGTTCTTAAAAGAAACGGACACTTCGATGTGGTGTAATATTTAGCAGAATTTTTCTTCGACCAATTTCGAAGGAGTAGTGAGTTCTATCGTTACTAGGTGTTCCATGCATGCAACCTTGTGCCACATGAATACTACGCATAGTTAATCGATATAATTTTTCTCGTCAAACTAAGTCTTAGCCTGGAAGCAGATGTGTGTGTTTAGACATATCCAGAAACCAACGTTCCTTTTATTTTTATGCGCTCTTTTACAGAAGATATTTGGCAAGAATCTGCTCAGGAGTAGATGTATGCGATTATATAAAATATGATGTATGTGCAAACGCGTTCGTATGAGCATTTTTCATTGCGTATGTTTGAAAACTGTGCAAATCAATGGAAAATAGGAAACTAAATGAAAGGTAAAACAGGAAACGATTTCAACTCTCTCGAGTCCCTAACAACAAATATATTTACTTGTTTGTTGTCTTGCCGAGTGTTTTGCTTTTTTATTAAGGTTTTCCATCCCTTTTTTTTCATTCCCTTTAAAATCTCTGTCAGGAATGATTGATGACTATGAAATTCGATACCTCTTAAACGGCATTTGCATTCTCTTCAATCGGCCATTAGGTATAAAAACAAAAGTGAAAGTGAAAGTGAAAGTAGGCATATAGTCGGGGAAAGTGTAAGATTTAAAATATGGAAAAAATGCGGTTAAGTTAGGCAATAGCGATAGAGATTGTAAGAGAAAACGAGAGGCAGTAAGGACGGCAGAGTAGAAAAATCAGAAAAAATGAAATTTCAGAAAAGAAAGATGCAAAGCGAGTAATATGAGTGAGGCAAAGTTACATTAGACGTAAGGGGTTTGAAAACCGACAGTCAGGGATTTAATAATGGGAAGGGCGAGATATGTTAAAAGTTATTAGAGAGAGGGTTGTGTGGAAATATAAACAATACACGGGAATATAAAAGGGGTTAACTTAGTCTTCTAATTGTAACCATTATGAAGAAATGATAAAAGGATGTGGGTAGAAGATTATTAGATTGAAAAGAATATAAAAGTAAGAAAATAGTATTCTGCATAAAACAGAATAGTGAAAATAGAGGTTATAAGATACACTAATATATACTGAGAATGCAAACAAGCAACACAAATAATATTCATAAAAATAGAGGAACATAAAACATGACGATAGAGAAATATAACAAATAAAATGTTTTATATAACCGAGACAAATATAGTAGACAAGATATATACTATTTTCCTTTTCTTGATGATTAGAAGATTATTAGGTTGAAAAGAATATAAACTAAGAAAATAGCATTGTGCATAAAACAAATCAGTGAAAATAAAGATTGTACAGTAACATATACTGAGAATGTAAACAAGTAACACAAATAATATATATAAAAATGGAGGAGCATAAAGCATAACTATACAGAAATATAATAAAATGTTTTATATAACCGAGACGATTATAATAGACAAGATATTTACTAATTGCTTTTTCTTAATGATGGATCGGATAGGTTCGATGAAGCTAAATTGAAAGTTGATCTAAAAAATGTCAAACAATATGTTGTTAACTGGGGCAAGAAATGGCTTGTTAATTTTAAAGTATCCAAAAAGAAACTGCTCTCATTAAACCGTGTGAAAGAAACATTTTTTTTGCCTTCCATCAGGAAATAACTCATTATGCGTTCTCGGTCAAAGGTTATTTTTTTAACTAACATAAGGTGGAACGCTTTTGTAGAATCAGTTGCTAGACCGGCTGCTATGAATGCTATTTTTGTTGTGTCGTTTAATACGTTTATTTAATGACCAAAATCTGTCTTCCAACTTTATCTTTCTAATATTCGCACGTGTGTTGAAATTCGCTGCCAAATCTGACCTGGTATTTCTGTTATGCATCTGGTGATTCTTGACAAAATTCCAAAGAAGAATCTGCAATGTTATCGGCCCTGACCTAGCATTCCGGCTTTAATCACATTCTGTTTCGCTGTGACGTAGTTTCGCTGTTACGTAGTTTCTCTGTGCCTTTTTCTTTATAGAGATAACTTCTATGTAATTCCTACTTTTGTACCGCGACTTCTCGAATGTAAGTGTAGTACCCGATTGGAAGCTTGCTATCATTATTTAGCAGCTGAATGTGTAATATCCTGTGTATATGGTCTTCAGTGTTTTAATGCAACGTCAGTCATGCTACTTTTTAATCATATTCCTTTAATTTACTTTCGCCACAATAAACTTTTCGCGGTGTCTTTCACTCTCGTTAAAAGCGTGCGTTTTTTTCAAGATTTATTGTCTCGGTTAGGGGGAAATATTTTTTTAAAGTATAAATGTTATGAAAATATATGACATTAACTGCTTCAAATATATGACATTAATTGCCTAAAATATATGGCATTAATTGCTTTGTGCAACAGTGGATTGGCACAAACCACCCTGATGTTATGTTTATTTAATTTTAATGATTATATACAGCCTGACTGAAAAGTAACTCCCTATTTTATATATGAGTGGCAAGCAAGGATTCCTGACTTAACACCCTGTGACTTTTTGTTGGGGGTTGGTGAAAGGAGCAAGTCTACTAAACCAAAGCAAAATTTTAGAAGAACTTAAAGAGCGAACACAGGAAGTTATGTCTTTCATGCCACAAGAGTTCTGGTTAAATCATCTGAAACATTTCCTGGTCAGTTCGAGAAGTTGCTGGCAAAATTCGGTGCCCATATCGAATTTAAAATAAAACCTCGCGCTAAACGCTTTCCTCTCATATACATTTCTTGTAAAAAAAATATAGGTAATAAATGAATTATAAGTATTTTAAAATAGGGAGTTACTTCTCAATTACACTGTAAATTTATACATCGATCTCTTCAACCCCATATATGCGGTTTTATTCCACTAGATTTCGCCATCATGATTCCCTCCCAGAGAATATGAGATCTTTCTAGTTGATGAACTAGCTTAAGTGGTTTTCAGAAAATAGAAGCTTTTCAATTAAGGGAATTTTGCATTGATTGAAATACGTAGTAATGTTGAATATCGTTTGAGGATGACGTTTCACCCAAGTTCAGCTGCATCAGAGAGTGAGCGAAAATTGGAATGGGTGATAGCATAAACAGGAAATAACTAAAATAAACAGGACGCCCAGGTGTACTGAGCTTTGAAAAAACAGGGCGCAATGCTGTCCTGGGCGGAAGGAAATAAGTGGTTACGTCGGTGCATGCTGCAAGAGGCGTGGCCACAGGAAGTTGCGCGGACACATGGCCGGAAGATGCATGGTCACAGAAATTGCATAGGCGACATACCGGAAGAATGTGTGGAGACGAGAAGTTGCGTGGGTGTCCAAATGTTATAAAAACGGTCCAACTCTTGGTCTGTGAAAGAGGCTGGCTAGAGTCTCACCACATATTGTCTCCGCCAATTCCTTTGTGCACAATCCTAACCTCTGTGATTCCCCCTTACTATATCCAATTGACCTAAATCAAAAAATAAAGCTATTTATATATTTTTTTATATAAGTGCGTGTGTAAGAATTTTTACCGGGGCTGCAAAAATATGGTCATAATTTTTCTTTCTATTTTTTTTACAGTGAGGTTCACTCTGTACTCGGCCCGGGAGCCACTGGAGGTAGAGGTTTACAGAATAAGAGGCAGAGTTTATGCGGATATCTGGAGAAGATAAGGATTAGCCAAGAGACCTGAACAGGTTATGATTGTAGTGATCGGGAGAATATCGATCTTAAGACACTGTTCCACTTCACAGCGGTTCGCGGGAAGAAATGCTCGAAGCGAAACTTCTCGCCAAGGGAATACGAAGGGGATGAAGGTGGTTCGTTACAATGCGCGTAGCATGGCGAGTCTTAGCTGGGAAACCGATGGAACTAAGAAATATCTCGATCGTGTGAGCATTTTCTCTGGAAGTAGAGATAGAGCAACGAGAGGCTTGCGACGCTTCGCCTGTGAGGAAGGGCAGTAGGATAGAAAAGAATTTATCACCCTCGTAGACGCGGAGACGCTTTTGGACTCTTTTGCGACTGGAATGTGAGGACTGGGGAAACTCCCGTCCAAATATGACTGCATTACATCATTTTAGTCCAGATCTATTAGAGGAAAGCACAAGGAGAGTGGTACATGGAATTTTCCAGCATATTTACGTGCGGATTGTTTGTACGAGTTACACGAGGTCTGGGTTGAGTTTAAGGCCCAATAAGGGCTCAAAACACGAGGTCTCTCTGAGCGAACATTCATTGTCACTGGTGATAGTTCAGGGTCAGCTCTGCGATGATGGAATCTAACTAAAACTTTTCTAGTATCTTTAAGGATAGATCGTTTGTACGAGTTACACGAGGTCTGGGTTGAGTTTAAGGCCCAATACGGGCTCAAGGCAGGAGGCCTTCCTGATGGAACATTCATCGTCACTGGTGATATTTCAGGATCTGCTCTGCGATGAAGTAATGTAACTAGTTTAGTTTTCGAGCCATTGAATGTAATCAGTCAGTTTTGCCCAATGAGATCGGAAGAGAGATCAACTGACCATATTTTCCTGATATAAGTCAATACAATTCCAAATGAGAACGCTTTTTAATTTGATTTTTTCGCTTTGCTTGTCGGTTAAATTATTAATATAATGTAATAATTTTATGACAATATATATACGTAAATAATAATTTTTGTTAATATTACATAATCAAAACAAATCCGTATTTTTTTTTATTGAATTTCATTTGCGTTTTAGAGATTTTATCATAATATTAGGTTGGTACAAAAATAATGTCGTTTTCTCACATGAAGTTGAACGTCAAAAAACGACATTATTTTTGCACCAACCTAATAATACTTCATGGTGATTTGATGTCGGCACAAAAAATCCGTATGCTTTTAATATGATGAATTTCAGTTAAAATAGATATACATACATAGAATTTGTTATCAGCATATGTGGAAATTTATTCCCTTATATTTCACGATGAACCGTTTCTGCCTGAATTTGGATTCTTCCTGGATAATTAATGGGCTAAGTGGATTTTACAGAGAATAGATGTTATTCCAAGAGAATCTTGTAATGATTGAAATGCGTAGTTATTCGAGGGTGCAAGTACGAGTAATGAAGTATGGCATCGAGACAGGCTGTAGCAATTTCTGTCTGATCGACAAAACAATCTTGTGGCACCTTGAACTAGAACAATCTACTCCGCTGAACGAAATAAAGGGTTCGGTTCGAAATTCTAATCACCTGAAGAAGGCCGTAGCGTACAACGGCCGAAATGTCGTGAATATGCCAATGAACATGAGAACAGACCAATAATGTAAATAATGAAAACAGAAGAGAGATCTGGCGTTTTACTGATGTAAGCCGACACCCTTCCGATAGGCCAATTCAGAATCCTTTTTTTTATCGATTGCTGCCTATAATCTTTCTATTTTTGGAAGAGTATTAGTCTGAATGCAATTTTTGGTTTAGTAGAGGGATCTCGTGATACGAAACCCTTTCTAAATATAGAGTATCACGTTTTCTGGATACAAACTATTTTTTAATGCTTAAAAGTGTCGCATTTCGTCTTTCACAGGGTACTTCTCGTCTTATATATTTTTATACAATTCATATTTCACCACACATGATTTTTTTTTAAATTAGATTTTTTTTAGGTTTGAGCAAATAAACGCTGATGGAAGTCCGCTGCATGAGGTTAATTCTTTTATAATGTGATTCATGCAACTATCGTAGGAACTCTTATATCCAAGTGTTTTCAAATAACATAAAATGCTTACGTGATATATGAGGATTATCTCTGGGATGTCCGGTGTCATATGATCTGGATTATATTTAAATCAACCATACGATTTAACCGTCATCAACGATGGCATTCCTGTCAGATAATCCTAATAATTCAGATCGAAATATCTACGTCTGACCGAGCGAACCATTAATTACCTCCATCCATGGTTCGGTCTTCACAAATGGAACCATATTTTTAACTCTTTAGAGCACTCCTCTCGATTTCGGTAAATAAAAGAGTATTCAATGAGGAAAATGAATTTTAAAAATAAAAAAAATATTTAACATTCACAATCCACACAGGAATCACATGGGAACAGGTATTTAAATAACATTTTTCAAAATAGATATATGAAGCGGGTGTTGAAAAATCGAAAATCTGACTATGAAGTATGGATGCTATAGCTGTTAAATTTTATATGAATTAATTTAGTCCTTTTGTGACAGAACCTCATTTGGAGTTTCAGTGCCAGGGACGGGCTCTTTTCACATGGGCTTACTTAGAAAACAAAAAAAATCGATGTTAAATAAAAAAAAAAACGCCTCGAACTATCATAGAAAACGCCATTGAAAGGCTTTAATGTACGAGAAATGCAAGAAGAAATCTGATTGGCTTGTACGAAAACCAGCCAGCTACACACGAGACTTGTATTAATGTGTTAACGCATCGGCCCAGTCGTCTTCATCATTCGAATTTTCGGCCGATATACTGTCCCTGGCATTTCCTCAGGGGTAAAATGATTTTATTAATAATTTCATTGTGTCTTTCCAGGTAAACTGACATTTGACTGTTCAAACAAATTTTCAGAAATAACTAGCAGCCACTTCTCTTGAGAATGAAAAATAAAGTGACATATCGTGGTGTTATCAAGCACTTGAAAAAAAGAGTTTGGCCCGAAGGACATTCATGTTGACATGGTTGCTATATTAGGGGATGCCACTCCGGCTTTATCAACAGTGAAAAGGTGCGCAGCTGAATGTAGGAGAGAAGGTTAGAGTCTTGAAGACAATCCATGATCTAGACGTCCTGCATCTGCCACCACCGAGAAAAAATAAAATTGATCGTGTTCATTCCATGGTGTTAGATTTCATAGCATTGAGGATAAATCCTATAAAGCCAATGCTATTAGGGCATACCATTAGAGAACTTGGAATGACGAGGTTTTCTTCTTGGTGGGCGCAACATCTTCTGACAGCTCATCAAAAGACTGATCACATTACGGAAAAAATCTGTCATTGTTTGAGGCACATGCAGCTGGTTTCCTTGAAAGTTTCCTAGCCCAATATAAGTGTTGTGTTCCCCACCTTGAGCCCAAAGACAACAATACCTGCAATGGAAACGCCCTTCTTCAGATGCTCCAAAGTACGGCAAGGTCGTTCTATTTGCAGGGAAGGTGATGGCCTCCGTTTTGGGGGATGATAAATTATTGTTTATTATCTTTAAAACGGTTACACCATCAACGAGGAGTACTATGGCTACTTGCCGATGTCGATATCAAGAAAGGAAATTTTAAGGAAAAACAGACGAAAGGGGTATTTTTCTGTACAAAAACCCTTGGCTGCTATGCGTGACGGTGGCTTTGAATTTGTTGATCACTCTCCCTATTCCCCTGATTTAGTATCATCTATCATCTGTTCCCCAACATGAAAAGGCACTTGGCTGAGAATAAGTATAGCAGTAATAAAGACGTCATATCAGCTGTTGGTGACGTTTTGATTAACAGAAGCGCTGCAACACAGATGGAAGAAATGTGAGGATCAGAAGAGGACTATGTTGAAAAAATAGGATTTGTTCATCACATTCCCTGAAAGTATCTTGGTCAGCCTATGGACCTTTCAGCGACACTTGTTCATGTCATTATTTTAGTTGATTTAAAATATATTTCAAGTTTAATCATTTTAATATTTTTACGATAACATATTTCTATTTCCGAGGTATATTTTTTGATAACCTACATCATTATACGTAAGTATTATTTTTTCAATAATATTTGATATATTCTATGGTATATTTTTATGAAGTGATGTGACATTTTATCTTTTGTTTCACCTCGTGCAAGGCGATAACGCCATCAGAACGCAGGGGGTTACAGGCCGTAAAATAGAATAGATTTCAGTGTGAAGGATTGAGGAAAGGAATAATCGGAACAGGGTTCAAGAAGACAGACGACGGCGATTGATGTTGCATTTTAAAAAAACAACACTAATCTCCGTATTTCATGAACTGTACCAGGATTATGTTAACCAGATATTTTAATTTACATAACGGTCAGTGTAAACTCAGCACCTGAAGATTGCGTTGTGCATGATACGCCAAGTCGTGCTACCGGTGAGGGATAATATATATATATAGTTGTAAATATATGCTTAATAATTATTACATCGAGTACTGTTTTATTAACAACAGCACTCTATGTGATATATATAATCATATATAATCAAATCAGGATATCCACTGGATCTATCGTTTGAAGTAATATATATATATATATTTTTTTTTTAAATCATTTTTATGTTTAAC
>OZ038502.1:71156052-71157870 GCA_964036315.1 Acanthosepion esculentum | reverse complement strand
CTGACATGTAAATGATGTCCCAAGAGAAATTTTCTCAACACGACACAGTGGAAGTGGAGCAATTATGGTCTGGGGTTCATTTTCGTACAGTAGAACTCTTGAGTTACAGGAGGTAAAAGATTGTCAAACAGCTACTAGTTACATTGACCTGTTAAGAAAGGCATCGCTAAATACTGAAGGCCCTCTCCAAATAGAAACCCAATCGAGAATATACTGAGAATTCAATTGTTGTTGTAATTTATTTGTTCTGTATTTGCAGTTTTTTTACATGATTTACCGATATGATCACCCCCGAAAAATTTGTTTTTCAATGCTTCTTTAAATTAATCAATTAAAAGCTTAAAATGTTCACGTTTGTTGATAAACTACATTTTCTAATTAAATCTAAATGTTTCGCAAATATATTTTGATTAAAGTAACAGTATTTTATATTTTTAACACTTTTGTATCTGGTCTTAAGATTTTACCCAGGAGTGTATGTATGTATATATATATATATATATATATATATATATATATATATATATATATATATATGTATATATATATATATATATATATGTATATATATATATATATATGTATATATATATGTATATATATATGTATATATATATATATATATGTATATATATATGTATATATATATATATGTATATATATATATGTATATATATATATGTATATATATATATGTATATATATATATATATGTACATATATATATATATATATATAAAAATATATATATATATATATATATATACACTTATACGAGCCCGCCTGCATAAAGTACTTGCAAATTAATTTAATGTTAATTCCCACTATTACATTTTAATGGCATCCTTGACTGGTAAAATGAATGTGCAATTTGGCTTGACGTTTTTGCAAGAACGAAGATATTAGGACTGAGACTAATTTGAAAATTAATAAAGTTGCATTTTAATTTGGTTCATTCAGTTCCGTCTCTCTCTCTCTCTCTCTCTCTCTCTCTCTCTCTATATATATATATATATATATATATATATATATATATATATATATATATATATATATATATATATATATATATATATATATATATATTACTTCAAGTGACATCCGTTTGTGGCCGTTTGGCTATTTTTGTACTTGGGAATAACCCGAATTCCTTTTTGGAGAACCCGAAAGAAAAGTAGGTAAATCGTTATGAAAATTGACACTTCACCCCAGCGTACCATCGTCACCCATCTCAAGTGAGCGACAATCCTATGCTTTCGGCCATGGAAATCAGAATAAAATCACTTCGACGTCGCCGTAATTTTACAAAAGCAGATTGAAATTAAGTCAACCTGCTCTGTCTTTAAAATTTCCAATTTAAATATTGGATAGAAGAAATTGGATTGTCTCCTGTAAGGTTCTAGAGAGAGACGCCTACTACCTATTACCTCCTCTCTATAATGTATTAGAATGGTCAAAATTTCTGTGGGCCGTAGTTTGACTCTCCATCTTTGAATTAACCCGGGACTGTCCTTTTTTATGTTCTTTTAGAAGTAGGTCTCTGTCACTTTTAATTCTTTGTTGAATTTCTAATGGATATTTCGAATAAAAAAACTTCTTTTTTTTTCAAAGGAGTAGATCATTTTTCCTATCGCCGGGTCGATACTGCTCCACCTTATCTTGAAAAGCAGTTGAGGCACATTCCTTGTTTGTTGTTCAGGAAAGGGTTCTCGGTTATCAGTACTTAATAATGGTGCTCTCATTAATTTTTTGTGATATGTGTGGATGGTAGAAACGTCTCTTTATACTGAGGGTACCAGCTTGGCATTTTCCTGATTG
>OZ038502.1:71091052-71151052 GCA_964036315.1 Acanthosepion esculentum | reverse complement strand
ATCTCGGAAATCTAATGCGGTTTATGCATGGTTCAAATGTCATTGAAATTCAGAGTCGATAATGAAACGCATGATGACGAGCGCCATGATGGTTTACGTTCTATAAATATCTTAGTTTCAATTCCAAGCTAATAGATTAAATTTAATATAATGAAAACCTAATTTTGAAGCTTAATTTAAGGGGGTTGCATCATACGCAAGATATAAAATTAGCGGATGTTCTGCGGGATCTCTCTACGCCGTTGACCAAACTCTATATCCATTTAAGGTAGTCAAATTAGCTTCAAAATTAGATCCCCGAAGGTCGCATGACAGGCGAGCATATACGGTAATCGTAGGATTAAGGTACTTAGTAAGACTCGATCGAAACAAAGAACAGAATCAGTTCAACCCACTTATATGACAGTGAATGCTGGACAATATGCACATAGATGCAGAGAAAACTGGTGAATACAGAAAGGTTGTTCCACAGAAGAATCCTGAGAATACCATGTTCGAAGTGTAAGCAAGGACGAAGTCCTAAAGAAAATAAAGACAAAAATTACACTTATACTCTGAATCAGGAAAAGATAGATTGATTGATTGATTTTTTTTTTTTTACAGATTATCAACATTCTGTTAGCTATTTAAAGCCGAAAGCTCACGGTCACATCACGTTGTAACACCGATTCCCGTACAATCATCGAAGTTAAGCAACGTTGAACCACATCAGTACCCAGATGGTTGATCGCTTGGGTATACCATATGCTCTAAGTCGTCCTGGGTAAGACGATAAAATATATCCAACAGCAAGGCCTCTGATCAGGAGGTTTTGAGGAGCATGGAACCAACTCTTAATTGCTGGTGTTCCCGGGTCCACCCTGAGCCGGGTGTAGCACCTGTTAAGGTCCTAGTTATGGGCAAATAGTTAACAATCAAACTTGTGTCAAAATAGGTTTTAATACCAGAAATACTTTGTAATAAAAAAAATAATACCAGCAATAATTTTTAAAGGATAAATTATTATCAGCAATACTTTAAAAAAAAATACCAGCAATACAAACTTTGACAAAAATATGACCAGCTATAGATTTCTTCAAGGACAAATATTCCCAGAAATAGATTTTTGAAGAAAAACATATTACTAGTAATAAAAATTTTCTCGGCATTAAATGACCCATTGGGGTTGATATGCCGTAAAACAAAATAAACCAAACCAAATAAACATATGCTCTAAGATCGGAGGTACGGGTGGTGTAAAGGACTCATAATTTTTAATCGGAGAGCCGAGTTCAAATTCCTGTTTAGTTCATTATATTCACTTACACGCAAATACCCTTGGGAAAGGTATGTATCCACCTTTTCTCCCCCAGCTATGGGTTAATTAGTAATATTTGTATCACTAAAAAATTATTACCTTTAAAAAATGTTTACAATTTAAATTATTTCCTATATTTAAATAATCTGCATAGGGTTGATAATCAGTAAAAAATCGAATAAATAAAAAAATAAAGACGGACTATATTTTGGATTTTACGAAAATTCGATTTTGGCAAGTGAATATTGCATTAAGGTATTTTACGAGTAATGACAATGATTTTCTATATAAAATTCCTACTATTTAATCCGTAGCTGTCGGGAGGAGACAGACCCATGATAAAGGCGCGTAAGTGGATGTGTCGAACCTGACTGGAATTTAAACTCGGCTGTCCGATTTCCCACTGAGCCAATGCTCATTACATCTCCTGAATCGGAAAGAGACAGCCGAAATTTATTCGACACATAATGAGAAATAAGAGACTGGAAGATTTGACCATCATAGGATAGATCTAAGTATTACTGGACTAGGTAAGCACTCGGGTTACATACCTGAGGGTTTGTGTGAATGGATGACGGAACGTGTTTGGGGGGCGGGGTGGCAAAACGGACAAACATTGGTAATGGCTAAAAAGTATAGGAGATTATGATTGGCCATGAACGCCAAAGAAGAACAGTCAGAGGCAAATATTAAAAGAAGCAAAACGAGGAAAAGATCTTCTCAAGGATAAGGCTTACATGAAGAGGCTTTTCTTTTATCAAAAAACCTAGACATTCTCAAAGACAAGAGAAACAATAGCGAAATAACAAATAATCTGAAGCTTAGACCTGTGTAAATATAAAAAGCAGACGTCATGTCGATCACACTGTATTGATTTAAAAGTCAGGAGAATAAGTGAACGAAATCGCAGTCGTCGATGAACAAGGGAAAGATCGGTATCGAGAAAATTTTCGAAAATAATTTTTCGGAAAAAAAACTCCGCCAGCCGCAATGACGGAGCCGCAACTCGCACCAGTGCCAGCCGCAACGATGGAGCTGCAACCCGCACCATCGCCAGCGAGACACGCCGCAAGAAAAGTCAGTCCGCCCCGCGAGGCCCGTCCCCCAATCGAGACGCCATCCTGCCAACCCCCCGAAGGAACGATATCGAACGAGGGCCAATAACCCCAGAAGTCTCCACCGTCAGAGGAGCAAAAAAAACAAAACAACAAAAAACAATCTGTCCGCAAGAGAAGAACAATCAACCATTTATTTCTATCACTGCGACTCGAGTAACACACCCCGACTCAACCGCGGACACGATCAAATCACCGGTCTAAAATGCACCAGCACAGGTCTGACCCCAAATCAACGAATTCGCGACTTTAAAAGAGAAAATGGCAATGCTATCCGGCCGGCTTTTCACCAGAAAATTTATTCAAATTTTAAATTGTCTGAATGAAAATTTATCGAAAGGAAAATTATAAAAGATGATAATTATTTGAAATGCCTATGTTTGAAATACATATGTGGTCTTCCTTTGAGAGAGTCAATGCTGATTTGCTTAGGAATTAATAATGCCTTTGAAGGTTAGCATAGTGCTCTTTTGCAGCAAGTGTCATCCGATCATCCCACAATATGGAAATTCTTAGACGCTCTTAAAAAAAGAACAGGATATGCAAGAAATTCATATTGCAAAAGTAAGAGCAAGTTGCCAAAATATCAAGAGAGCCAAGAAATACTGCGACGTAAATGGAAATCTTAAATAATTAGTGGAATCCTTTAACGAGTACTCTTCAGTAGTTGACTATTTATGTGCAGAATCATATAACTTAAGTTTTAAGGATTTTATTCTTAGTAAATTTTATTATTAACAATATTTGTATTTCGAATAATTGTCATTTGTGTTTTAAATCTTTTAATCTTTACATTTTTATTGCAATAAATAATTTTGCATTTTGAATAATTATAATTTAGTATAATTGTCTTTTTCATTCAAATAATTTACAATTCGAATAAATGTTATTCGAATAATTGTTTCCCTAGCAATTATTTTCGAACAATGTTTGCATAATCGAATAAACTATAACGTAATCGATAATAGTCTATCATCCAATGTCAAATTAAGACAATAAACACAAATCCAATATATACACTCCAATGTCAAATTGAAAAATAAATACAAAATCCAATATATGCATTCCAATGTCAAATTGAGAAAGAAAAACAATATCCAGGATATACACTCCAAACTCATATCTTAAAATAAACACAATATGCAATATATACACTCTAATGTCAAATTGAAAAATAATACAATATCCAACATATAAACCCCAATGTCAAATTGAAAAATAAAAACAATATCCAATATATACACTCCAATGTCAATTTGAAATAAAATACAAAATCCAGTATATACACTCCAGTGGCAAATTGAAAGATAAAAGAAAATATCCTATATATACAGTCCAATGTCAAATTGAAAAATAAATACAAAATCCAATATATACACTCCAATATCAAATTGAGAAATAAAAACAATATCCAGTATATACACTCCAATATCATATCTTAAAATAAACACACTATCCAATATATACACTTCAATGCCAAATTAAAAAATAAACACAATATCCAATATATACACGCCGACGTCAAATTGAGACAATAAACACTCTATCCACTATATACACGCCAATGTCAAATTCAGACAATTAGCATAATATCCCATATGTACACTTATTTCATGCAAACAAATTTATATTCCATTTATGTAGGGAAAAAGTTTTCTTGAAGCTTTTGTTTAGTTATAATTTCAAGCTAATAGATCAAATTTAATATTTCTAATAAGCAAAATACTTTTTCCTTATTCACAATACAATTGACATTTTGGTTTCCATTTTGTATAAATCTTCATCGTTGCTGAATTTTTCAGTCCATGGTATTCTCAGCATCCTTTTGTAGAACCACATTTCTAACCCAAAGCCAGCTTACCCTGAAGATCCGTCTAGGTGAAACATAAGTATGTTGTTCCTGGCTCTTTAGGATTTATTTAAATTATTCTTGCTCTACTTAGCGTATTGAGCACTGTGCATTTCAGCTTTAGTACTCACTGGAATTGTTTTCTTTGGACTAAAAACTTAAGGCGCTGGACGATTTATTTATTTATTTCGCCCTGTTCGAATGCTTCTAGTTCTTTCTTTTGTTTCCATTTTTTTCCTCGGTTACCAATTTGTTTTGATAGACTTACAAGTTGTGTTATCCGAGTATTACTAGTAGTTTAATAATAATGATAATAATAATAATTATGATAATATATATATATAGCATTATTTAGGAAATGTCACAATATGGATAATTTTTTATTTTTATGGAAAACATACCAAAATCAACAAAATATTGTTTTTTATGTCTTAACCAGGTCGATATTTACAAAATTCGTACGCTGGCCCCAAATAGCATACTGCTGCTCAGGTAACCCCTTGCGTATGGAAATAGACTGCAAACGATAGCCTTTGTTTAAGTTAAATATAAGACATAAAAACTGCGAAAACACCGAGTCAGCGGCAAGAATTAAAAAATGATTCGCTACAAAGTGATTTATTACTGTCGCTAGCCAGCATGTGGCGATGATATTTTACACATCATAAAACGACCCACCGACTACTTTTCCTATTCGAATAAAGCGCGAGAAAAGATATGTTGTAATGGAATGTCCCACCCTCCCTATCGCCTATCGTGAACTGACTGTATCAGTAGCTATATATAGTGGGCACAGGATATGCCTATGGCGTACTCGCTTTTCGTAGAGCCAGGTCAGTACTTAGACCTTGGGACCGCTTGGGAACAACTGGTACTGTAAGCAGACCCTTGTGCCAAATACAACCCATGTGTGTTTGCGTTAAATATAATGGCGGACTTGCTATGTGAATTAGTCTAGAGTTGGACATTCGACTCCAGCTGTGCTGGTCACACTCTCTACTTCCGGGCAGAGTATCCCGACAACGAGGCTATGTCGAAGGACAGATTCGCGTCTCTGAAACAGCTACCTGACCTCGTTTTAAACGGGGAATTTCTGCCGAGTCTATGGTCTCGGATACGCCATATTAATTTCAGCCTTGTGCCACATCTGACCGCGTGGGACGTTTGGTAGATATCGTTGCTTAGGCATTTACTAGCCTGCTAACCGATTCCCTGTCTTTTAACAGTCTATTCTCTTTTACAATAAACCTCTCTTTATTTCATCTACGCCCGTCTTGCTGTTCCTTTCACTCGAGTGCAACCTTTGTCTGTTTGTAACCTTCTTTAAAGATACGACAATAGAAAATGTCCCGTCGTTGGTGTAGTCCATAGTATAGCGTTTTGGTCTGAACTCCCGAAGATAGAAACGATACATAATACAAGGGGATGAATATAGAAAAAATAATTGTAAACTAGATAAGAATTGATAACGTTTGCTTAAAATTCCATTATAAATGAGGGTATATCTCCCTTGATGACAATTGTCATTGTGTGTTGGCGTGTCGTCGCAGACGTTGTAATCAATAGACTAAGTTAAGCTTCAACTGGAACGGTGTTCAGGCTAGGAAACTCAGCATTACTCGCTAGTGTTCGAAAAAAGGAAACATTAGTCATCAGTTCCATTTAAACCAGGACGTTAAAACAGAAAATAGCTTTCATGACAGATGCTGGCCCTACCTACCCAGGTTGCACAGACTAGAAAAAAATGGCTGCAGTCGTTGAAAAAAATAATAGCTTTGACCAAATTCGATCTAACTCTTCCCTTCAGGGGTTACTGCTCTGGTGTCATTTGTTTGCGAAGAAACAAAGACAATCATTACAACTGGGTGCACGGAGGGACATCTTTCCCTATATGTTGAACTGGATGCCTTAGAGAAATGAAAAATGGTGGACGAAAGAAAATGATTGACACGTATAATTTTAGGTGTCAAATTAGGTGTAAAACAGAGGAAGTCGGGCCTTGCAGTAAGAGTTCGAAAAAATACAATGGCTATTGGTCGAAACAAAATAATTATAATAATATACTTTGATAAATATAATATGGTGAGGACTAGACGTGTTCGTTATTAAATAGTATTTAAGAATTATAGCAAAATAATTCTTTCTCTAGATCTTAATAAGTACAAGAAGAGATTAAGAACAATAGCTAATAATATAATAGATCACTTATAATAATAGACTATAATAAAAGTTATGTAGCGAATAGGAATTCGTTAATGCCTTACATATTATTAGGTGAAATATGAGATTAACAACAATTGCTCATAATAAAATTGAACATTTATAATAATAGACTATAATAAAAGTAATGCGACAAATAGAGTATTCGTTAATGCCTTACATATTATTAGGTGAAATATGAGATTAACAACAATTGCTCATAATAAAATTGAACAATTATAATAATAGACTATAATAAAAGTAATACGACAAATAGAGTATTCGTTAATGCCTTACATATTATTAGGTGAAATATGAGATTAACAACAATTGCTCATAATAAAATTGAACAATTATAATAATAGACTATAATAAAAGTAATGCGACAAATAGAGTATTCGTTAATGCCTTACATATTATTAGGTGAAATATGAGATTAACAACAATTGCTCATAATAAAATTGAACAATTATAATAATAGACTATAATAAAAGTAATGCGACAAATAGAGTATTCGTTAATGCCTTACATATTATTAGGTGAAATATGAGATTAACAACAATTGCTCATAATAAAATTGAACGATTATAATAATAGACTATAATAAAAGTAATGCGACAAATAGAGTATTCGTTAATGCCTTACATATTATTAGGTGAAATATGAGATTAACAACAATTGCTCATAATAAAATTGAACAATTATAATAATAGACTATAATAAAAGTAATACGACAAATAGAGTATTCGTTAATGCCTTACATATTATTAGGTGGAATATGAGATTAACAACAATTGCTCATAATAAAATTGAACAATTATAATAATAGACTATAATAAAAGTAATGCGACAAATAGAGTATTCGTTAATGCCTTACATATTATTAGGTAAAATATGAGATTAACAACAATTGCTCATAATAAAATTGAACAATTATAATAATAGACTATAATAAAAGTAATGCGACAAATAGAGTATTCGTTAATGCCTTACATATTATTAGGTAAAATATGAGATTAACAACAATTGCTCATAATAAAATTGAACAATTATAATAATAGACTATAATAAAAGTAATGCGACAAATAGAGTATTCGTTAATGCCTTACATATTATTAGGTAAAATATGAGATTAACAACATTTGCTCATAATAAAATTGAACAATTATAATAATAGACTATAATAAAAGTAATGCGACAAATAGAGTATTCGTTAATGCCTTACATATTATTAGGTGAAATATGAGATTAACAACAATTGCTCATAATAAAATTGAACAATTATAATAATAGACTATAATAAAAGTAATGCGACAAATAGAGTATTCGTTAATGCCTTACATATTATTAGGTGAAATATGAGATTAACAACAATTGCTCATAATAAATTTGAACAATTATAATAATAGACTATAATAAATGTAATGCGACAAATAGAGTATTCGTTAATGCCTTACATATTATTAGGTGAAATATGAGATTAACAACAATTGCTCATAATAAAATTGAACAATTATAATAATAGACTATAATAAAAGTAATGCGACAAATAGAGTATTCGTTAATGCCTTACATATTATTAGGTAAAATATGAGATTAACAACAATTGCTCATAATAAAATTGAACAATTATAATAATAGACTATAATAAAAGTAATGCGACAAATAGAGTATTCGTTAATGCCTTACATATTATTAGGTGAAATATGAGATTAACAACAATTGCTCATAATAAAATTGAACAATTATAATAATAGACTATAATAAAAGTAATGCGACAAATAGAGTATTCGTTAATGCCTTACATATTATTAGGTGAAATATGAGATTAACAACAATTGCTCATAATAAAATTGAACAATTATAATAATAGACTATAATAAAAGTAATGCGACAAATAGAGTATTCGTTAATGCCTTACATATTATTAGGTGAAATATGAGATTAACAACAATTGCTCATAATAAAATTGAACAATTATAATAATAGACTATAATAAAAGTAATGGGACAAATAGAGTATTCGTTAATGCCTTACATATTATTAGGTAAAATATGAGATTAACAACAATTGTTCATAATAAAATTGAACAATTATAATAATAGACTATAATAAAAGTAATGCGACAAATAGAGTATTCGTTAATGCCTTACATATTATTAGGTAAAATATGAGATTAATAACGATTGCTCATAATAAAATTGAACAATTATAATAATAGACTATAATAAAAGTAATGCGACAAATAGAGTATTCGTTAATGCCTTACATATTATTAGGTAAAATATGAGATTAACAACAATTGCTCATAATAAAATTGAACAATTATAATAATAGACTATAATAAAAGTAATGCGACAAATAGAGTATTCGTTAATGCCTTACATATTATTAGGTAAAATATGAGATTAACAACAATTGCTCATAATAAAATTGAACAATTATAATAATAGACTATAATAAAAGTAATGCGACAAATAGAGTATTCGTTAATGCCTTACATATTATTAGGTAAAATATGAGATTAACAACAATTGCTCATAATAAAATTGAACAATTATAATAATAGACTATAATAAAAGTAATGCGACAAATAGAGTATTCGTTAATGCCTTACATATTATTAGGTAAAATATGAGATTAACAACAATTGCTCATAATAAAATTGAACAATTATAATAATAGACTATAATAAAAGTAATGCGACAAATAGAGTATTCGTTAATGCCTTACATATTATTAGGTGAAATATGAGATTAACAACAATTGCTCATAATAAAATTGAACAATTATAATAATAGACTATAATAAAAGTAATGCGACAAATAGAGTATTCGTTAATGCCTTACATATTATTAGGTGAAATATGAGATTAACAACAATTGCTCATAATAAAATTGAACAATTATAATAATAGACTATAATAAAAGTAATGCGACAAATAGAGTATTCGTTAATGCCTTACATATTATTAGGTGAAATATGAGATTAACAACAATTGCTCATAATAAAATTGAACAATTATAATAATAGACTATAATAAATGTAATGCGACAAATAGAGTATTCGTTAATGCCTTACATATTATTAGGTGAAATATGAGATTAACAACAATTGCTCATAATAAAATTGAACAATTATAATAATAGACTATAATAAAAGTAATGCGACAAATAGAGTATTCGTTAATGCCTTACATATTATTAGGTGAAATATGAGATTAACAACAATTGCTCATAATAAAATTGAACAATTATAATAATAGACTATAATAAAAGTAATGCGACAAATAGAGTATTCGTTAATGCCTTACATATTATTAGGTGAAATATGAGATTAACAACAATTGCTCATAATAAAATTGAACAATTATAATAATAGACTATAATAAAAGTAATGCGACAAATAGAGTATTCGTTAATGCCTTACATATTATTAGGTGAAATATGAGATTAACAACAATTGCTCATAATAAATTTGAACAATTATAATAATAGACTATAATAAATGTAATGCGACAAATAGAGTATTCGTTAATGCCTTACATATTATTAGGTGAAATATGAGATTAACAACAATTGCTCATAATAAAATTGAACAATTATAATAATAGACTATAATAAAAGTAATGCGACAAATAGAGTATTCGTTAATGCCTTACATATTATTAGGTAAAATATGAGATTAACAACAATTGCTCATAATAAAATTGAACAATTATAATAATAGACTATAATAAAAGTAATGCGACAAATAGAGTATTCGTTAATGCCTTACATATTATTAGGTGAAATATGAGATTAACAACAATTGCTCATAATAAAATTGAACAATTATAATAATAGACTATAATAAAAGTAATGCGACAAATAGAGTATTCGTTAATGCCTTACATATTATTAGGTGAAATATGAGATTAACAACAATTGCTCATAATAAAATTGAACAATTATAATAATAGACTATAATAAAAGTAATGCGACAAATAGAGTATTCGTTAATGCCTTACATATTATTAGGTGAAATATGAGATTAACAACAATTGCTAATAACAAAACAGAAGAATTATAACAATAAACTGTATCAAATTGGGTCGTTCTTTCCGTAGGTGTTATTAGGCACAATAAGTGATTAATAATAATAAGTAATAATAATCTAGAACAGTTATTACAATATGTTTTCATAAAGGTAATAGAGTATTCGATCATGCCGTATATATTGTTAGGTAAAACCCGAGATTAACAAAAATTACTACTAATAAAATCACACTTATGCAATCAAATGTTCTTGGTTACCGCAGATCACATTAAGCGCTATAAGAAATGAACCCCAATCGCTAAACATCGAATATAACATTTATAATAGAATATTATAATAATGAGGATTTTTTTCTATTAATTTTATTAGACAGAAAAAAAGTTTTTCGCAACATTATCTAATAATAACCACTAATTTACCAGTACCATTCAGAAACATTATCTAATAATAACCACTAATTTACCAATACCTTTCAGCAACATTATCTAATAATAACCACTAATTTACCAATACCTTTCAGCAACATTATCTAATAATAAACACCAATATAACAATACATGTAAACAACATTATGTAATAATAAACACTAGTATAAGAATACACGTGGAAAAAATATCTAATAATAACCACTATTATACTAATTACCTTAAACAAGGATATCTAATAATAAAGACTAATATGAATACCCTTGAAAAAACATTATTTAATAATAAAACACTATTAAAATAATATATTTGAACAACATTATCTAATAATAATAAACACTATTATAACACTATGTTTAGGTAACATTATCTAATAATAAACACTAGTGAAACAATACCATTGAACAACAATATTTAATAAACTATTAAAACAGTACCTTTGACAGCATTATCTAATAATAAACATCATTATAACAATACCTGTGAAAAACATTATTTAATAAAAACACCACTATAACAATACTCTAGATAAACAATATCTAATAATAATTACCATGAACACTATTATACGAATAGCTTAAACAATGATATCTAATAATAAATACTATTATATAAATACCCTTGAAAAACCTTATATAATAATCAACACTATTATAAGAATACATTTGAACATTATCTAATAATAAACACTAGTATAACAATAACTTAAAAAAATATTTAATAATAAACACTAATATGACAATACATTTGAACAACATTATCTTATAAACAGTATTACAATTACTTATAAACAGTAAATTAACAATATAAGATTAATTTTTAACAACAATATCTAATAATGAACATTATTATAACTCTATGCGTGGGCAACATTATCTAATAATAAACAATGGTATAATAATGCTCGTATGAATCCACATTTCCCCCCATCTATGCGTTAAATAGTAAGCCTTGTATATGAAAATATTATGTACAAATGTTTAAGAAAATACTCACTCACAAAAAAATTATTCTCATATTTCCTAATTATTTTTTGACTATAAATAACATACAAAAGGTTGGTAAGCCGTAAAACAACAAATCAATCAATAAATGGTTGTCCTCTAGTGGCGATTTGCAAGCATGCTACAAGAAGGTCAAAATATCAAAAACATGAATCTTCAGATACTATGTAAATTACAAACAGAATAGAATTCAACCGTTATGGTTTAATTCTTGATTATCAATAATGCTGGCACTAAAGTGTATTGGGACCAAGAAACGTGTCTGGCGTCAAACAGAATAGACTTTTCTAATTTATAATCAGTAAAAGACTGTTTTCTTTCCTTAAGTCAAACATGTTTACGTTTCCAAACAGCGGAAGATTTTCACGGTGTCTTTTTGTCATGAAATATCTGTTCTTACGGTAGATGTTATAAAACAATAAGTGGTTAACAACAATAATTAAAACTCAATATATCCCCGTCTACAAACATTTCTCTTCATGATAGTAATTTTAAAATAACTCAGCAGACAATGTTATTTTAATTATGGTAAGTGGATTTTTAGCGATTTCTTTACTGGTTTTCCGTCGTTCGATACTGTGCATCTAAAAAAATCTCGCTTTTATTGCGGTCGCCATCGTTTCTTGGCCTTTTGCCTGAGATCAAACTGTAGTGTCTGTCTTGAGGCGGATAAACTACATTTCATTGCTCAGGTGTCTCTTTCTTCAGACAGTACCCTTCCATTTACACTAAAGAGGGGAGATCGGTAACGACACCGATACGAGCTCAACCGACGGTTGCGGAGGCTGAGCTATTTTAGCGCCTGGGTCGAGTGCACGCGCAAGTGTCCTCCTCGTTAAACTGACCTTGTGTCACATTCGGCAAGAACATGCAATCACTTCTCGGCTTTTTAACTCAAACATAAATGTAGTATTTCTATCTTCCATTCTTTCTTTCACATTATCGCTTAAAAAAAAAGTAGTGTTTTTTCCATGCCGTGGGAACGGAATAGTCAATTATTTATGAGTAATGGTCGTGCGAAATAACAAATGCGACAGACAAGCACATATAATAATATGATGTAAATATAAAATGGGATCTTTGCCTAAACTTTCCAACTACGTGTTAATGATCACGCCAGGTTAGATTCCGATTCTCGATCTCGTTCATCATAAGCTGGGGAAGGGCACGATGCACGCTCACAAAGTAAAACGATTTATAGACAGACGCGACTTCGAGAAGTAAGGACGCTAACTCTGTTTTCCATGCACATGTTTTATTCAGGGTTTCACTTGCGCGTCCTAGTGGATAGTTAGGTAGTTAGGTGAGGACTGAGACAATTTCCGCTATGTCAGCTCTTCCCATCATCATCATCATCACTCCCATCTCCATGATTTTTGTAATCGTAGAGGGGATACATTCAATTTTAGACCCACTGTAGTGGTATGGTGTAATCAATTTCTATTTTCCCCTCAGATTAGGTCATTTGTAGTGGTGTGCAATAATATGAATTTATTTTCGAGGTGTACGTTGAAATTTGTTTGGCCTTGAAAAATATTCCGTCATCCGTAATTGCATCAGATTCTCATCACGCCCAGACACTATTGTCTCGACTGTCGATTAGTTGCCCTATGGCCATTGTCTGCAGAAGCCATATTGAATCTCCTCCACAACGGTCTATCAACGGCAGCCATCAGCAATTCTAGTGTAGTCACACTTATCCATTGATTGACATTGTCCAACCAGTTTTTTTTTTGCGTTGGCGTCCTCTCCTACGTCCACCTTCAACGGTGCCTTGCATGATGGTCTTGCACAGGCTGTCGTGCCATGTAACGTGTACAAACCATGTCATTTTTCTCCGTTTGACCGTGGCGTGAAGAGTTTCCTGGTGGCCCACAAAACTTTCAATTTTTTGGAACCGCGCGGTGAACACGTCCGTCTCCCGCCTTTTTCGCACAAACTCATTGGTTTTATGTTCCCAGTAGAAAATGCCAAAAATTTTTCTCATGTATTTTTTTCTCAAACGCTTGGACCCTAATTTCTGTTTAGGCTAACAGTGTCCACGTTTCAGACCCATATAGAACAATGGAGATTACCAGCGTTTTGTACAGTCTGTAGTTCATTTGGTAAATGCTACCTACGCATAGATGAATCGTATTTTTAATCATTTCACCCCAAGCAAGCTATTAAAGCCAATAAGACGCAAGGGAATTACTGAGTATGAATATAAGAAAAATAAAACAATATTAAAGAGAGAGAGAGAGAGAGAGAGAGAGAGAGAGAGCAGTAAAAGAACAGGAATTAAGAACCTAGAAGATAACGATTGACATTGCATTTAAATTTTGTAAGTTGTCGGGAAAGCAAAAAGAGTTGCACAATCGAGAAATACGAAAGAAGGAACTTCTATAATACAGCTTACTGTTACATCTAAAGATTTCAACTGTAAAACGATGAGACCTAACTGCCAATCTAGTCCTGCGCTTAGATTCATAAGGTCTTGGTATTATGGAGGAAAGCTCATCAGAAAATTTACCATGAAAATAGAGAAAAGGCACAGGGCATCTACGTTACTGTGGTAAGAAATTGACTGAAGAAAGACCAGTAAAAGAACAGGAATTAAGAACCTAGAAGATAACGATTGACATTGCATTTAAATTTTGTAAGTTGTCGGGAAAGCAAAAAGAGTTGCACAATCGAGAAATACGAAAGAAGGAACTTCTATAATACAGCTTACTGTTACATCTAAAGATTTCAACTGTAAAACGATGAGACCTAACTGCCAATCTAGTCCTGCGCTTAGATTCATAAGGTCTTGGTATTATGGAGGAAAGCTCATCAGAAAATTTACCATGAAAATAGAGAAAAGGCACAGGGCATCTACGTTACTGTGGTAAGAAAGTGACTGAAGACAAGATGCCAGATCATCACCAAAAAAATAACATATGCTAGCGTGTATTTTATCAATAACCCCTATATACACAGCAGAAGTACTAATTAAGATGTGACAGCAATAATCAATGAATAGACGAATGGTAGGGTTAAAAATGTTCCTACCATAGAGCATATGCTAAGAGTAAGTTTAAGTTCTAATCTGATGGTGTCTTCTATTGAACTTCTCACCCGGAGAACGCTTTTGCATCTTCTGACTTTCCTGTCAACTAGAATCTTTGAAAATTTAAATGCTTCGTTCTTTCTTTCTTTCTTTCTTTTTTATCGCATATATCCCCATACAAGACAGTAATTCTATTAAGACACAAGGGAGTTACAGGTTGGATAAGAATTAGGAACAGAAACATTAATAATGATCGAGAAACGAAAAGAGTAATCAGTAGGAGTGAAGATAGCGATTGATATTGCATTTAATTTTTTGAAAATGAAAGTTAGCTCGAAAGCACGGATCCGGAAGGTTTGGTTGTTTTACGGCATATCAAACTCAATCGGTTATTTAATGCCGACAAGATTTTTATTGCTGGTAATATTTTTATATGTCTATCTATCTATCTATCTATCTATCTATCTATCTATCTATCTATCTATCTATCTATCTATCTATCTATCTTCGTCTCTTCATGTCTATCTGTCTCTGTTACACTTTTCACATCTATCTATCTATCTATCTATCTCAGCATATATAGGTTTAGTTTGGTTTAGGGCATATCAAACTCAATTGGTTATTTAATGCTGACAAGATTTATATTGCTGGTAATATTTTATCTATCTATCTATCTATCTATCTCAACATATATTGGTTTGGTTTGGTTTACGGCATATCAACCTCAATTGGTTATTTAATGCCGACAAGATTTTTATTATTGGTAATATTTTTTCCCAAAAATGTATTGTTTGTAAAAACATTTTCTTCAAATATTTATTACTTGTAATTTTCTTTTACACAGTTGTATTGCTGGTAACTATTTTTGCCAAAAATATATTGCTGGTAATATTTTTTTTTTCCCAAAATTTATTGCTGGTAATATTTTTTTTTCAAATATATATTGCCGGTAATTTTTTTTATCAAAATATTTTGCAGGTTTTTTTTTTCTTTTTCAAAATGAAACAGATGGCAATAATTTTCCCAAAAATGTAATGCTGGATTTAAAAACCTATTTTTTACACTATCATAGTGTCTTTTAGAGTATTAAATGTTTGCCCATAGCTGGGGCACTAACAGGTGCTACCACTCGCGGACACGGTTGGCTTGGGAACGCCAGCGATGAAGAGGTGGTTCCATGCTCTTCAAAACCTCCTGATCAAAGACCTTGCTGTCTGATGTAGTTTATCGCCTTACCCAGGACGGGGGTGCAGTTTATCGCCTTACCCAGGACGCGGGTGCAGTTTATCGCCTTACCAAGGACGCGGGTGTAGTTTATCGCCTTACCCTGGACGGTGGTTCCAGAAGGGAACCACAAGCGAAAAGTGCATGAAAAGAAAATAGTAGCATAGAACATACGGTTGCAGCTAGTCAGCTCAACAGTAAATTGATCAGTGCTGCGTTTAAATTCAAAGAAGCTCTTCTACACAATTACGATGAAAGTATTTACAAAAATGACGCAGAGAAGCAACCCTACGGCGGTGTGAAAGAGACTGCAGCCGAGCTGCCAGATCAGGACCAATAATATTGCTGATTGTTCTTTCGAATTTATCAAGGAGCTCAAGGTGAACAGCAGGAGCACTAGACCATACACTGGTTGCAATGTTCTAAGCATGGATTTGTGGTAGACTTATAGATCTGCATTCGTTTCTTCTCGCTCACTGTGTGCAGTTTTTCTTCCTCTGTGTCTTCCACCAGCACAGTGCTATCTGCGTAACTTATATTATCAAGACTGCGCCCATACACTGGTAGGATCTACAGGTCCATTACGACCGCCTCGCTGAGGTTGAATAAGTCCGCCGTTAATGTAAAGAGAGAAACGACTACTTGCATTATTCACATTATTCGGACTATTATCCTCATCTTCATTGCCATATTCACAACGTTTCGACCATATTACACTACGGCCTTCTTCAGGTGATTTGAATTTTGAACCGATTCCCTTTATTTCGCCCAGCGTGGTAGATTGTTCTAGTTCCACTTGCCATGCTTCTTCCGGGTGTCTCAGTTCTGTCCCTTTAACTCAACTCTCGAAGTTTTGGTTCACCCCTCCTGTGCTCTGGTATTAAACATACAGCTATTTTTGGGTCTAGTAACTGGTCCATGTGTCCTTGAGGACATCTGCGTATGTAGTTGGAGAGTTGAGTTAAAGGGAACATCCGGGAGAGGCATGGTACGTGGAACTAGAACAATCCAGGAGCATCGGAGCAAATGAGTCAGCAATATTCTAAGCATGGGCAAATGGTAGGCATAGATATGTAATGTAGATTCTGGAGAGAATGTTTGTCTCGCACGCGAAAACGAACCAACTTTCTTAGCAGCTGACCTACAAATGGATTCAATTGAGTCTTTCCACTTCATGTCAGCTGAGAACTTTAGAGAACTGAGAAGGCGCAACGAGTCACTTTCCTGGAGGTTAGCCTCAGCCGTACTGATCTCTTCTCCTTGAATGTTCTTGTTATTGTTCTTTCTACTCAGTAAACATTTCTCTTCGTCACTGTTATTAATAATCAGTGTCTCAGTGGATTTATTAACTTGCCTGGGGTAAAAGGATTTTTAAAAAAAAATGTATCACCTTTTCATTTCTGCGACTGAGTGCAGATTACAGAGACTGGTGAAAACGTGAATTGACGAAAACAACAGACTTGTCGTTTTGTATGCTTTTTATCTATCAGATTCAACACACGTGTTTACTGAAATAAACGGACGCTGCATGTACCTCTGCAAAATCCAATAAAACTTATTTACGTACCTGGCGGACGTTTATTTTAGCGGTACATCTGCGTTCATGATTTTCTTTGCTGGAAACGTCAGGCATCTCTGTTGTGTTCGCTTGTGGCATATCAGTTTTGATCAACTTTCCAAGAGAACTCACTTGGCTGTTGACAATATATTCGTAACTGTGTTTCTCACACCCTTCATTTCTTTCTTGCTTTTGTTTTTTTTTCTTGCTTTTGTGAGAAAGATTAATACCATGAACGTTCTTTTTAAAGATATTACCTTCCAAGAAACTGATCTATTATACTTAAGTATATCTTCGTATAAATATAGCCTATGCGTCCGCACCGACAAAGCAAACGAATTGATTTTGATACGCGATATAGCAAAATAACTTTGATACGCAATTTAAGATATTAAAATTGATACGGGATTTAAGTAAATTTACTTTGATACGTGATTTAAGAAAAACTATTTGAGACACGATATAAGCAGACTAACATTGCTACGTTAAACAAATTCAAATCGATTTACTTAAATTTACTTTGATACCGGATTTTAGCAAAATTATGTGTAATGCGATTTAAGCAAAGTAATTCTGTTATTTAAGGAAAATGTTTTGGATGCGCAAATTAACGAATTCACTTTGGAATCGGATATAAAAAAACTGAAATCGATACGCGATATGAGTAAAATTATTTGAAACAATATTGAAGTGAACTTTGACTCGCTAGTTAAGCATATACAAATCTATACGCGATTGAAGTAAATTTAATTTGATACACGATTTAAGCAAAATTATTTAAAACCCTTTTCAAATTAAATTGACCTTGAAACGTTACTTAAGCATATTCAAATCGATAGGCGATTTATGCATATTTACATTAATATTGATTTAAGAAAAATTGTTTGAAACACGATTTAATACGTTAAACAAATTCAAATCCATACACGATTTATATAAATTTACTTTGATACGAGACTTAAGTAAAATTATTTGAAACGTGATTGAAACAAACTAACGGTGATACTCTATTTACATAAATTGATTTTTATACGCGAATTAACTGATTCTCGTTGATACGCGTTTTAGCAAACTGAAATGGATACGCGAGTTAAGTAAATTTACTTGACTTCGCGATTTAAAAGAATTGACTTTGATACGCGATTTAATAAAACTAACTTTTGATATGTTAGTTAAGGCCTGGAATTATCATCATTGGTCGACTGAACTTGCTTTGTTTCAATGACTTTTGTTATTATTAGTTACTTTGTTCAAGAAATACGTGAAGATTTATGTTAAGCAAATTGCAAACGATACGTGGTTTACGTAAATTGACATGGATACGCGATTTTTAACAAACTGATTTTGATACGCGATTTAAACACATTAGCTTAAGAGAATTACGTATATTGATTTTGAGACGGGATTTAAGCAAACAATGTTTGTTAGGCGATATAAGAGAAACACTAAATTACTTATTTAAAATATAGATAATTCTGCAAGGAACGGAAAACTTTTAAGAATTAAATCTGTACCCATTTTATCCGGAATGTAAAGGAAGTCAGCCGCAACATTGAAATTAAAGAAAAAGAAACCTGTTAATCTTGGACAACTAAATGGTATCATCCGAAAGAGAAAACACATATTGCCATCGAATGAAGGTCTCTATTATTGAGTATGTTACGGCGAATTTTAGAATGCGAAAACCTCGAAAATTTCCATCCACATTCTGAAAGTAGTAGACAAAATGGACTGCCCGGCCTCTGATTATGAGAGCAATGTCACCATTGCTCTAATAATGATGGATGTACGGAAATTGGAAGAATTTAAAAGACGGGGGGCGCTCGATATTTGCTATGAATTGATTTCTCCTTAAACTCAACAAGTTTCAACTGACGTGCAAAGTTAATAATAATAATAATTGTTATGACCCAAGGTTAGGACCAAGGAAGAACAACACGAACACAAGAGTAGAAATAACGAAGATATATTTACACGGAATAATAATACAAGATGTGGAAGGTGTTAGTATGACTGTCAGTCTGGTTTGGAGTGAACTACTATCGGCTCGACTCAATTCGTCTCTCTTTCTTGAGAGGCGTAGTTACATAGTGTTAGGAAGAGTTAATTCTGTAGTTGTAGGTAAGGACCTATAACAATAATAATAATAATAATAATAACAATAATAATAATGATGATGATGATGATGAAAACAACAAAACAATAATAATAAGGAAGCCAAATAATTGAAAGTGGGTAAAGAAGTGTAAATAAACCATAATACAACTGCTGCAGCGACAAAGATGCTAAAAAAACAACGAAGCAAATGCAATAGACGACATGCAGAAACGACGGCAAGATGCACCTGCTAATGGTCAATACCCTGCCCGTGACATTGAAGCTGACGTAGACAAACCCTGTATCCACCAGTGCTTACGTAATGTGGGATTAAATGCTGAAACTGAAGGTTTTATTCTTGGTGCTCAGGACAAATGCTTGCTGACTAGCAAATACCAAGCACAGGTACTAAAAAAAATGTGTTGACCCCAAATGCAGATTCTGTAATAAATATCCAGAAACAATTGACTATCTCGTATCAGTTTTGCACAGTGTTAGCAACCATTGAATATAAAACTGCATGCCAGATCTGCACTGGAAAATATGCAATTTGTACTGGAAGCAAACCGCAAGAAATTGGTATTAACATCACCCAGATCCAATTACAGAGATACGACCTGTAATAATTTTATGGGACTTTATAATACACAAAGACAGAACAAAATTAATCGCTCCGACATCTTGATCATAGACTAGGAAAAAAGGAAGGCGCTTTTTTTTATTACGATAGAAATCACTGCAGATTGTCATATGTCTTTGAAGATCTTAAAAAAACAACCAAGAAATACAAGGATCTCGAAGTGGTAATTTTTAAAATACGTCACATGGGGACATCAATAGTTCCGGTTGTAGTTGTTGCCGTCGGATTAATTGGTAACGGTTCCGATATATTAATTATATGGATCCCTGATAACCCATGCCTTATAGAAACACAAAATTATACTCACACGGACAGATTACACATTGCAAAGAGCTTTATCTATGGAAAAGCGTATGCGACCCGAAGCTTTATTTTTTTGCTTCGATTTTTTTACAAAAATGATCAATGGAAAATGTCATAAAGACATCTCAGTCATTAGGTCTCTGGGACCCCGGAGGAAATGTGCATGCAACAGAAATCAAAGGGAATAATAATAATAATAATAATAATAATAATAATAATAATAATAATAATAATAATAATAATAATAAATGGAGTTTCAAATAATAAATAATAAAATAATATAAAATAATAAATAATATAAAATAGAGTTTCAAATGGATTCAGCAATACAAGTAAAGCACAATAGACCGATTGAAGCTGCAAAATACATAAAAAAGCAAAAACAAATGCAACCGACCAGATACAGAAACAATGGCAAGATATGCCGCTTCATGGCCAATACTCTGCCCGTACCAAACAAGTTCAGGTAGACAAGCCCTGTACCAATCAGTGGCTATGGTGCAGGTTTAAAAGCTGAAACGGAAGGTTTTATCCTTGCAGCAAAGGACCAGTGCTTGTTAACTAGAAATTATCAAGCACACATACTAAAATACAGAGTTAGCCCAAAATGCAGGTTCTGTTGTAATTACCCAGAAACAATTGATCATCTTTTATCAGGTTGCACGGTATTGGCACCCACTGAATATAAAACCCGACATGAGAGAATGGGCCAATATCTGCATTGTAAAATCTGTAACTTCTCCGGGAAGGAAAATGAAAGAAAGTAGTATGAACACCACCCGGACCCGGTTACGGAAATAGAACCTGTTACAATTTTATGGGACTATGCAATACACACAGACAGAACAATCAAAGCTAACGGAGCAGACATTTTTATTAGAGTTTGCACACAAATAAATGCATCCTTATTGATATGGCAGTACCTGCTGACTGCAATGTATCTTTGAAGATCTTCAAACAGATATAAAAATACAAGGACCTTGAAATCGAAATCGAAATCGAAATCTCAAAAATGTGGCACATGGGAACATCAACAATCCCCGTTGTAGTTGGAGGCCTCGGATTGGTTGGAAAAGATTCCAGTAGACTAATTGATGGGATTCCTGGAAGCCCATGCCTTAAAGAATTTTTTTAAAAAATGTTCCCACGACAATAGCCCACACCTTAGGAAGGGCCTTTTATATGTAATTTTTTTTTCCGCAGTGGAAAATGTCATGATGCCATTTCTAACATTAGGTCTCTGGGCGGGACCCGGAAATAAATGAGTATATATCAGAAAACAAAGGAAATAAAATAATAATAATAATAATAATAATAATAATGGACGAAATGGAATGTCCGATGAACCTGACAGAAATTAATCATCTCATATACGTGGCAACGATCGCAGAAAAAATAAGCGAGAAAGTAAAAAGAGACAAGATAAACTAAAAAGGAAAATGTCAGTCTAGAAAAATAGAAACAGAAATAAATAAACTGCGAGGACAATTTTCTCATCTGAGTGAAGTAGAGAAGGGCTAAAAAACGAAAGAAAGAAAAGGGAGACAACTGAAACGAAACCTTGACATAAAGAATGATACTGTAGAACCAAAGGTTAAAGTGAAACTGAAACAAAAAGTTCAAGCGAAGGCACAGAGAATCAGGCTTTATGAAAAAAGAAACAGATTCTTCTGGAAAGAGAAGATCATCAAGGAATATGCCAAGAAATAATACCGAGAACCGAAAAATATAAAATAGCAATAAATGACCAACCTAATATCCAAAGAGTCGAGGAGTTCTGGTGTAAGATGTGGGAAAACTGTAAAATGCACAATGAAAGAGCTATATGGGTCAAGCAACAACACACGTATATAGAGTGCCAAAAATGGACGGATGTCAATATTATTGAAACAACCGTTGCCATCTGCAAAACCAAAAACAGAAAAAGCACCAGGAAGAGACGGATAGCCAAAACCTATTTCATACCCACCAAACCTAGCACGGGAGTATAATGATATACCGTAATTCACTATATATAATCCGCCTTCATCTCTAACACGCACCGCTAAAATTGTGCTGACAGTGTGAGAAAATGCTTCTACTCCCGCATCATACACACCTTTTGTTTGATAATGCCAAAATGAAATTTAAAAAAAAACAAAACTGGGAAGACAAGGCGTTGCATTGCAAATGCCTAAAAGAACGTAAGAATCGGGTGTGGACCAAAAGAAAATAAGTCAATGGCTGAGGAACACAAGGTTGAAAGTTAAGATATTGACATGGAATAAAAAGCAGGAGGCCGTCTCATTACCTGTGTTTGTTTATCAGACCACACTGATACTGATGCCTACGGAGATACTGTGGAGGGTGCTGAGGACTTGAAACGTCTTACTCTAGCTCATTCTTTCTCACTCCCCGTAAGTTATATGAACTGGCATATATGTAGTAATAATAATAACATCACCAGCAAGAGCAACAACATTACTACTACTACTACTACTACTACTACTACTACTACTACTACTACTACTACTACTACTAATAATAATAATAATAATAATAATAATAAGAAGAAGAAGAAGAAGAAGAAGAAGAAGAAGAAGAAGAAGAAGAAGAAGAAGAAGAAGAAGAAGAAATAGATGGAGAGATGGAGAATAAGGAAGATGAAATGTGCTAAATGAGAAATCAATACACTATGTTGCTATGTTACTTGTCGTGTAATGTATATCGGCTCCAAATGAGAAATCTGGTTGGGTTCGTTACACACACTTCCGCGTAAATACCTTTGGGAAATGCAATAATCCATATCCTCCACAGCTAGCCAAAATAGCAGGATAGACTTTTTTTTTTGGAGATGATAATAGTTTAGTGATACAAGTGTTAATAATTAACCCATAGCTGGAGGGGGAGAATAGTTGGAGTAATGCCTTCCCCAATGATATTTGCGCGAGCGTGAGCCAATATAAAGAATACAACGGCGATTAGAACTTGGCTCTCCGATTCCGAGCCCTCATCCATTACACCATTCTCACATCCAAGATTATAGCTTCTGTTATTCCTAAAAGGTCACTCATCACGTTAGTGACCAGGCTTGACGTGGCTTAACTTCGGTGATTGTACGGTAACCGATGTTTCAACCTGATGTGCCCGTAAACAAAAAGAAAGAAAGAAAGAAAGAAAGAGAGAGAGAAAGAAAGAAAGAAAGAAATAAAAACATAGTCGCCTAAAAAGAAATGAAAAAAGTTTGAGAAGCGGCTGTAAAAGCAAAAAAAATGGTTATCATATTGATGCTAGAAATACTTAAAAATACATGGAAAATGAAATTTAATTGGCTCATGCCAGGTAGGGTTTATTATCTCTCAGTTGCGTCTGTCTTCGGCTAGAGCGCGACTCAGTTGCAGTTCCGTTGGAGGACAGATGCGCAACTGAGAAAAATAATACTGTGATGTACCCAGCCTTGGGGAACAATTCTCGTGGCACTAGAGAGAGAGAGATCTGTGGTCGCCGCCGAGGCCAGAGCGACCGAATGTTGCGGAGACTCGAGTAATTTTTGTCCTTGGCCCTTGTTTACGCGCTTGTGTTCGCCACAATAAACACGACCTTGTGTTACATCACGTCTCTGTGGGAAATGAGCAAAAACGAGTAAGGTTTACTGTAAAAGTAAAATCAAAAGAGAAATAAAAATACGAAACCAAAAAGAAAGAAAAATGAAAAAAAGAAAGAAAGAAATAAAAAAGAAAGAAAGAAAAAAGAAGGAAAGAATAACAAGAGACGTGATATAAAAAGGCGACAAAAGAGACCGAGGTAACAGAATAGAAAAGAGGTCGGTCTGAAGTGAATAAACAGTGAGGTTCTTGCTGACGATATTTTAACAAAAGTCGAGGCTGACACGAACGAAGGGGTCTGCTGCAGAAGCAAAAACAATGTCAGTATTTTCTTTGAAACAAAGGAACTGATCCCATACCAGGAGCTCAACAAAGATCTGGAACATGAAAGGAAGGTGGGTGCCTATAATTGTAGGCGCACAGTGAACGATGCTCAAAACACTATAACCGAGAATAGGTTGGCAAGAAATAAGAGAGTGACTTGAGTCAGGGGAAACGACATTTATTTTGACAAAGATACTGAGGACGGTGCTGGTGACTTGAAGCGTCTTGCTCTAGCTCCATCTTTATTACTTCCCGTAAGTTATATGAACGGGCATAAGTATGGAAATAATAATAACATCATCAACGGCAACAGCAACAACATTATTAAAACTACTACTACTACTACTACTACTACTACTACTACTACTAATAATAATAATAATAATAATAATAATAATAATAATAATAATAATAAGAAGAAGAAGAAGAAGAAGAAGAAAAAGAAGAAGAAGAAGAAGAAATAGTAGTAGTAGTAGTAGTTGAGCGGGAGAAGAAGTGAGATAAAATGTATTAAATCAGAAAAAGAATAAGATTTAATATAAAAGCAAAATAGAAAAAGAAAATATGGAACGATAGAGAAAGAGAGAAATAAAGAAAGAAATATATGAAATGGAAAGAAAGAAAGAAAGAAAGAAAGAAAGAAAATGAAAGTAAGAAAGAAAAAAGAAAGAATGAAAACAAAAGAAAAATATGAAACGGTAGAGAAAGAAAGGAAAAAAAAGAAAAAATGAAACGATAATGAAAAAAGAAAGAAAAATAAAATTTGAAATGATAAAGAAAGAAAGAATGAAAGAGTAAAAGAGAGAAAGAAAGGAAGAAAGAAAAAAGAAAGAAAGAAAGAAAGAAAGAAAAAAAGAATAAATGAAACGATAAAGAAAAAAGAAAGAAAAAAATTGAAATGATAAAGAAAGAAAGAATGAAAGAGTGAAAGAGAGAAAGAAAGAAAGAAAGAAAGAAAGAAAAAAAGAAAGAAAGAAAGAAAGAAAGAAAGAAAAGGTAGTGATGTAAAAGATGCGACAAAAGAGAAAGCGATGTGACTGAATTGAAACGTGGTCGGTGTGAGGTGAATAAAGAGTGGGGTTCTTGCTGACGATATAATAACAAAAGTCGTAACGAGGCAAACGCGAATGATGAGGGGGGGGCATACTGCAGAAGCAAAAACAATGTCAGGATTTCCTTTGAAAATGTCAGAGCCTGGAATGCAAAGCGGCGATGTAATTCGATAAAGCTTCGCACTTCACATTATCAACACCCGATATTGCATTATTGAGCGTTAAAAAGAGTGACAAAATAAGGTTCGTCTGGTCAGAACTGTAGGGAAGCAAGGCGAGTGGGAATTAGCACCCTCACATATGACTGCACTAAAACAGTAAATAATCTTAAAAGAATTACACACACACACACACACACACACACACACACACACATATATATATATATATATATATATATATATATATATATATATATATATATATATATAATTTATTTATTATAATTTTATCATATAGACAAAACCATTTTACTCACAACAAAGATGCAACTTGGTTTCAGTGCATTTTAACTGCACATCTACGGGTGAGAGTCGAAAATGGTTATGAACGATCCTGTTTGTAGGCAAGCCCGGATATGTATATATATATATATATATATATATATATATATATATATATATATATATATATATATATATATATATATATATATATATATATATATATACCAAGGCATTTATTTTAATTGTTTTATTTTCTCATTCATTTTTATTATTTATTTTATATATGTATTTCATCAATTCATTGTTTTATCAATACAATGCGTTTAATCAACTAATTTTAATATTTACAAATTTATCTATTTTTCCTCTCAGGAAATCTTTTACTCCACTATGTTACCAGTAGGCTAGAAATATATTATATTACAACGTATGAAAATATAAATATCCATACTTCCCCAAAAATAGTTCTTTCAAAGATGTTTGGTTGAATCATATCAACAAGTTCTGACTTTGTCTATATTTCTCAGATGACGTATTATGTACATTATTTACATTGTTCGGACTATTGTCCTCATCTTTGTCGCCATAGGACACATGGCACAGTGGATAAAGGCGTTGGTTAGAACCAGTGACAGGACCCAAAGTGTGTGAGTTCAATACCCGGTTAAGGCGGTGGAGAACTTTCAGAGGGAAAATTAATAGGAGGTAACTGAAAACTGGCATCCATTAAACATGACACGTGGAACTAGAACAGTCAACCCCAGTGAGCGAAATAAAGGGTTCACTTCGACATTCCAACCACCTGAACTATGGCGACAAAGGTGAGGACAATAGTCCGAATAATGTAAATAAAGTTCTGTCTTATCAAATTTTTTATATAACATTTTTCAAATTTCTAAATTATTGGTTTATGTTTTCGGTAGATTTGTCAATGTTCATAAATTTTATTTTATATTTTCCGAGTATTTTTGAATGTTGCTCCATTTATTTTCAAGGATTGTTTTGTGTGTAGTTACGCAACTGCTTTTTATAAATCTAGTGTTACACACACACACACACACACACACACATATATATATATATATAGATGTATACATATATCAAATGAAAAAAATTAACGCATCATCGAAACCTCCATTATAAATTATAATTTATTTCAACAAGTAAGTTTTTAGTACTTGTTTCATCAAACCGAAATTACAAATGGTTTAAATTTATCCAGTCAATATTTTCAAAAAACAAGATAACAGTAAGCCTAGACGCTTGACCTAGAAAATCTGTTTTCTGAGATTTATACTATTGAAGACATGGGTGTGGGAGGAAAGACAGATTATCCTCTCCACTTACGGATTTGATATATATATATATATATATATATATATATATATATATATATATATATATATATTAAAAAGAAGAGAGGTACCGCAAACTTTTTGGTTGTAATGTGGGTTTTTAAAAAAATATTATTCTTTATTTTTCATAGTTTTACAACACGTGTTTCTGGTCTCACGACCGTCTTCAGTTAAAGGGTGGAGATTTCCACATATTATTAAAGATAATTATTAAAAACATTATATATATATATATATATATATATATATATATATATATATATATATATATATATATATATATACATATATATATATATATATATATATATATATATATATATATATATACACACACACACACTTAATGTAATGTATTTTTAATGATATATATGTATATATATATATATATATATATTTATATATATATACACTTAATGTAATGTATTTTTATTTTTATTTATTTTAGACCATAGACATATGTTAATAGACGCACCGTCTATTTATTAAACAGTAGAGCGCATATTGTTCTTTAATAAGTTCTATTGAACATAAATATATATTCTTTTGAAAATAACTAAATGTATTATTTAATAAATTAACGAATCCTCTTCTCAAATATGAGTATCCACTAAAAATAACGTTCAAATAATAAAATCTGTCGGATTAATAAATAAAATTGATTACTTATGAAACTGTTTTGTTTACATTTGGATAAGCAACTGAACAGATATGAACATTTCGGGAGTTTATGGAGAGGATTTCATTTCAAAGCACCATTCAGCGTTGCTTGATCGGCAAAATTCCTTCGTGGCCGAGGCAATAAAAGTACGTCTAACGACGTCTCTCTCTCTGCCCAGGAGTACTGTCGGAGAGCACATATTTTGATTTTCTCGAATATTCAGGACGGTTGACGAAAATAAATATACTGTTTAATAAATAAATGCAGGGTGTACTTAAATTTGACAATTTGCGCCCAAGGATGAAATTTACATTTGCTTCGCTAAAGTGAATCTTTTAATTACTCCTCTTGTCTTTTTACTGAGATATGTTTTTTTTTTATTATTTATATCTTAAATTTTATATATACAGCACACAAACAGACACATTATTATGTCCTTTGATTTCTCTTGTATACGCATTTCCTTCCGGATCCCAACCAGAGACCTAGGCTTAGAAATGGCTTCATGACTTTTTCCACTGATTATTTTTGTAAAGAAAAAAAAAGACAAAACTAAAATAACAAGATCAGAGACCTTTTACATAGATAAAGCTCTTCGTGATAAGAGAGTTGGACTCGTGAGTAAATTGTGTTGTATTTCTTTAATGCATGGATTACAAGAAATCCCTTTAATGAGTCTATGGAACCATTTTCTAATCAGTTCTAGGGCTCCAAGTAAAACTAGAATTACTGATGTTATCATGTGCTGCATTTTTGACATCCCCCTACAAGATCCATGTATTTTACCAGTTTTTTTTTTAAAGATCTACGAAGATACATTACACTTTCAATGAACAGCCATGTCAATAACAAAACACGTTCAGTTTTTATGGTCTTTGATCACAATATCTGGACGATTAGTTTTGTTTGTTCGGTTTGTGTTTATTGGAAAGACTCATAGAATTGTTATAGGCCCTTTCTCTGTAACTCGATTTCGGTGATAATTAAAAAAGAAATCACATATTTTACATATATAAACCTACTCGTAAATTGTGAGCTCTACTTTTGAGTACTATGTTTTGTGTTTCTTTAAGGTATGGGCTACCAGGAATCCCTTCAATGAGAATATTGGATACTTTTCAAATCAATTCGTGGCATTCAACTACAACTGGAATTATTGATGTTCTCACGTTCTTCATTTTGAGATTTCCACTTCAAGATCCATGTATTTTGATTGTTTTTTTTGTTGTTTGTTTTTTAAGATCTTCAAAGGTACATTACAATCTGCAGGGTCTCGCATGTCAATGAGAAAGCACATTATTATTATTATTATTATTATTATTATTATTATTATTATTATTATTGCCTTTGATTTCTGCTGTATACTCATTTCCTTTCGAGTTTCAGCCAGGGAATTAAGCTCAAATATAAAACAACATTTGATAACACACATTTTAAATTGATAAATCAGTTCGTAAGGTGTGGCCTGGCAGGAATCCCTTCACTGAGAATATAAGATCCTTTTTTCCAATCAAAACCAGGACCCAAACCACAACTTTTATGAATTATTGATGTCTTCTATGCCACATTTCTTTTTTAGATTACCACAGAAAATCATTTTATTTTGTCATCTTTTTAGAAGACATTCAAAGATATATATTACAGTCTGCAGAAAGGACAATGACAATACAAAAACTTTTTGGTATCATCCACTTTGATCACTGTGTCTCTCAGATTATTATTATTATTTTTATTTTCTTTGATATCTGGCGTTTGCACATTTCTTTCCGGGTCCCGTCCAGGGACCTAAGGTTAGAAATGGCATCATGACACTTTCCACTGCAAAAAAATAAAATAAAATAAAAATAATTACATAGATAAAGCCCTTCGTAAAGTGTGGGCTGTACTTGTCAGAACAATTTTTTGTATCTCTTTGAGGCATGTACTTCCAGGGATCCCTTCAATCAGCCTACTGGTATCTTTTCCAACCAGTCCAAGGGCTCCAACTACAACAGGGATTGTTGATGTTCCCATGTGCCACATTTTTGAGATTTCTATTTCAAGGTCCTTGTATTTTGACAGTTTTTCGAGTATCTTCAAAGATACATTGCAATCTGCAGGGACTGCCATATCAATAAGGAAGCATTTTTTTGTGATCTTTAATAACAATGTCTGGGCGGTTGGCTTTGATTGTTCTGTCAGTGTGTATTGTGTAGTCCCATAGAATTGTGACAGGTCCTATCTCCGTAACCGGGTCAGGGTGGTGTTCGTACCAGTTATTATTATTATTATTATTATTATTATTATTATTATTATTATTATTATTATTATTATAATTTCCTTTGATTTCTGTTGTATACACATTTCCTTCCGGATCCTAACCAGAGATCTAAGGTCTGAAGTGATTTCATGATATTTTTCACTGACCATTTTTGCAAAGAAAAAAGACAAAACTAAAAAAAAATCTAAGATCAGAGACATTTTGCATAGATAAAGCTCTTCGTAATGTGTGAGTTGTATTCGTGAGTAATTGTTTTTTGTATTTCTTTAAGGCATGGATTACCAGAAATGCCTTCAATGAGCCTATGGAACCATTTTCTAATCAGTTCGATGGCCCCCAACTAAAATTGGAATTATTGATGTTATCATGTTCCAGATATTTGACATTTACAAGATCAATGTATTTTAACAGTCTTTTGAAGATCTCTGAAGATACATTACAATTTCGAGCGACCGCCATGTCTATAACAAAGCACATTCTTTTTTTACGGTCTTTGGTCACAATGTCTGGCCGCTTAGCTCTGCTTATTCTGTCTGTGTCTTTTGGAAAGTCCCTTAAACTTTTTTTTATTGGACCTATCTCTGTAACTCGATCTGGGTGACGTTTATTTATTATTAGGTTGGTGCAAAAGTAATGTCGTTTTTTGACGTTCATCTTCATGTGAGAAAACGACATTATTTTTGCACCAACCTAATAATTAAAAAAAGATCACACACATTTTACATAGATAAAGCTACCCGTCAAATGTGAGCTGTACTTTTAAATAAACTATTTTGTATTTCTTTAAGGTATGGGCTACCAGGAATCTCTTCAATGAGAATATTGAATGATTTTCAAATTAATTCGTGGTCTTCAACTACAACTGGAATAATTGATGTCCCCACGTTTTTGAGATTTCCACTTCAAGATCCATGTAAATAGAGGATCTACTTAAACATGATCCACGCGAAGTGAGGAAATTTACATTTGCTTTTTAAATTTATTCTTTTAATTCATCCTCTTTTCTTTATACAGATTATATCTTTTTGTTATATCTTAATTTTTATGCATATAGCACACACAGGCACATTATTATTTCCTTTGATTTCTGTTGTAAACACATTACCTTCGGGGTTCCAACCAGAGATCGAAGCTTAGAAATGGCTTCATGGCATTTTTCACTCATCATTTTTTGTAAAATAAAAGTTCATAATTAATTAGTTAAAAAGAAAATACCTAAGATGACACACATTTTAAATACCTAAGATGACACACCTTTTAAATAGATAATGTCTCAAGTGTAATTGTGAGTATAATTTTTGTTATTTTTTTAAAGCATGAGAATATCGCGAACTTTTCCAATCAGTCCGTGGATTCCTACTACACATGGAATTATTGATGTCCTCATGGGCCACATTTTTCACATTTCCATTTCAAGATCCATGTATTTTGATAGCTCTTTGAAGATCTTCAAATATACATTACAATCTGTAGGGATCGCCATGTGCTTTTGTGTTCTTTGATCGTGAAATCTGTGCGATTAGATTTGATTGTTTTATCTGCGTGTATTGTAATATCCCATAAAATTATTATTATTATTATTATTATTATTATTATTATTATTATTGAATATACGTCCAAAAATATACAGGAAGAGAAAATCACTCAGCGCCAAAGCGAACTTCTAGATTAGTTTTTAAAAAATTTACGTAGTCTTTAAATTTGGGTCGATACTTTGAATAGTCGAGGGTCGAAGTACCTCATCTCATTCATATATATATATATATATATATATATATATATATATATATATATATATATATATATATATATATATAATGTGTGTGTTTGTGTGTGGGTGGGTGTGTGCATATATATATATATATATATATATATATATATATATATATATATATATATATGTATATATATATATGTATATGCATGCAGCTTTTCTTCATTCATACGTGTTTCATTAAATAATATAGCCATATTATGTCTAATCATTTTTATAATAATCCTTTCTAGATCTCGAATAATCTTCTTGATGTTAAGTTGAAATTCATCAAGGAAGGCTGCGTATTTTTTGTTAACCCAAGTACTTTCGATCTCCACCGATATCCATTTCTGGTTATTCCTCTTCCATTGGGAACGCTTGTTTAAAATATATCGTTAAAAAAAACTGGTTAATTTTAAAATAATTATAGCAGAGCGCGTTCATGCGTATTTTAAAAATTACCATCCAACGACTTCAGTTACATTACGCTTGTCTTCGCAATTCACCGAATGGATTAATATCAAGAAGAAAATTTCAAAACTAGAAAGGAGTATTACAAAAATTATTATAATATGTATATATTATTAATGAAGCACACACATGCTTATACCCTATTTACATTATTCGGACTATTATCTTCATTTTTATTGCCATATTTATCACAACATTGTACGCGCCGGCCTTCTTCGGGTGATTGGAATGTCGAACTGAACCCTTCATTTCGCTCGCTGCGGTAGACAATGGATAAAGGCGTTGGATAGATCCAGTGACAGAGTGAGTTCAATACCTGGTTAAGGCAGTGGAGAACATAGAGCGGTGAATTAACAGGAGATAACTGGCATCCATTAGATATGGCACGGGTGTGCTTCATTAGTAATACATACATATTATGTTTATTTATTTTTATAATAATCCTTTCTAGTTTTAAAATTATCTTCTTGATATTAAGCTGAAATTCACCAAGGAAGGCGCCATAGTTTTTGTAAACCCACGTTACAGGGAATTGCGAAGACAAAGGTAATGTAATTCTTCCTCAGAGGGTGATTTTTGAAAACACGCGTGAAGACTCTCTGCTATAATTACTTCAAGATTAACCCTTGTTTTTACGATGTTTTGTAAACAAGCGTTCCCAATGCAAGAGGTATAACCAGAAATAGCGTACATAATACCTCATTTCAGAAATATGAACAAATACACATGCATATATATTTTTGTGGGGCTCTCCCCTTTTACACAAGATAGACTCGTCTAAAGTATACTTATTCTGACAGAGTGGAGATACGAAAAGATACGTTGAGACAAGGTTGAGATACGTAGAGTCCAGAGAGAGAGAGAGAGAGAGAGAGAGAGAGAGAGAGAGAGAGAGAGAGAGAGAGAATTACGGCTCCACTTACAGAGACTTGTACATATACTTTCTACTAACCCGCATTCCTGGACTACTAATCTTCATTTCAAGTTTGTATTCTTACGTTCAATACACTTATTTTCCTATTACAATTACTGGTGTTGTTTATTTATTTGTGCAGGATTCACTCCCCGGGATCCACAACAACTTGGCGACGACGACTTCGGACCCACACCGAAAGAAGAAAAAAAATCTCGTCACCACAACAACTTGGCGACGAGGATTTGCACTTCTCGGGGGAAAAAAAATTGCCGTTGCCAGCGGCGACAAACAACTGGGCGACAAAGATTTACGAGGATTTGCGAGGATTTTGCGTGACCACGGTGATTAAAAGGTACTTCCTCAAAATACGGAAAATCGAGTTTTTCGTAAGACTCATCGTGGAGTATTTTAAAAATATTTTGGTAGAACTTGTAAAATACCAAAATGAACAGCAACTACAACTCCAAGAAAGACAGCTCGAATTTCAGAAGGAAAATCAAGGAAGAAAAATGCAACTCCAAGAATTAATATTAAAAGTAACGGGTAACACACAACAAAAGAATATCGAAAAAGGCGACTTTTTCTCAAGACGCAGTTTGGAACACAATAGAAACATTTAAATACTCTGTATAAGATGATAAAAATTTCGGGGGCTACTACGAACGTCATGAAAACAATTTCAACATTGATTGCCAAAATTGGACGGAAGCTAAGAAGCTATGTTTTATTACTCAGGAAATTGGGAACAGAGAGGTACACGAAATTTGTGGACTATATTCTACCGAAAAAGACAAACGATTTGACGTTTGACGAGGCAGTTACATGCCTTACGGAACTCTTCAGTCCAAAGACTTCACTTTTTCACAAAAGGTGGAAATGTCTCAACTTCGTAAAAAGGGAAAATGAGGACTACTCCACGTTCGCCGCAATCGTGAACAAACATTGCGATGACTTTAAGTTGGCAGAATTGACTCCGGACAATTTTAAGTGTCTTATTTTCGTACAGGGTTTAGTCTCAGCCAAGGACAGTGAAATGCACAAAAGAATGTTCTCGGACCTACAAAACGAGCCTGGATTAATGCTACAAAAATTGTCAGAAGACTGCCAAAAATGCTTGAGCATAAAAAAAGTCTCTAAGGATATCGAAGAATCGGGAGTAGCACACATACGTAAGTTGCACAAAAGTTTACGATTTTCACCGCCCTCCACCCCGTGGAAAAAAGACAAAGATTTCATGATGAATGAAAAATTAAAAAGTATAAGGCGATTAATGACAAAGATCAAAGCAAATATAAGCCCCCCCCCCACATCTGCATGTTACAGATGTGGTGGATTACACTGTAATAAAGACTGTCGATTCAAATACAAGAACTGTTTAGCTTGTGGAAAAATGGGACATAAGGCATCTCAATGCAGAAGCAAAAGATACACTAGTAGGGTAAGAACTACTAGAATGGACTACGAAGACAAACTAAACACAAGAAAATACGTGGAACTCGAGATTTTAAATAATAAGGTAAAATTAAAGTTAGACTCAGGTTCGGATCTAACTATAATTAATCTACAAATCTGGAGGAAGCTAAATAGACAGACCATGGGGCATACACAGAAAATCGCTATGTCTGTTACAGGGAAGCGTATCAAATTTGAAGGAGAAGTAATTCTAAACGTAAAATTCAATGGGAAAACAAAAAAATTGAAGATATTTGTAATGAAAGACACAGAAAATTTGGTGGGCACCGATTGGATGAAAACATTTGGCGTATGGGATTTACCTATTAGCTCCTTTTGTAAGAAAATAGAGTGCGAGCCGTCAGAATCTACAAAATTAAAAGAAGAACTACACAGTCAATTCCCCGAAGTATTCTTGAGCGGTTTGGGACGATGTAATAAGTTTGCAGCTAAAATTGAACTAAAGGAAAATGTTCAGCCAGTATTCAAGAAAAACTGGAACGAGCCTTTCGCAACCATAGAAAAAATTTATAGATAGATTGGTACAAACTGGAATCCTTTCACAGATCGAATTCAGTGAATGGGCGGCACCAGTAGTTTACGTAAAGAAAAAATCCGGAGAAACCCGTGTTTGCGCAGATTTCTCGACTGGATTAAACAAGGCTATCAAGAATTATCACTACCCATTGCCAAGCCCGGAGGAAATATTTACCAAGCCTAACGGTGGTAAAGTATTTTCTAAGATTGATTTAAGTGAAGCTTATATTCAGATCCCAGTAGAAAAAGAAAGTACAAAGATTTTATGTATCAATGCTCACAAAGGACTTTACAAATTTAACAGATTGCCATTTGGAATAGAAGTTTCACCGTCAATATTCCAACAGACGATGGATGCCATGCTCATGGGACAGACCTTTGCTACTGCTTACTTAGACGACATTTTAATCAAAAGCGATAATGTAGAAGAACACGCAACGCACATTAAAGAAGTTTTTATAGGAATTCAGGATATTGGTTTTAAAGTGAAGGAGAAAAAATGCGATTTTTTCTAAAAAGAAATCAAGTATCTAGGCCATATAATCAATGAAAGATCCAGATAGGACATCTGCAATAAAAAATATGCCTGAGCCAAGAAATGTCGCAGAGTTGCAAAGCTTTCTTGGTCGAGCGAACTATTACGGTGAATTCATTGAAAACATGCACAAATTGAGGGCTCCCCTCAATGAATTATTGAAAAAAGAGAACAAATGGAACTGGACGTAAGATTGTCAAAACGCGTTTAAGGAGATCATAAAGAAATTAACGTCTGATCTAGCATTGACACATTTTGACCCCAAACTGGAAATTATCATTGCTAGTGACGCAAGATCACACGGAGTGAGAGCTTGTATATTACACAATATGCAGGATGGCAAAAGGAAACCTATAGCTCACGCATCTAGATTGTTGTTACCGACAGAGAGGAATTATTCGCAAATTGAGAAAGAAGCGTTAGGCATAATATTCGCCATAGCTCGCTTCCACAGATACATATATGGAAGAGAGTTTACTCTTCAAACTGACCATAAACCTCTTCTCACTATATTTGGATCGAAAAAAGGACTACCAATTTACACAGCCAACAGACTTCTGAGATGGGGAACTCTATTATTGAATTATAATTTCAAACTACAATTCCTACCGTCAAAGAAAATTGGTCATGCGGATGGATTATCTAGATTGGTACCTGCGAAATGCGAACCTCTGGAAGACTCTGTAATAGCGGCTCTGCGAGCCGAAGACGAAATTAGTAAAGTTCTAAACAATACAGTAAGGGAATTACCAGTGACCTTGTTAGAAATCAGAAGAGAAGCTGAAATGGATGAATTCATTAAAATTACAAAGAGAAAAATAGAAGAAAAAGAAAGAAATTTAGCGGAGAGTTTTTCAATTTATGATCACGTATTACTTTATAATGATAGAGTGGTCATACCTAAATCGTTACAAAGACGAATTATGAAGGACTTTCATCTAGGACACCCAGGGAAAAATCGTATGAAAGCGTTAATGAGAAGTCTCGTGTACTGGCCTAATATGGATAACGACATTACTCAAATGGTAGATGGCTTTGCTGCGGCAGCAAAGGCACCACCTATTATACAGAAACCATGGCCTAAGGTGGACATACCTTGGTCTAGAACCCATGCGGACTATGCAGGACCCATACATGGATATTATTACTTGATAACGGTAGATAGCTTTAGCAAGTGGCCGGAAAGTTTTCGGATAAAAAAACCCTACGACGGAAAACACTATTAATTGTCTACACGAGTTATTCGCAAGATTCGGCGTGGTAAATTGCCTTGTAACGGATAATGGTACCGAATTCACCTCGAGCGACATTCAAGAATTCTATGCGATTTATCAAGTCAAACATATTAAAATAGCAGCATACCATCCACGATCTAACGGACAAGACGAAAGGTTTGTGGACACGCTTAAGAGAGCCTTGAAAAAAGCAGAGGACGTACCAACAGAAAGAGCCATACAACAGTTCCTACAAGTCTACAGAATCACCCCGAACGGAAACACACCATCTGGCCTTTCGCCAGCTGAAGTGATGTTTGCCCGCCAAATACGGTCTGTTTTTGATAAACTATTACCCAGCAAAAATAAAAACCGGCATACAACGATAGTGCCTATAAGATCCTTCAAACCAGGCGAACGGGTCTATTTCAGAATGTTTAAGAATAATATGGGCACTGGGAACCAGGTACGATAATAAGCAGACTGGGGAATGTTCTGTACACGATCCAAGGCGAAAAATTCACTCACAGGAGACATATCAATCAGATACAAAAAAGACGGGTAGAGGAGCCAAGCTCTCGTCACCTTCGGAAAATGAAGACTCAATGGAGGCGATTTTTGAAGCATTTAAAATTCAAAGACCACAAGTAGCCACGGAGATTAGAAGAACAAGCATGAAAAGGAAATTCACAGAACTGCTAATAAACTATGACTACGCACTGCTGATGAGTCCCAGATATAGGACAATATGGCCGTCCAGTGCTTTCTGCATTCTGTTGAGGTTTCAGACTCGATGAATCACTTAAATATAATTATCAAATTCTCCTAATAATTTCAAATGTATATCATTGCTTGAACCGGCTTCTAATGCTCTGGAGTGATAGTAGTCGTGGCTCCAGGGGACACAGTCCTGTGGCTAAAGAGAATCTCAGTAGAGTTCTACCACGGATTATAGCGGCACTATATTGAGTCTGATTTGCTATCTCTTCGTCAGCGAGGCCCGTTGAACAGTTGGTATGACGTTTGCTTGATAACCTAACTGTCAGGGTTTCAATTCTCGGTAGTGGATGCGCACTGCTGACGAGTCCCAAATATAGGATGAAACGGGCTTCCAATGCTTTCTGCATTCTGTTGAGGTTTCAGATTCGAGGAATCACTTAAATATAATTATCAAATTCTCCTAATAATTTCAAATATATATGTATGTATACAAACATATATATATATATATATATGTATGTATATTACAGCGCGATAACCAGATATATATTAAAAAAAAATGAAATTACGTAAAGATATATATATATACTAAGCACCTGAATAATGCTTTGTGCATGAAACTCCGAGCCGTTCTATATATATATATATATATATATATATATATATATAGTCTTAAAGTGTGCTATATTTATGGGATAAAGTGCTCAATATCAGAGATAGAGCGTGTGTAAATATAAAAGTGGACATGGAAGTCAGCACTTAGAGGTGACAGTCTGTTTGATGCTAGTGCAATCATCAGGCCTGACGACTTTTATATTTATATACATGTACACTTTTATATTTATATATATATATATTTAATTAATAGAACTGTTGTATTACAATGAGCATTGATTTATTAGCACCAACACTATATGTGCAATATATATATATATATATATATGTTTCATTAATTAATATAGACATATTTCTCTATTTACCTTATATACAAAGTGCAGTTTATGTGTGTTTGTGCGTGTCTGTGTCCAAGCAACACCGCCGATCCCACTGGTCCGATTTCAAGGATTCATATCTCATTCAAAAGCCCTAGAAATGTTAGGCGCAGGGAACGATTTTCGTTGAACTCAGATTCAACGTTGCCAGATCATGAAAGGTTAAAAATATATATTATTATATTATACTAGTCAATATCCTTACTTTCATACTTCAAGGGAGTAACTTTTATTTTCCTTTTGTATCTAAAATCGCGGTTAGCTTAAAATCTTAAGCTAGCTTAAAAGCCGGTCTAGCGGGTGTCATTTAAACTGAGTTCTTATGGAGGACTCTTGGCTTGGCCATCATCACAATAACTAGGGAGGAGTATATAGAATAGGAATCAATATACTACAGAAGAACTCAAAATTGGTCGCTGTATTTAAGTATTGAATTAATGTGTAAGCTTATCTTTTAAAAGTTCAAAGTTAATTCTGCTGCTGCCACTTAATTTAAAGACGATTTGATGTACGTAGATCCTTATTTACCGTACACTTATTTTTATTTCATGGATGACAGAACAGGGGAAAATTCATAAGCAAAAAATTAATGTAGCGTAAAGATGGGAAAATAGAAATTAGAATTAGTTATACATTCAAAATTTGAAGAGTTGGAAAAAAAAATAGCTAATTAAGTAAAAGTTATATTTATGGAATTTACATGAATAAATGTAAAATTAGACCTCTGTTCTACCACAAATTCTGAGATTAAAAAGCCCCAGCTATATTTTATAGTACTTTACACGCTAAAAGCTGTATTATATATTATCTACTTCTGGCAATATTAATCTTCAGTTTGAAATAATTTGCATATTGATTTTTAAAAAATTATTTCATTAATTAACCATCCTTCATCATTGTTCTTTTATTCGAGGATTGTTTTAATTTTCATGTCAAAAATAGTTTAGGAATATATTCTTATACAGTGCAGAAAAGTGTTTGAAATTTGCATTTTAATTAGCCTTCAAGTAGTTGGCATCCATTTGTAAAATTTTGCTTAACTATAACAAGCCAATTTATGAATGAAATGTTCATTTAAAATAGTTGCTACAAAGATTTCAAACAGTGAATATATCTTATTTTGCGAAGCAGGAGGCACGGTAATGGATAACGGCTTGGATTGAAGAATCGGAGAGCCGAGTTCGAATTCCAGTCGATTCCGTTACATTCACTTACGTGCTAATACCCTTGGGAAAGGTGTGAATCGTCTTCTTCTTCCTCCAACTATGGGTAAATAGCAGGACAGACTGGGTTCTATAGCCTTGGATGGCAACTTGTCTAGGAAAAGGCCAACTCTGAATTCAAAACCTGCGGAGGGTCGTTTGGGGACCTAGTGGCATCCGTTGCACCAGGTCCCTGTATTCGTCCTACCAAGAAGTGTGGTTGGCCCTGCACAAAGCCTTCACCACTATAATCAAATCCTGTCGGGCTGTCAGTTTCTGGGAACTGATCTGTCTGACCCTCATACGTCGAGTTCGACGGGAGAGCTATAATATATATATATATATTATGAAATGAAATGAACAATGTCCGACAATTATTTTAAGATATTTTTAAGTTTATACATTCTTTTTATAGATACAAAAGAAGCAGTAAAATCAACCTTGCTAACCGAACGATCCTCTGTGGCCCAATCGGTTAAGGCACTTCAAGCATGACGGATCCGTATGGGATACAACTTCGACTGCTGTCAGAGGACGAATATTTTCCATGAAAATTTCTCGGACATTCAGGCCGATAAGTGTTGTTTAATACTGTTTGTTATAAACAGCGCATTTACTTAAATATTTGTATCTATAAAAATAACGTATAAGCATAAAAATGTCATATAATTTCCTTTCTATAATATAATCGCATTAAATCATTTTTAATACATACAATTTATTTAAGTATATGCTGTGTTATTTAAAATTTGTTTATTGAGAATGTGCTTTCGTTCGACAGGAACCGAACTTGTGACCGACACGTCAATTTGTCAATTGACGGCTACGCAGAGGACGAATATTTTCTACGAAATTTTTTAATTAAAGTGTATCTATTAAAATATGTTATAACCAAAAAGTATATTGTGTGTGTGTGTGTGTGTGTGTGTGTGTGTGTGTGTGTGTGTGTGTGTGTGTGTAGCATATACGTGGAAGCGTAGATCAGCATCTTTCCATTTTTCGAAACTCACCGGTACACACTTTCCGGCGATTTCTATCACCAAATTCGGGCAGGCAATCCATCGAAACAGCGCAGTTGTGTGTCATTCTCTCGTATCGTCAGATGTGTTCGTGAGGAAGGGGTATTATTGTTGCAATAGGTCAGGGTGTCACTGGCAGAATGCACCAAAATCTAATGCATGTCTTCCCACATTTCATGCAGATGTTAGAACTCCAACAAAATGTTCTGTTGAATACAATCTGTCACAGGAAAGACTCGCAGTTATATCAGCATACATTACTTAACTGAATTGCATTTATTGTTACTGTGCACACATACGCACACACACTCACACAGACACACACACACACATATAAATATATATATATATATATACATACATACATACATACATATATATATATATATATATATATATATTTTTTTTTTCTTTAGTTCACTGCTATCAGCAAGCAGAAAATAATTTTTCACCTCTTGATGGCCATTTGGGCCGAAACTAGTCGAGGAATCTAAATGAAATAATAATAAAAACGAAGGAATATTAATATACAACCCAGTGTCTCTGAAGTTTTTTATTTTTTAATATTTTTTATTGTTCAAAATACACACACATATACATATATATATATATATATATATATATATATATATATATATATATATATATATATATATATATATATATATGTGTGTGTGTGTGTGGGTGTGTGTGTGTATATATATATATATATATATATATGTGTGTGTGTGTGTGTCTGTGTGTGTGTGTCTGTGTGCGTGTATTCAGGCAGCATATTTCATTCAAACATATTCCATTGATTGATATAGAATATTGACTCTATTTTTATACTAATCCTTTACAGTTCTCTAATCAGTTTCTTGATGTTAAGATGAAATTTATCATGGAAGGCGCCGTAGTTTTTTCCTTCCCACTTAATTCCGATCTCTCCAGCCCCCAAGATCATCAAGAGGGCTAATTTACCAAGACAATCTTCTGCATTTCATTGTGACGATGTTTTTAGAATAAAATTTTAAAAAATTAAAAAATTTTTTTAAAAATTAAAAATTTTTTTTAAAAATTAGCGTGAACGTCCTCAGTTATAACTTTTTTACATTTTCCGTTGTGCTATAGATTTTTTTTGTAAAACAAGTTTTTCAGTATTTGAAGGCTGACCGGAAATTTTTAGAATTCAAAATCGCTTTAGATTTTTCTTATATGCATTTCAACGCTTTGTTGCTATATTTGTAATAGATTTTGTCGAGTGAATGTTTCCCTATAGAGGGCCTCGAGAAATTGAATTTTTCCTTTGGAATTGGGATTATTTCGTGGTGTAGTATATTGTTTTTGCCGTCGCATACTTTCTTATATATATATATATATATATATATATATATATATATATATATATATATATATATATATATATATATATATATATATACATGAAAGTGACCATTGAAGTCAACACTCAGAGGCAACAGGCTGTTTCATACTGGACTCAATCGTCAGCCCGCTTGACGATTGATTCCAGCATAAAACAGCCTGTCGCCACTGAATGTTGACCTCAATGTTCCCTTTTATGCTTATATATCTGACACTGAGCACTTTATCCTATAAATATGGCACACCTTAAAACTATATATATATGTATGCATGTATGTATATATATATATATGTGTTTACTTCAATGTTCCCTTTTATATATATATATATATATATATATATATATATATATATATATATATATATATATATATACAGTATTTACATTAGTCGGACTATTGTCCTCATCTTTGTCGCCATATTTGTCACCAAATTTGTGACAAATATGTCGACAAAGATGAGGACAATAGTCCGACTTATGTAAATACTGTACATAATACCTAATCGCAGAAATATAGACATATATATATATATATATATATATATATATATATATTTGTGTGAGTGCGTATATATATATATATATATATATATATATATATATATATATATCAAGAGATTTATACCCACAAAAATAAAACACAGATTTGAACAAAACGGACGGCATTTTAAACCTAAGGAACCTTTCCCTCAACACTTTTTCAAAGGTGTTCGGTGGCAAACTGGCAAAAAAACTCAAGGACACAACCATAATAATGAAAGAGGAAGGAAAGTTGAAACGCGATTAAAATAAAATAAGTTTTTAATTATAAATAATTAAAAAATGAAGAAACAAGTTCCACAAGAGTATAACATGGAAAAAAGACACTCACAGTCCCTCCAACAACCGTAAGGTGTGCATAAAATGCTCCTTTTGTCTAAACAGGCTTGGCTGGTGAAATTTTATAAGCACAACCTCGAGAACCCGATGGTAAACCGAACGAGCATTGTGTAGAATTGAAAATGAGCAGTGAATAAATCAGTGTTATTGGTAAAAATTTATTTATTTCTCTATTGGATCATGTTATTTAATCATGGCAATTATGTATGAAAAATACTATCGCCCAAATATCCGCCAATTCTTGAAGAAAAAGAAAAAATCGGTCCAAGTTATCGGAACAACTTTATATTTATCACATATTTATGTGATGGATAATATACGACCTAAGTATGAGTTGGATATTTTTTAGATATTTGTGAGGTGAATAGCATATAGGATATTTATATGGTGGATAATATATCAGATATTTATAAGGTAGATAATATATAATATATTTACGAGGTGGATAATATATGAGATATTTATGTTGATCATATATAGGATATTTTTACGCTTTGGTAATATATGAGATATAGATGAAGAGTATAATATATTGGATATTTATAAGGTAGATAATACATGAATTATTTATGAGGGGAATTATATATAGGGCATTTATAAGGTGGATACTATATGTGATATGTATATGATGGATAATATATGGCGTATTTATTAGATGGATAATAAATGATATATTTATGAAATGGATAGTATATAGGGTTACAAGGACGATGTTATATGGGATAATTATAGCAACAGTGATGAAAATGAATACAAAACGAAAGAAAGATGAATTAGATTATGACCTTTATCCAAATATCAAAAATTTGAAAAACATTAATTTAAATTCTAAAATTAATATTCATCGGCTTAGATACAGTGATTCTTATTAAAGAAAATATACTTCTCGGTCGAGGATCGAACTTAAATTTCATAATTCTGGGAAACTATTTTAGAAGAGGTGTGCTATACATTTTGGATACGAACGTCTCGAAAGCTAGTCAGAGAACACTTATATATATATATATATATATATATATATATATATATATATATATATATATATATATATATATATATATATATATATATATATATATATATATATATATATATATATATATATATATATAAGAGAAAAACAGTAAGATATATAATCCTGTGTTTTTATTAATTATGTTTTTGTTTACAAAAGAGTGCCCAATGGAAAAATACATAGCATAAGTATTATAAATTTACTAATTTAAAAATGGAACTACATTTTTTAATTAGTAAATTTATAATATACATACATACATAGATACATACATATATATATATGTGTGTGTGTTTATATATATACATATATATATATATATATATATATATATATTCATAAACAGATAATCATATAATATATTTATAAATACAAATATATATATACAAATATATATTTATAAACAGATAATCATATAATATTATATGATAGATAAATCGAAATGTTCTAACAATCAAAAAATATATGTGTATAAATATATATATATATGTATATGTATATATACATACATACACACACACATACACACACACACACACATATATATATATATATATATATATATATATATATATATATATATATATAAATATATTGATTGTTAAGACATTTCGATTTCTCTATCATATAATTATTATATGATTATCTGTTTATAAATCTGTCAATATTTTTGTAACTGTTGGATGAGAAAAGGACAGGGAGTTTACTGAAAAACGTCTATCCATTAAGATAACGTTTATTATAATAAAAAAAATATCCCCCATTTACAAAAGTCTGTTAATTGCATCTCCCTACTCATCTTGTCTTCAATATATCCTGAGAGTATTAAGTCATCCAAGCCTTGTTTCCTCCTCATATCTCCAGCAACTTCAACTACATTTTTCTGATTTTGAATACAAGCTACCTTCTTGTTTCCATGTTCCTTAAATTCTCCTCCTTACCCAAGTAACTTTGAGCCTGGATAGTATCTCGATGGGCGAGAGCCTGGAAATTCAAGTCGATATAGGCTTGGATGTGAGGTTTTGATGCAATGGATAATAACGGCGCGGAATTTTAAATCAGATAGCCGTCATTCAATACCAGTCAGCTTCTTTATATTACCTTCCTTGCAAAGAACCTTGGAAAAGTTATGGATTCACCTGTTCTCCCCCAGCTATGGGTTAATTAGTAAGATTCGCATCAGTAAATCATTATGGTCCGCTGGAAGAATCTGTTTGAGGGGAACTTACTTTTCACCAATGAAATAGGGTGGGAATATGGTTGGTTTGCTACAATGTGTGTGGCATGACGGGTGCTAACCGTGAAGTTTAGAGTTGGCGGAACCAAGTAATGCAGTTCGTCAGTGCACTTTCCATTGACCTAGCGACAGAGCAGTGAGAGGGTTGCCATATACAGTCTGTGAAAAAGAGGTTGGAGTGTGGAAACTAATTTGTCAACCACAAAGATTCTTGCATACTCTTGCGCCACGGAACTGGCTCATTTTACAAAAAAAACAGAAGACAAGATATTTATCTCAGAACAATTGAAATTACAGTATGTTGCCGGCAAGCCGAGCCTTGCGTATCGTTGCTATATACAATTGACGTTCTAAGCAAACATGTGAAGACACAAAGTCTGTTTCAATATAGTATCTACCAGATAAGAATTCTATTTACGGTCATGGCCATAGTCAAATGCCACAACTATTAATATATAGTCTATTTCAACAAGACCCGGAGAACCTATACATATTTACAGATTTGCCTTTCTCTCTATATCTCTCACTTAATATATATATATATATATATATATATATAAATATATATACATACATATATGTTTTATACATATATATATATATATATATATATATATATATATATATATATATAGATAGATAGATAGATAGATAGAGATAGATAGATAGATAGATAGATAGATAGATAGATAGATAGATAGATAGATAGAGATAGACAGATAGATAGATATATGCACAATTAAGTACAAGAGAAGAAAAAAGCAGTATGTTTGCAGGTCTTCGGGCTAAAATCGATAACTCGTATGATTAATTCAAGATGTTTTTAAGAAATTTCAAATGTCTGGAAATAGGATGTGTGATAAATAAACAAAAAGGTTAAAGAAGAAAAAAATGACAAAAAATCATATGCAAAATAACTTCGTTGAAAAACAGTGTATAGTTTAGCTACTCTTTGCATTGATAATTCTTACAACTGTACCCGGAGCAACGCAAACAAATTTAATACGTGGCGTATAGTTGCCATTTTTCTAGTCATGTTTCAGGTCGTTAGCTGTAGAGTTTTTAAAGGAAGTTGGTGTCTCGGACAAGAGTTAATTTTCTTTCGTGTTTGATATGTTTAGATCGGAAAATGAATAAAATTTACCCGTGCGTAATCATCTGGCTACGAGAAATAGACATATTTGAAAGTAACATAAAGTTTCACACACATTTCAAAATAATATAGCGTCAGACAGACTTCAATTTAGAGACATAGACATATTTCAATGTAGAGACACGGATATACATCAAAGTAAAATAGTTACTCAGACAGATGCATAAATAATGTAGAGACAGGCATATTTGATAGTAGATACATGGATATACTTCAAAGAAAAATAGTTACATAGACAGAATAAAAAATAATGCAGAGGTAGGTATATTTCATAGTAGAGACACGGATATACTTCAAAGTAAAATAGTTACTCAGACACTTTTAAAAATAATGTACAGACAAATATATTTCATAGTAGAGACACGGATATACTTCAAAGTAAAATAGTTACTCAGACAGATTAAAAAATAATGTAGATACAAGTATATTTCATAGTAGAGACACGGATATACTTCAAAGTAAAATAGTTACTCAGACAGATTAAAAAATAATGTAGATACAAGTATATTTCATAGTAGAGACACGGATATACTTCAAAGTAAAATAGTTACTCAGACAGATTAAAAAATAATGTAGAGATAGGTATATTTCATAGTAGAGACCCGGATATACTTCAAAGTAAAATAGTTACTCAGACACTTTCAAAAATAATGTACAGACAAGTATATTTCATAGTAGAGACACGGATATACTTCAAAGTAAAATAGTTACTCAGACAGATTCATAAATAATGTAGAGACAGACATATTTCATAGTAGAGACACGGATATACTTCAAAGTAAAATAGTTACTCAGACACTTTCAAAAATAATGTACAGACAAGTATATTTCATAGTAGAGACACGGATATATTTCAAAGTAAAATAGTTACTCAGACAGATTCATAAATAATGTAGAGACAGACATATTTCATAGTAGAGACACGGATATACTTCAAAGTAAAATAGTTACTCAGACACTTTCAAAAATAATATGGAGACACAGACATATTTCAAAGTAAAATAGTGACTGAGACTTCTTTTAAATGAGGCGTAATAGACATATCTAAAGGTAAAATAGGGACTCCAACATATTTAAAATATGTAGAAACATAATCATATTTCAATGCATAGACATGGTTATATTTCGAAATATATAGAGCCTCAGTTCGTCGATAAAAATTTAGATGGTGCACGTTCAAATAAACAAAATTATTCTATATTCTTCATTTAGGAAGATGCATTTTAGAAGAAGGTAAGACAAAGATCAAAATGAAAAAGTTTATCAATGTTTCCCTTCTATTAAAGCTACGTCAGAGACTAAGATAAGGAGAAAAAAATGAAAGAATTTATTTTTTTAAACATTTCACCCCAAGCAAGTGTTAATTGCCATTAGCACGCAAGGGGTTACAGAGAGTGGAAGCAAGAGGAAAGAGTCGTGATAGAGGAAAGGATGAAGAGAAAGACGGGGAATAGACATTTGGAGATGTCGATTGGCATTACATTTGAATATTTGGAGATTATAAATATCAGGGAAGCAAGTAAGGAGAAGGGAGTTCCACAGACATGAAGCTATTGGAGTAGAAGAGATGGCTATATTTAACCGATTCGACAGTGAAAGGGTAGATCTGATATTCAACCTAGTAGCACGTTTAAATCCATACAGTTTCGGAACCAGCGAAAATAGCTCGTCGGAGCAGTTACCGTGAAATTATTCATAGTAAAGACAGAGGGAATCGACGGTACGTCTGTGAGACAGCGACTGTAAACGAGATAATCCCAGATCAGAGCCATTCACATTGCATATCCGTCTGGTATTTTTACTTTTCTTGTTGTTTGATTTTCATTGGATAATTATGTGTTACGTGCATTCATTAGAATAATTTGTGATGTTCCGATTTCAGGGAGAGACGACGCGTACATTCGAAGTTCCAAGAAATTAACGTATAACAAACCTAACTGACAATCCGTAAATATCCCCCTTGTAAGTATATAATAATTTAGGCTTTATGAGAATCAGACAATAATGTGCATCCGTAAGTGTAAGTGCTTTTCAAGTTTTTTTTTACAGTGAGGTTCACTCTGTACAAGGCACTAGAACCACTGAAAATAGCGTAAGACATACAGTTTATGCGAATATGTGGAGGAAATAAACGTTAACTCTAGACTTGAACAGATTGTAGTGATCGGGGGGATGAAAACACCTCTTGGGAGTCGATTTCCCAGAGCAGTGGTTTGCTTGAAGAAGCTGGTCAGTTGAAACTTATTTCTCCCACTGAAATACGGAAAGAATGAGGGTGGTTCTCTACAATGTGTGAGGCGCGACAGGTGCTAGTCTTCAAGTCTTAGTTTCGGAACTAAGGAATATTGAAATGTCTGAGCCCTTTCTATAAAGTAGCGATAGAATAGTGAGTGGCTTGCTGCATCTCGTCCATGAGAGAGGTTGCAGACTGAAAATAGCCACCCACGAGTACGTGGGGGCGCTTTTGAACACTATCGAGACTGGAAAGTAAGGACTGGGTAGCTACTGACCAAAGATGTCAGCAGTAATAGATCCTAGGTCTGATGTGTTTGGTTTGTTTTGATTTACGGTATGTCAACCTCAATCGGATATTTAATTTGGACAAAATTTTTATTGCTGGTAATATTTTTTTTCCAAAAATCTATTGTTGGTATTTTTTACAAATTATTTCTGGTATTAAAAACTATTTTTAACACTTTCATAGTGTTTTGACCCCAGTTGGGGGTTAACTATTTGTACATAGCTGGGACCCTAACATGTGCTACCACTCCGGATCAGGGTGGACCTAGGAACACCAGCAATTAAGAGGTGGTTCCCCGCTACTCAAAACCCCCTGAACAGAGGACTTGCTGGCGGGTGTAATTAATCGTCGGTCTTAAACCTGATCTGGGTCTTGTAAAGGTAGAGGATAGCACGAGGGGTCAAGTACTTACTGGAGCCGGCGAGGGAACAGTCCACTTTATTTTTCTTGGAACATTAGCGATGAATCCTTTGTACGCGTTCGAAAAGGTCTGGGTTGAGTTTAAGGCCGAATAATCTCTCAATGTAAGGAGCCTCCTCGAAGGAAGAACCATTCATTATGACTGTTGGTGGTTCAGGTGTATATTTTGTAGATAAAAACTTTTCCTTATTTCAAATTAAAATGTTAGGAAATAATTTTAACAAGAGTAATTCGATGTTTTGTCTATGAAGATAAGTGTTTATTTTTGTTTACAATTGATTTATGACTCAATTTCAGGGAATCTTGAGTTCTTTTACCCTCTTCTCTTCTATTTTACCCTCTTCTCTTATTCAGTTCTTCTTTGGTTGGTTATTTAGTACTTAATTTACGCTCTGTCAATACCTCATAAATAATGGACTATTCCGTCTTCCACGCGAGGAAAGATGGAGAAGAAGACATCAGGGACGGTGCTTGATTCAGTGCACATAAGAGGGAAGGAATGAAAGAAAGAAAGTTTAAAGAAAGAAAGAAAGAATGTATAAGAAGACAGAGAGAATGAAAGAAAGAAAGTTTACAGAAAGAAAGAAAGAAACGGAAGAAACGAAAGAAACGAAAGAAAGAGAGAACCCAAAGAAAAAAGAAACAATGAAAGAAAGAAAGTAGATGAATAAAGAAAGAAAGAAAGAAAGAAAGTAGAAGAAGAAAGAAAGAAAGTTTAAAGAAAGAAAGAAAGAAAAACTAAAGAAACAAAGGAAAAAGAAACAATGGAAGAAAGAAAGAAAGAAAGAAAGAAAAACCAAAAATGAAAAAAGAAAGAAAACAAGGAAAAACCAAAGGAAGAAAGAAAAACACAAAAATGAAAGAAAAAAGAAAGAAAGAAAAGAAAGAAAGAAAGAATGGTAGAGGGAGAAAGAAAGAAAAAGCAAGAAAGGAAAGCGGAAGAATGAAAAAGAGAAAGAAAGTAGAAAAGAAAGAAAGAAAGTAAGAAAGAAAGAAAGAAAGAAAGAAAGAAAGAAAAAAGAAACAATGAAAGAAAGAAAGTAGAGGAATAAAGAGAGAATGAAAGTAGAAGAAAGAAGGAAAGAAAGTTTAAAGAAAGAAAGAAAGAAAAACCAAAGAAAGAAAGTAAACCAAAGAAACAAAGAAAAAAAAAACAATGGAAGAAAGAAAGTTTGAAGAAAGAAAGTAAGAAAGAAAGAAAGAAAGAAAGAGTCAAACAAAGAAACAAAGGAAAAAGAAACAATGGAAGAAAGAAAGTAGAGAAAGAAAGAAAGAAAAAACAAAAATGAAAAAAGAAAGAAAACAAGGAAAAACCAAAGGAAGAAAGAAAAACACAAAAATGAAAGAAAAAAGAAAGAAAGAAAAGAAAGAAAGAAAGAATGGTAGAGGGAGAAAGAAAGAAAAAGCAAGAAAGGAAAGCGGAAGAATGAAAAAGAGAAAGAAAGTAGAAAAGAAAAGAAAGAAAGTATGAAATAAAGAAAGAAAGAAAGAAAAAAGAAACAATGAAAGAAAGAAAGTAGAGGAATAAAGAGAGAATGAAAGTAGAAGAAAGAGGGAAAGAAAGTTTAAAGAAAGAAAGAAAGAAAAACCAAAGAAAGAAAGTAAACCAAAGAAACAAAGAAAAAAAAACAATGGAAGAAAGAAAGTTTGAAGAAAGAAAGTAAGAAAGAAAGAAAGAAAGAAAGAAAGAAAGAAAAAACAAAGAAACAAAGGAAAAAGAAACAATGGAAGAAAGGAAGTAGAGAAAGAAAGAAAGAAAAAACAAAAATGAAAAAAGAAAGAAAACAAGGAAAAACGAAAGGAAGAAAGAAAAACGCAAAAATGAAAGAAAAAAGAAACAAAGAAAAAAAAGAAAGAAAGAAAGAAAGAAAGAAAGAATGGTAGAGGGAGAAAGAAAGAAAGAAAGAAAAAGCAAGAAAAAAAACGGAAGAATGAAAAAGTGAAAGAAAGTACAAAAGAAAAGAAAGAAAGAAAGAAAGAAAGAAAGAAAGAAATAAGAAAAACGAAGCCCTATCGCTCTGATATATTTAACCCCAGCTTCAGGGAAATGAAAAAAATAAATTTTTCAGTATTTACATTTGTACCCCATTCTTTCTTCTTTTATGTGGGTTGTCCATTCAGGGCGTAGGTTATCACGTCTATTCACATCTTCCTCTACCTTTTAGCTCTTGATAAGTTTATTTATTTCACCCAAACCTTCTTCTACCATCCATTTACTCAAGCTCAATAAGTATGTGTACACGCTGCTTTCCTCTGTCCCTCTTTGGCGCTGTCTGTCCCTTGAATATCAGATTTTTCAAACCCTCCTTTCTCATGACGTGCCCCAGAAATATCAACTGTCTTTTCCTGATGTTCAGTATAAGTTTCCTTTTTGTTTCCATTTTCTCTAAAACCTCGTCGTTGCTCATATGTTGTTCCGTGGTATCCTCAGCATCTTACACATTTCTATTGCTTCAAGTATCTTCTTCATCTTTGTGGAGCTTGTCCAGCATTCGCTGCCATATAAGAGGACAGATATCACGTAACAGTTTAATAGATTTTTCTTTGTTTCTAACGATTTCTTCTGTCTCATAATACTCTCTCTTGCTTCTTGGCCTGCATTCATATTGTTATTGCAATGTTTTGTCAAAGTTGTTAATCTTAAGAATTTAACGATGAAGTAGCGGAATTTCCACGCGTATTTATGTTATCCTAGAACTCGCAATGAAATATAATCTATCAGAAAACGTAATATCAGAAAACTGTTATATTTTTATGGGTACAACGAGTTAATATTATTTATAGTGTCACAAATATCCGCATCTCTTGTTGTTATTATCAAAATCATCCCCACCTTTTCATTTAAGGGCTTCATATGATTATGTGTACTTTAGTGAATTTTAACTCTCACTCAATTATGTGTCATACGTGATACACGCGTAGGCGATTATGTACCTTTTGATGCCTGACTGATGAGGCAATTTTTCTTCCCGCAGTAGTTTGTCATATCTCTCTGCGGTAGACCAGGTGCCATCGATGGATATAGAACTCCTGCTATTTACCCATAACTGGGGGGGGGAGAAAAGAGGGTCTTTGTTTCCCTAATAACTAAAATATTCAAAAATATAATTGCAACGTCAGAAATTTGTGGGGGTTTCAATAATCATTTATAGTAATTCCTCGAGTCGAGAAGAATCCTCGACAGAACGTAGAAAGCACTGGGCGGCCTTTTAGTCCTATTTGTATCGTAGGGGACCGGGTTCAATTCTCAGTAGTGGATGCGTACTGCTGATGAGTATCAAATGGGACGAAACGGCCGCCCATTGCATTCTGCGTTCTGTTGAGGATTGAGGGTTCTTCTAGACTCGAGGAAATATATATATATCAACACGGTGGAGTAATGGATAACGGCTTGGATTGAGGAATCGGAGAGCCGAGTCCGAATTCCAGTCGAATCCATTATATTCACTTACGTGCTAATGCCCTTGGGAAAGGTGTGAATCCTCTTCTTCTCCCTCCAACTATGGGTAAATAGCAGGACAGACTGGGTTCTATAGCCTTGGATGGCAACTGGAGGACAACTCTGAATTCAAAACCTGCGGAGGGTCGTTTGGGGGCCTTGTGGCACTCAATGCACCAGGTGTCTATATTCGACCCTCAGTGTACCAGGTCTCTGTATTCGACCCTTCAAAAAGTGTGGATGGTCCTGCACGAAACCTTCAGCATTATAATAAATTCTCATGTGTCGGCGTCGGGCTCTCAGTTTCTTGGAACTGATTTGCTTGACGGGAGAGTTGAATATATATATATATATATATATATATATATATATGATCCGACGTTATTTACTTATTAAAATAAATGTTATTTCTAGTGGATACACGTATTTGAGTAGAGGTCACATTCCTGTCGATTTAGACACCGAGAATAAAATCAAAATCATGTAGAAACTATCCAAAATTGTTTTGTTCAAATACATTCGATATAATTTTTCATGGCTATCTTCTAGCATTTTGTACCCAAGATGGCTTAATATATTTATGCACATACACACAGAAACAAACACACGTATATATATATATATATATATATATATATATATATATATATACGCACAGAGAAATAGACATATATATATATATATATATATATATATATATATATATATATATATATATATATATATATATATATATATATATATATGTTTATAACTGTAAAAGACAATAGGAAAACTGTAATGGTACCCGACGCGTTCCGTCCAATGTAGACTTTTTCAAGGCAAAAACGAAATGTATTTATTAAACAAAGTAACTAATAATAACAAAACAAAATAATAAATTAATTTCGTTTTTGCCTTGAAAATGTCTACATTGGACGGAACGCGTCGGCTACCATTACAGTTTTCCTATTGTCTTTTATATTTAGAAATATTGTCTTTTCCTACAAGTTAACTCTCAGAATTTTTTTCAATTATTATAATAAACAGTAATAACAACATATACCGGCGTCATAAGAAAGAGTGCATTTAATTAGATATGTGTGTATATAGAAATAACGTATAAAAATGATATATATTAAAATAATTGTCGAACATAGTACATTTCGTTATATATATATATATATATATATATATATATATATATATATATATATATATATATATATATATATATATATATATATGAGAAATAAATATACTATATCTAAAAGTGCACGCTATCAAAGACAAACAGTGTGTGTGTAAATATATGTCGATGCTGAGGTTAACGCCGAGGGGTGACGGTCTGTTTCATGAATAAAAGCAGTCTTCAAGCCATCTACGTTGTACTTTTATTCGACTGTGTATACATGCTGGCCAGTGCTTCATTATTGACCGTAAGTTCTATTATATTACCATGGTGGTTACTGGATGGACAGTAACGGTTATGTTTCAGATTATTCTAGAGTTTATTCAGTAGCAATAATAATAGATCAGTATCCGGCTATTTGCTATCCGGCTATTTGCTTACTTGTTTACTCATAATTGATTTATTTTTAATTAATTATTTATTGTTGATTATTATTATCATCATCATCATCATCATCATCATCATCATCATCATCATCATCATTATTATTATTATTGTTATTATTATTGTTATTATTATTATTATTATTATTGTATTTACTTGTGTTTATGTTCCCATTCGCAAATGTGTTCATTATTTACTTTACTTATTTTATTTATTTTAAATTTTATTTTTTTTTTTATTTTTGGGGTATCTTACGCACACAGACACAGGCACACATACCCACACGCACATACATACACACACCTGTGCGCTCACACCCACACCTAACAAACACATATATGTGTGTGGGCGTGTGTGTGTTTGCATATGATACCACTTTATGCACAAACACCCATATATATATATATGCATATATACCCATAAAATAAAACTAAAACAAAATGAAAAATCTCAATAAATAAACAAATTAAGTAAATAATAAACAAATTAACCAACTATGAATGAACACGCGCATATATATATATATATATATATATATATATATATATATATATATATATATATATATATATATATATATATATATATATATATTATATTTGTGTTAGTATATATACATATATATATATATATATAAATACATCTATATATATATATAAGATTGACTCTGCATTTAAATAATACTAGCTCCATTAAACAACATATTAAGTCACATACTGTTTCCCTTACGCAATCTGATATACGTAAAATACTTGTAGAAAATACTAAAATTATAGATAAACATACAGACATTAGACGCCTTAAAATCTTAGAGGCATTACATATTAAAAGAAAAAGACCTCTTATTAATCGTATAGATTATAATATATCTGGTAATATATTGCAATGTTTATAATATATTTAAATTTTGTAGCGTATTCTTCGATCTTTTGGCTTGTGTATTGGAAATCTTTTTCACGCTGTCACATGATAAAAATCTACGCCATGCACGTGATATAACATCATCGCGTCTTTTGAATTTAAAAGGAATTTAACGTTTTTAGTTTGTAAAAAAGTAGCAACATGATTACGCTACAAGATAATTGGCAAATGTTTGTTTAAAAAAAAAAAAAAAAAAAAAAAAAAAATTTTGACTAAAATATTGACCCTGAAGATGAACAATGATGTTCGAAAGCGCTAGGTCATCGTATGGAAAATACATATTTCGGAACTATTTTCAAATAAAAAGTCTCATTAGAGAATATGAGAAAATTCAAAAGAAAATATGTAAGACTATGTTGTCTTTAACATTCAACACTACATGTTTGAAAGAAAAGTTGCTGCCAAATTACACATATATATATATGTATATATATATATATATATATATATATATATATGTATGTATGTATATAGGGGGTATTTCTACACCTTACACAGATCTGAACAGCCCGTAAGTGTTCGCACATCTACCGATTATGTATAGTAGATATTTTCTTGTCCATTTGTCAAAGATGGTTTTTGTTTGAGGCGAGATAAATGTAGTTATCTTCTTTAGGCGTTAGCAAGCTTTACATAGACATCTTGGAATCGTATTAAATATTTACTGACAAGTGAGTCGACATCCAGTCGAAAATCCGTTATCACTGACGAAACAAAAGCAGCTATTTAACTTATTTAACTTATACTCATCGACTGCGGGACAACAGCTTGGTATATAGAAATAACGGTTTACAGAAGCAAAAAATGCACTTCACATTCTGATGCATCTATTTTTATTATTATTATTCTTAATATTATTATTATTATTATTATTATTATTAAGAAATTCCTTATGCGAGCGCACAAGAATTTATCCTCTCGTCCGCTTTTCTTTACAGAACGTAATAACGTGAAGAAAACGCGTTTTAATAACGGTTTTCCAAGCCATCTTATAGATTACCATATAAAACTTTAAGGTAACCGATAGCAACACAAAATACACAAAAAAAATTATATTTTATACAAAAATCAAATGCATAGTAAGTAATCTTGAAACACTTCGTTTAATTTCCATATTTTTGGAAGGATATTCTATTGAAATTTTTTTGTATATATGTGCGTATAAAAACACACACACACACATACAGACATACATATATATATACTTAAAACAGTTGACCTCATAGTCTAATAACCCTACAACTACACATCTAAATCCTCTACAAAAAAAAAAAACAATTTTGTGTATCAATTTACATACCCGTTCAGAGATTGTATCTCTGATACTAATAAAAAAAAACCACGACCTATATTGGTTTTACTACAACTACGCTCTCTCGTTGACTTACCTGTCACCTTTCTGATCTTAGTTCTATTAAACAAAATTTCTTAGAAAAACAAAGCCGTGTATATTAGCCAGATATTAGTTGATACCAGAATAATACTCGCGCATACAAACAATATAACCTTCAGACATTGGAGGCCATCTACATTAAACAAAGCAAACCAAACTCAATTTTGTTCATGCGTGTTGTTTGTCTTTTATTTTGTCGGCTGCACAATATTGTAGGAACAGCTGGGCATTATCTGTGAGAGAAAAAAAGCACCATGACGCAATTTATTCCGACAGAAATTTGGAAATGGCATTGTAGGTAACCTTTTACTCGGTTTTTCGTTGAATTGTTAAAATTCAGTGTGTCGGGGTTCAATACAATAACAACATATTGTCGCGGAGTTGCTCATAATTCGGCCGTTTAGAATAATCAAACGATTTTCATTGAAAGAATAAAATTCAGTAGAAAAGAAAATGTACTTTCAACAAATAAACATTAATTCAATATAACGACAAGAATACAAGCAGTTGATGATAGATTGGAAAGTAATGTATTTTTGTTTCGGTTGATAAAGTTCTGAAATAAAATATAAATTGTCGTTGTGTACGTATGTGAGAAACAATACAATGCTGTTATAAGTATGTTTGTACGAATAAGTCAACACTTGCGTGCATGGATCATGATAAATAGGATACAAGAGATAGTTAAAAAAAATTTCTTAATGTTGGCGGTGTTGCTGTAGTCTGAAATTTGTCAAAAGCTTTTGGCATTAGGTTGTGAAGATCATAAGCGAGAGTTGCGTGGAACTTGGTGTCAGCTGTGCGTATCTTGTTTAGGGCGATTCCGTATGTTTTTATACACGTTTTCTTGAGAAAATCGGCTCCAGACTTAAATTATTTATTTCGATCTGATTGGCCCTAAGAATCCACGTGGTATGTCTTATACTACGTCCAACGATATTTTGGCGGTATCTACCTAAATCATGATGACTAATACAACAAACTTTCTGATTTGTATTTTATGATTTCATTAGTGTGTTTTAAGTTGTAAGTATTTTATGGAGTGTCATTGGTTTATAAATATTGTACTTGATAGTTTAGTGGACAGGACATCATGATGCAATGCTTCGCATACGCCCGAGATCCTCCAATACTAGCATTTCGGAGTTATTGGGTGTCAATCTGACGACAGTGCAGAAGATCCAGAAAGAGTTGAATGTGTCTAATGGATAAGGTAACGCAGCTCAGAAAATGCACTTTGATCGTTCTGATAAAAAAAAGAACTCCCGAATTTGTTGGTGAGATGCAAGTCAAGATTGACAACTATCCCTCCAAGACAATGATCTCCATATCAAGGGACACAGGAGTGTCCGGGTTTATTTTCAGACTGGTAGTGTATGAAGACATTCGGTATTTCTCATACAAGATGAGAAAGGGTCAAGGTCTATCCGAATCCATGAAGCACAAGACGAAAGACCCCGCTACGAAAACAAACTCACGCATCCACTACAACCAAACTTTCTTTGTTTTTTCTCAAACGACGGTGAACACATGAACACCCGTTGGATTGCTGTATTCCGAAAAGATGTACCAAGTGTGATACAAAAACAAATATCCATCAACATCATGGTGTTTCGAGTAATCACTAAGGATGGTAAAGCTATACATCCATTTATCTTTTCACAGGGACCCAAACGCAACAAGGACGCCTAAATCATGTGTATTAAAGAGGTAGTGCCGCCATGGGTCAAGATGATGGCTGCTGGAAGAATTTAAGTATGGAAACAGGATTCCACACAAGCAAGAGAACCCAGTCAGGTCTGACATACAATGTATGCGACCACATCAATCATTATATCTGGCCACTTAACTCCCCGTACTGCAACTCCCTTCATGATTATATGTGGGGCGCAGTTGAGCGGGAAACCGAAAAAATCCTTGTAACACCAAAGATGTAGCGAAGGCAGCATTCAGCAACTTAAACAAGTTGACCGTCCAGAAGAATTGCAGTATATTCCGAAGTCGTCTGGAGGGTGTGGTTGATGGCGACTTTATGGTATAAATTTAACCTTTAGATATTTCAGAATAGTTTTGTGGAAATTTAGTAAATATATCTGTTAAAATGAGATGTCGGTGTTATTTTCGTTTATGCGCAATTTAAACAACTTATCAATCACACACACTATATATACATATATATATCTGTCTTTAAATAAATATAAATATAAATGTCTTTAAATAAATTTTCGGACTATGTCCAATTCAAAAAAAAAAATATATATGTATAATGTGTGTGTGTGTTTGTATATATATATATATATGTGTGTGTGTGTGTTAACCCGCGCATACCGGGGCTCCTTTTTATTAAGGACCTCTCAGTTCCTACGAATCGACAGCCAGATAAACTGTACAAACTATTTGATTTTAGTGCTGAATGTTTTGTGCATGACCATCCAAACGATTCGAAGAGCCTACTTCAGAGACTTGGTGCAGCGTGTCACCCTCCGCAGGCTTTGAATTCAGAATTATCCTTCTCCTATATCAGTTGCCATCCAAGGCTATAGAACTCAGTCTGTTCTACTCTTCACCTATAAAAGAAGATGAGGTCCATACCTTTCCTATGGGTATTAGATCATTAGATATTAGGATTCGACTGGAATTCGAAATCGGATCTCGGATACTCCCATCCAAGCCGCTATCCACTACTCTACCGTGCCTCCTTTCACACACACACACACACAGACACACATACACACACACACACACACACACACGCATATATATATATATATATATATATATATATATATATATATATATATATATATATATATATATATATATAT
>OZ038502.1:71058552-71086052 GCA_964036315.1 Acanthosepion esculentum | reverse complement strand
TGGCTACCAGTAATCTTTCAAAGAGACTATTGGAAAGTTTTTCAATCTATCCGATGGTTTCAACTGGAACTGGAATTATTGATCTCCCCATGTGTCACATTTTTGAGAGTTCGATTTCAAAGTCCTTGTATTTTGATAGTTTTTTGAAGATGCTCAAAGATACATTAAAATCTGCAAGGACAGCCGTATCAATAAAAAAAAAGTATATTCTATTTTTCTGGCCTTTGACCACAATGACTGGCGATTAGATTTGATTGTTCTGTCTGTGTATTGTGAAGTCCCATAAAATTGTTACATGTCCTATCTCTGTAACCTGCTCTGGGCGATGTTCATACCAGTTTATTGCAGTTTCCTGTAAAAGTTGGATATTTTCCAGTGCAGATAATGGCTCACTCTATCATGCCGAGTTTTATATTCAGTGAATGCGAACACCGTGCATGATACAAGATGCTCAACTGTTTCTGGGCATTTGTAATTTATTATTATTATTGTTATTATTATTATTATTATTAGTAGTAGTAGTAGTAGTAGTAGTAGTAGTAGTAGTACTAGAAAAAGAAGAAGAAGAAGAAGAAGAAGAAGAAGAAGAAGAAGAAGAAGAAGAAGAAGAAGAAGAAGAAGAAGCAATATGATATGCGGTGAAGTAGAAGAAGAAGAAGAAGCAATAAGATATGTGGCGAAGAAGAAGAAGAAGAAGAAGAAGAAGAAGAAGTACCAATAGGATATTGTGAGAACAAGAAGAAAAAAGGAAAATGAGAAGAAGAAAATGATGATGGTGCATTGATGCGAACGAAAGAAGAAGAAGAAGAAGAAGAAGAAGAAGAAGAAGAAGAAGAAGAAGAAGAAGAAGAAGAAGAAGAAGAAGAAGAAGAAGAAGAGAGTGCAGGCCGCGTACGATTATAACGCTGTTGTAAAAGACAATATTTCCAATTTAATAAGGGTATAACATGCACAGGCATCACAGCCAAATGTGTGCGATATGGCGCTGATTTTTGCTTTAAGTGAGGTCAAGAGAAATAATTTTTGGTCGAGTAACGTAGTCCGCTCAGATTGCCTCTTTTCTGTGTAGTTCCAAGTAACTAGATGTGATATCCAAGTCACCTGAGCTCACTCATTTTTCAAGTTTAAGGGGAAAAAGACGACCTTCCCAATACTCGGTAATGATACTGGAGTTTTGACCTCAAACAGATTCCTCCCTTGGCATTCTTTCAGTTGGTAATCTGTGGACCATTCCTGGAGCAATTAATTCAAATGCCCATTTTCGAAGATTCTTCAACTCCCTATCCACAACCTGTTATTTTTCAATCTTTTTCAGTTTCTTTGGATTAAATTCAATAATTTGATAATTTCTATTCTTCATATCTATAACAAACCTCTGTTCGGAGAACCGCTTCACAAAAGAACGAGGAAACCTATTTAACTTCTATCCCCAACATCGAAGCTACCATCGTTCAATATCGCCGTCGCAGGGTGGGTCACGTGTCCAGAATGAGTCGCATTCGTCTCCCACGTATCCTCTTGTTTGGAGAACTCGCCAACGGCAAGAAGCTACGCTTATGACCAAAACGACGCTTCAAGGATCAGTTGAAGACGTCACTGACACAGACCAACGAAGAGCCTGAGACCCTGGGAGAACCCTGCTGCAAATCGGCCTTCCTGGCTTATGGGTGTACCGAGACTTCCAACCGTCAACATGAAGAAAATCTGCGACGTTCTATCAGCAGTGCCCGACCCGCCCAGTCGCGTAAACCACCACCCACACTCCTCTGTGACAGCTGCTCACGACTCTTCAGGAGTAGGCTGAGCCTTCACAGCCACCTCCGCCACGGCCACCAGAGGGGAGAAATGGGACAAGGAGAGAGGATGATCATCTTGATACTCGGATTGAACAGGTGCCGACGACGGTAGCCGTCGTCGGCACCTGTTCAATCCGAGTATCAAGTACTGTTTATAACATGATCGTGTCTTCGTGCTTCAAAGACATGATTTGTCTGGACACAGAAATCCCATGGTACGCTTTTTCTTACTGTATGTTAAGTGGTTTGCAAGATATCTTAGTATATTATATATCTGAATCACATTTAATGTTCAACAGTAACCATGATCTAATAAGAGTTGATTTTTGGTGACCCCTAATACGTATTGGGTACGATTTAAATTCACTGTCATCTCAGTAAGTCAAAATACGTCGCTCCCTCGAATTGACCTAGATGGTAACCTTAAAAATACCAAATGTAGAATCGGTCCTTGAGGTATATTAGTGCACACATCTATATAAGCAAGAAAGTAGACCCATCTCAAAATAGCATATATCCACAGAAACCAAATAATTTAACCTCACCCCCAGTCAAGCAGGGAAATTAGATTCCATCACACACTTGCAGGAAGAGCACCAAACGTTCGGAGAAAGAGCCCAAAGCTACCGCTTTTGATTCAGTCAACATTAATTTGACGTAATTCAGAAGAGAATAATCTGCATTCGAAATTCCGTGATACATTTCAAACGACTTTTACGGTGTCCTGGGTATGACGATAAACTACACCCGCGTCCTGTGTGTGACGCTAAACTACATTCGCGTACTGGGTATGACAATAAATTACATCCGCGTCCTGGGTATGACGATAAATTACATCTGCGTCCTGGGTATGACGATAAATTACATCTGCGTCCGGGGTATGACGATAAATTACATCTGCGTTCGGGGTATGACAATAAACTACGTCCGCGTCCTGGGTATGACGATAAACTATGTCTAACAGCAAGGCCTCTGATAATACGTTTTTGAAAAAAATAATTTTGCAAGGTGTACGTTTTTTGAAAAAAACAACATAATATTACCAGCTATACGTTTTTGAAAAAATAATATTACTAGCTATACGTTTTTGAAAAAATAATATTACCAGCTATACGTTTTTGAAAAAATAATATTACCAGCTATACGTTTTTGAAAAAATAATATTACCAGCTATACGTTTTTGAAAAAATAATATTACCAGCTATACGTTTTTGAAAAAATAATATTACCAGCTATACGTTTTTGAGAAAAAAATATTAACAGAAATGGATTTTTGAAAAAAACAAAAAAATTACGAGGAAAAAAAAAGTTGTCGGCATTAAATGACTCATTGAGGTGTTGATATGCCGTAACATAAACAAACCAAACCGACTTTTACGAAGATAGTTGAATTTTTGTACCCACATGAATTTGACATCTTAAATAGATAAGCATACACCTGTTTTTTTTTTTTTTATCGAATCTCTTTAACTTATACAGGTAATTAGCTTTAAGATAATAAGATGTACCAGGATTTATTATTGAATGGAGATACCCTTGATATCACGAAATATGTGGACGAGACTTTCTTGATGGTAGAAACAAAAGGAAGACTGAAAGAACACATAAAATAAAGGGAATCATGATGAAAGGACTAACTTGTTAAAAGTAAGAAGACAGGATACATGGATTTAAAAAAAAAAAAAAGAGAGAGAGAGCGCATTGAACATGTATACGACGAATAAGTTGAACTAAAACCTGACATATCTTACAACCCGTGATTATATACCACGTTTAACCTTCAAAATTAAAGATAGCATAGTTTTTGTTGATTGCTTTTTGCGGGTTATCATCTTTTTGTAGGTTATTTAAAGCGAGTAAATATGTTTAGATTGTAAGATATCTTTTAAAGATAATAATGATTTACCGATACAAGATCTACTACATAGGAGTGAAGAAATGGATTTGTAAATTTCCCAAGAGAATTTGCCCATACGTTAATATAACGAACTTGATTTCTCTTTCTGAGCCGTCATCAAACACACATGTCAGCTTACAGCCGCTGTTATCCCATCTACGTAGTGAGCAGTCTTTACGTTGCTTAACTGATTTGTACACGTACGAAAACCGGTGTTTCACCGTGATATGGCCGTAAGGCATATTATGATTTACATTAAAATGACGCATGACATAATTAAGAATTGTTCTGTTACTTACAAATCTTCTTCTATTTTTTCAATTTTCATTTTTTTTCTTTGTTTGTTCTTTTCTTTCTGTTTCAACAGTTCTTCTTTGCTTCTAAAACTATATCTTTATTCAAATTTCGTCATGCTTTTTTTCTTAACTCTTTTGTCCGTCCTCCTTTTCCGGTTTCCTCTTTCACGATTTACTACTTCTTGAATTTTTCAGTCTTTCTTGGTTTTTCGATTCTCCTTCGACAAATTTTTTCTTTCATTTCTTCTACAAATATTTCTTAATTTAAATGTAGCCATACATTTTCGTGTTTTTCGTCAATTTTCATTGTGTTTGTACTTTGTATTTTTTTCTCCTTCAATAGCCTTTTCTTTTTTCAATTATATCTCAATTTAAATTCTCTCATGATTTTTTAATCCAATTTTTCGTTCTTTTTTCCCGCTCACCGCTTCCTCTTTCAGAAATCTTCTTCAATTTTCATTCTTTATTTGTTTTTGCATTCTCCTTCAACAGTTATTTTTCTTCTTCAACTATATCTTAATTTAACTTTCGACATGTTTTTTTTTCTCTTTTATTCGTTCTCCTTTTTCCTTCTTCCTCTTTCACAATTCTTCAATTTCATTCTTTATTGATTTTTTGTTTTTCCCTTTTCTTTAATAGTTTTATCTTTCATTTCTTTTTCAACTATTTCTTAATTTAAATTTTGTCATGTTTTTTTATATATTATGCTTGTTTACCTTTTCCACCTTCCTCTTTCATAATTCTTTTTTTTTATTCAGCTTCTTTTCATTCAATTATCATTTCTTCTTTTTGTTAGTTGTTTTTTTCCTTTCTCCTTCAGCAGTTTTTCTTTTTTTTCTTCTTCAAATCAACTTCAAATCTACTTTAAATCAAATCTCGTCAGGATTTTTCTTTCTTTTTTTCGTTTTCTTTTCCCCAATTCCTTTTTCACAATTTTCCTCCTCTATCTTCTTCTTTGTTTTTTTTTTTTAATTTTCATTATTTCTTTGTTTTTCTTCTTTTCTCCTCCAATATTTTTTTCCTCTTCAACTATTACTTAATTTAAATAACATCATTTTTTATCTTTATTCGTTCTGTCTTTCCCGGTTCTTTTTTTTTTTTCAATTCATCTTCTTCACTTTCTTCTTCTGTATTTTTCATTAAAACTCATTCACGTTTATCAAAGATCTGTTGTAATCCAATTTGCTACTTATTATTTCTCAAATCTACTTCATCTTCTTCAATTTTCATTCATTAGTTTTTCCTGTTCTTCCTCCAACAGCTTTTTCTTTTCGTCTTCAACAATATCTTAATTGAAATTTCGTCATCATTTTTATCCATTTTGTTTGTTCTTCTTCTCCACAATTCTTTTTTCAGTTATCAACCTTTCTTTCTTTAACTTTTGCTTTTTCCTTTAGCAACTTTTGTTGTTTTTTTTTATTACTATATCTTAATTTAACATTATTTACATTATTCGGACTACTGTCCTCATCTTTGTTTGCCATATATATTACAACGCTCCGGCCTTCTCCAGGTGGTTGGAATGTCGAATTGAACCCTTTATTTCGCTCACTGGGGTAGACTGTTCTAGTTCCACGTGCCATGTTTAATGTCAGTTATCAGTTATCTCCTGTTAATTCCCCTCTCAAGTCTCCCACTGCCTTAACCGGGTATTGAACATACACTCTATGGGTCCTGTCACTGGATCTAACCAACGCCTTTATCCATTGTGCCATGTGTAGACAAATCTTAATCTAAATTCAGGTTTTTTGGCTACATGTTCGTTCTCTTTTTTCCGCTTCCTCATTCACAATTCTTCTTCTTTTTTTCGTTGTATTTTACTTCTTCTTCGTCTTCTGTACATCTTCTTCTTTTTTCTTCAATTTTATTTCTTTCTTTGTTTTTCTTCATTTCTCCTTCAACAGTTTTTTTTCGTCGTTTCTTCTTCAACTATTTCTTAATTGGAGTGTGGCTATAGATTTTTTTAATCTCTTTTCATCCTTCTTTTTTTTCTCCCGCTTCTTCTTTCGCAATTCTTCTTCTTTTTCATCACCTTCTTTTTCTTTTCCCTCTTCTTCTTCTTCTTCTTCTTCTTCTTCTTCTTCTTCTTCTTCTTCTTCTTCTTCTTCTTCTTCTTCTTCTTCTTCTTCTTCTTCTTCTTCTTCTTCTTCTTCTTCTTCTTCTTCTTCTTCTTCTTCTTCTTCTTCTTCTTCTTCTTCTTCTTCTTCTTCTTCTTCTTCTTCTTCTTCTTCTTCTTCTTCTTCTTCTTCTTCTTCTTCTTCTTCTTCTTCTTCTTCTTCTTCTTCTTCTTCTTCTTCTTCTTCTTCTTCTTCTTCTTCTTCTTCTTCTTCTTCTTCTTCTTCTTCTTCTTCTTCTTCTTCTTCTTCTTCTTCTTCTTCTTCTTCTTCATCATCACCTTCTTCTTCTTTTCCTTCTGCTTCTTCTTCTTCATCATCATCATCATCATCATCACCTTCTTCTTCTTTTCCTTCTGCTTCTTCTTGTGCTTCTTCATCATCACCTTCTTCTTCTTTTCATTCTGCTTCTTCTTCTTCTTCTTCTTCTTCTTCTTCTTCTTCATCATCACCTTCTTCTTCTTTTCCTTCTGCTTCTTCTTCTTCATCATCATCATCATCATCATCACCTTCTTCTTCTTTTCCTTCTGCTTCTTCTTGTGCTTCTTCATCATCACCTTCTTCTTCTTTTCATTCTGCTTCTTCTTCTTCTTCTTCTTCTTCTTCTTCATCATCATCATCATCTTCTTCTTCTTCTTCTTTTCCTTCTGCTTCTTCTTCTTCTTAATCATCATCATCACCTTCTTTTTTTCCTTCTGCTTCTTCATCATCATCATCATCATCATCATCATCACCTTCTTCTTCTTTTCCTTCTTCTTCTTCTTCTTCTTCATCATCATCATCATCATTTTTATCATCATCATCATCATCATCATCATCATCATCATCATCATCATCATCATCATCACATTCTTCTTCTTTTCTTTCTGCTTCTTCTTCACTTCATCTCTTTTATACAACTGTATGTTGTAAACCTTTTACCTGCTTATTTGACAAATCTACTTCATTTTGTTCGGCTTCTTCTAATCTGTTCCTTCTTATTTTTTTCCCCTTGAAGTCTTTTCCCCAATAATTCATTAACACGGCGAATTCCTTCCCAAAAACCTTCACTGTATTTCTCTCCATCATTATCGGAAGTAATATCAATTAACACCGCTTTTAGCATCATAATCAAATTCATCATCTTTTCGCGAGAGTTTTCTTTCTCTGATCCGATTTTACTTTGTTTCGCACTTTATTTTATATCTCATTATTACAAAACACATCATTTGTTACACAAGACTCATCAACATCCCTGTTTTATTCTCTTCAGGGACAGGATCATAACCCTGAAATAAATTATACGTTCGGACTTGCGTCTTACGTTTGCGTTTAATCCACTTACGTCACTGACGATTACGTCATCAAGCTAAAAACTTCCGTTTAAGGTCTGCACCTCTGTGAACTTCATTAGCCTCATCAGCATCTACTAATTAACAATCTTATTAATGGCATCACCTCACCTACTTCTCATGCCTAATCTACCTCCCTATCTTGCAATTCTGATTGTCTCTTCAAATTTATATCATTCTGAATCATTTTTACATATATGCATACACAAACAGGCACGCTTATACACACACACACACACACACACACACACACACACACACACACACACACACACACACACACACACATATATATATATTAATGCATGTTTCGTTAAATAATATAGACAAGTTTTGTCTATTTATTTTAAGTAAGTCCCTTTCGTATTGTCTGATAAGCTTAATCACATTATCGTTGAAAGACGAAAGGAAAACACCATATGGACACATGTTTGAATCCAATCTAAGCTTTCGACTTACATAATCCATTATCGAAGATGACAATTTTAATAAATCAAACAACACATATACGAAACCACACTAATGGCCCGCCCTTGCTGTTTGAATAAGCTCAAAGTAACGACAAACGCTTATTTACGAGCCAAGGAAGCGAAAAACGCGTCGTAGCTTGTGCCGTCACACATGACCACGCGAGAGTGAAAACGAGAAGTATTAAGTATGGGAAGCCGTTGGTATAAACCAATGGCTTCTGTTACCGATTATAGGCATTTAAGAATGTTTGTGGAGATTTCATAGTTTATTTTGTTCAGGTTAGGTTTCAACTGTTTTATGTATATAGCTTCAAGGATTTTTAATTTTTGTTTATTATTTTCATGTTAAAGTATAATTGTGTTGTCAACAAGGATTTTCCGGAATTGAGTACGCAGACAGGCATGTTGTTTTAAATGTCTAAAAATGTTAGAGTTATTAGTTAAATGTAGATTTAAGCGTCTTGAAAGCGAGTTTGTGGTGTGACCAACGTAAATATTATTTAATCCAGTGTAGATACATTCTACCAAAGGGCACTTGAATTTGTAAACTATGTTAGTTTTTTGCAAATCGCTAACGGGGAGGGGGAGGATCATTCCGGATATGCCAGATTTAGTGTAGTATATGATTAACCTAATTTTGTGCTCGGATCTGTTGTAATTATATTAGAATTAACTAGTTTTTTTAAATATATTTTCGTCTTGTTTATAATTGGTATGCATTTGACTACGATAATAGAGATTAATAAGTTTGGAATTAGTTGAAGTAGTATTATGTTCTATTTGCTTAGTATTAAGACTTGTAAGATAATATTTTATCTGTTCATCCACTATATAATTTGGGAAGCTATTATTAATAATGTTTGTTTTATATTCTTAAGTCCACTGTAAAAATCTGTTTTGTAGATGAATTAGTTTTTGCACGATGTATTGGATTTTTTTATAATTGCTATTTTGTAGTAATAAGGACATTCGCTTTTGTAGTTAAATGTACAAGAATATATACTAGTAAGTTTTTTGTATGGCGAAATAGTATATTTGTTATTATTTGTGTTTAGCAATATGTCAAGGAAGGGGATTTTTATTATTTAAGGACAGATTTATCTTGAAAACCTTTTTGAAGTTGAAGTATTTCATCAGTATTTTTAACTAAAATAAGGATATTATCAACATATCTTAGATAGATGGAAGGTTTATTAACACCTGTATATATATATATATATATATATATATATATATATATATATATATATATATATATATATATATATATATATATAGCTAACTATCCTCGTGTCGAAAAACCTTCGAATTCTTGTTTTAACAATAGCCAAATCAATCACAAAGGCCAAAAAAAAAGGTTTTAAAAAATAAAAGACCCAGGAACATGACAGTCTGTCGAAAATAATCGCACATATACAGGTTCAGGGCCCAAAGAAAAAACACCGATACGAGTAAACAACTAACTAAAGAGCTCGATACAAACGTAGAGCAAACCTATGCTGGTTTGACTATATATATATATATATATATATATATATATATATATATATATATATATATATATATATATATATATATATATATATATATATTTCAATCTTTCTATTTCTCTCTCTATATATATATCTATATATGGAGAGTGAAATTGAAAAGGATAAATATGTAGATATACATATTTATTTATGTGATTATTCAAATAGGATTAATTAATATGGAATCCGTCACCCATATATAATACTCAGTAAATAAATATTTCCATGCCTATATGCATAGTCATATAGACACACACACATATACATACACATACACACACATACACACTCACATACATACACACACACATATATGTATGTAGGTTGCGATGGATAAATTGTCGTCTAAATTACGGAAAAATGAAATTAACACTGACATCTCATTTTAACAGATATATTTGACAAAATACAGAAAAAAATATTGAAATACTAAAGCGTAAATTTATTCAATCAAATCTCCATCAGCTTCAACCACGGTCTCCAGACCACTTTGGAATCAACTCCACTGTTGTGGACGATGTACTTGTTTGATTTGTCGAGTGCTGCCATAACCCTTGCTTTCAGCTCATTGTTGGTGTTACAAGGAGTATTTCTGGTCTTTTGCTCAACTGCGTCCCACACATTATAATCTAGCAGATTGCAGTGTGGGGAGTTAGGTGGCCATATATAAGGGTTGATGTGGTCGCAAAAATTATCTGACAGCCATGACTGGGTTCTCCTGCTCGTATAGCATGGTACAGAGTCCTGTTACCAAACATAGGGTCTTCAATCATCAAGATAATCATTATAATTACACCGTCATCTCTATAGAGTTCGGTATCCTTAATGTCGAAAATAAATCTTAATCCCCACATTAAAAAGAATCCAACTAGTTTACATTCCTGTTTTGAATTACTCTCACAGAAATATTTAACTCTGTGTTACTTCTTTTTGTCCACAGGCAACCATTATGGAATAATATTGGATTTTGTTCCTGATTTATGATATTTATTTCATGATCGCTAATAGGACAATAATTTATTGCTGAAATTATTAACAGATTCTCTGTGATGGATGTGTAAATTTTACAGATATCGAATTGGTTGCATGTACATTCATTCTTCCGTTTTATAATAGTAAACCATTCTATGGCTTCTACTGTTTTATGCCACTGGTTAATTCCTAGAGAATTTTTCGTGTATCTTCATGCTCTTTAAAGAATGATTTTGATGATTTTCCCGATATTATTTTAGCTGAGTTGTGTAATCGGAATTGTGGAATGTTTATGATATTTACAATGTGGTTTTTACTGTGATAAATGTCTGTTGTTTGGAGATTGTTGTAGATCTTATGAATTGTTAGTTCAGTGGCTATTTTCTTGGCTTCACTATTGATCTTGTTTTCCCAGTTGTTTGGCGCTTTTTTATAAAACTTATTAACTTCCTTATTGATAGCTTTATGGCACATATCCGAATCGATTTTGTAATGGTTACCCGACTTATCGGCTTTCATAATTAGTTTGTCGGATTTGTTGATCATAGAAACGTCCTTTAGTATTTTTTTTTTTTTGCTGCGGATCGTTTGTCATATTAGTCTATATTTTATCTATTACCGAGAATCAATCTTTCTCGAAATCCAATAATAGTTCGTCGCATGGTGGTGTGTTTTTAGGGGGACATAAATCTTTAAAGCTCCGCATCTTTTATGCGATTATACTCGTTCTTGTGTTCAAAGGAGAGTTTTTACCTCATTCTTTTTATGACGCTCTCGATCGTGAGTAAATGGTTCAGCTTATAAGATGTATTGGGGAATCCATTATGTTTTTAGTGGTGATGCCGAAATTAATTAGTTCCATATTCCAATAACGGTTACTATACAAGGTATAAATACATTATTACGCCTATAACAGAGATTGACGAAAACGAGTAAACTCTAAATATAATTATAATATATAGAACATATGGCCGGTATTAATAAAACACTGCTCGATGCAAGACAACAGAGGTATTAAGTATACAGTAATCCATATAGATAATACTTTCACGGTAATTGCTCCGATGAGGTGCTTTCGCTGGTTCCTAGGCCTCATGAATTTAAACGTCCTACGAGGCTGGCATCCCGTTCCCACTCCTTCACCGAAACTGTTAGACGTAGACGTCTCTTCTACTCCAATAGCTTCATGTCTTGCACATCACGCCTGTGGAACTCCCTTCCTTATTCCAGTTTCCCTGACAAATATAATCTCCAAATATTTAAGTGTAACGTCAATCGACATCTCCAGTTGCCTTGATCTATCCACTTCCGTTCTCCACATCCTTTCATTCCTATCTGCTCTCGCTCCAAATCTTCTCTAACCCCCTTGCCTTGATCGATCCACTATCTTTCTCCACATCCTCTTCTTTACCACTCCTATCTGCACTTCCTCCAAACCTTCTGTAACCCCTTGCGTGCCAGTGTCTTCCAGCCTTGCTTGGGGTGATCAGCTTAAAAAAAAAAGTATACAGTAATCCATATAGATATAATCCCACAGTGATAGCATAACTTGAAGTTTCAGGCACAACGCAATGTTCAGGTGCTGAGTATGTACTGATTGTTACGTAGTTTACATCATCCTGTTATCGCAATGTTGGCGCAGTTAGGTGATAAAGTTTGATATTGTATGAAGTGTAACGATTAAATTTTAAATAAAATATATCTGTCGAAATGCAATATGAATAAACGCAAAGAAATTATGTTTTTACCAACGCGTTTCATCCAATGAGTTCCTCTTGGGTGGCAACGCGTTGTTTGAGAATGTTTTCTTCTTTTTAATTTATATATGTGTTTATATTAGTTGCCTCCATTAATTCGCTGAGAAAAAGAGCATACCATGAGGAAAAAATGCTCCACACTTGATAAAAACAAAGTTTTACCGTTAATATTTTTGTTATTTAATTATAGTTATGCCTTTTAATCCATTGTAGAAGGTTCGAAACTTTGGTTAAGAATCTTGTTTTACTTGCATCAGCGGATGGACTAAAATTAGAATGGCAGAATTTAGCGTCGTTTTGCAGGGAAAAACACACAAACGAATGACATTGTTTTACAATTTTTTTAGAACCCTTGTCAAAAATATATTTATTTTACATCTGATACCCCACTTATTTAATTTACTGAAAATTCGAAAAAATTCAATAGTGTAAATTTTAATGTTTATATAAATTAAATGTAGAACACCTTAAATAATTTAAATAATCAATTTATTTATGTAAAACAATATACCCACTTAGGGTCAATCGTCTCTGAATAAAAAATAAAAAAAGTGCAATGAATCTATAACATTTCTGAAAAGGTTTTATTTGCTTTTATGAATAAGACCTGTTAAGGAACCTATTGCCTTACGAAAAATATTTCGTTGAATAATGCATTTTCACAAGATTTTTTTTTTTTCATTGGTTAAATTTTAATTGGAATAAATTTCAAAGTTTTAAATCATTTCAAATTCTTTTGTGGTTTATTACAATAGTGAATATGCTCGTGAACATAACATCAATTTCATAATTTAAACAAAAATAATGTAAGGGAGTTAACTTAGTTAATAATCGAAATATTGATGGAAGGTTATAATTTACTTGTTTTATATTGTTTAGATATTATTTGAAAAACTATATAAGCATTTTAGAATATCTGTACTATAGTTATAATAAATTTTCTTAAGTGTTAGTTTTAATTTTTTAATAAAGATAGCTTCAAAACTTTGTAGTTTCTTCTTCTTACTTTCACGATGAACCATAAAGAATATATATATGTATATATATATATATATATATATATATATATATATATATATATATATATATATATATATATATATATATATATTTGTGGTGCACGTTGAAGGTAATAAAAGCAAACTGCAAATATATATATATATATATATATATATATATATACATACATAGATATAGATATATATACTCGTGTATGTAAGTGTGTGTGTGTTTGTGTGTGGTGGGTGCGCCAGTTTGTGTTCACTACACGTATAAAAAGCAATCACTACCTAATTAGTGGTATTTATGGAACTGGATATCTAATTGAATATATAAACGTCCACACGCTGATATTGAATATAGGTAACAATTATATACAGCTATGAATAAAGTAGTATATGTATATATATATATATATATATATATATATATATATATATATATATATATATATATATATATATATATATATATCTGTATGTGTGTGTACATATATCGCATATATTGCAGTGAGATTTGTGAATACGGATGCGAGGAAATATTTACATATATATTAGCGTTTGATTGTGATCAATAGTTTTGAATCTAGTGACTAATTATCATATATATTGTATGCAATTTCAAGTGAAGGAATTTCGCAAATATTTTTATTGATTTTCGTTTAAAGCCTCAGGTTTCTATTAAATTAGAGGATAAAATAACTAGTTCTGATTCTCCATTCTGCCGCCTTCTCTCGAGCGACGTTTCGCACGGATATGTGCTGCATGTAATGAATCATTTTGGAAACGACACGGATTTTTATTCATTTATTCTATAGCAGCCGATACACCCTTTAATCTGACGCGCATGCGTTGAAACACTCTTTTCAACTTATTAACCATGGGTAAAATAAATGAGCATATGCGTAGTGAAAATATATAGAGACTAACCCTTTACGGACAGTTTCACAGACGAGACAGGACAATAGTCTCTCCGCTCTCAGAATACAATGCCTGCACCTGATACATACTCACCCACGTCTTCACTCATATACAAAGGAAGTTTAACCATATACGTTTCTGTTTTCCTTTTTTTCAGAGGAAGTTCATACAGTCTTATTATCGACATTGAACACTCCGTATAATACATGTTCCGAATAGATTAAAAGTTAGTCAATACTCAAGCAATTATTTCATGGTCACACATCTCAAACAACTGTTGTGTTCCATGTCGTCTCTGATTTCAGTTTTTCAGACCGCATCTCTGCATCTCCGACTGTATTAACGACGGACAATTTTCATTTTGCATGAAAGAGACTAGTCATCGAATTCGTTTTTCGGAAAAGCGAAAGAGAGATACAGAAAGAGAAAATGGGCGTCAGCTTAATTGGTCCAAATCTCATCAGCAGTGGCTGGACTCTCTCCCAAAATAATCTGGGTGTGGCGACACACTTTGACCCTGTGGTGTTTGAGTTGAATAACTTGTGGAAAGTGCTTGATGGGGGTGAAGTTTTTATGGCTGATTTTAATGAATTTTTGTCATACATTTTTTTGTAACTATTTGTTGTACGGCATGTTAGTCCACATGAGGTTTCTTTTTCTGCTAGCTATTTTTTTTGCTGTGTCGTGTGTATCTGAGTATTGTAGAAAATGTCATAATATTTCTTTGGTTTCATTGTAGATGGGTTTGGTTGAAATTTTTCAAATCGTCTACTCTTAATAGATTTAGTTGTCTGCTTTATTACTGTTGATGTTTAGTTTGTAAGATACGATATGTAAAGAGGTTTGTAGTTGGGTTTTCAATATGGCGGATATATACCAGTTTATGTTGCATATGGGTGTGTGTGGGTGTGTGTGAGAGCCGTAGAACATAGTAATATCATCGTATTTAGAGATACTTTTTCTCTTTTCTTATGTCTTGATCACATTTTTTTCTTTTATTTCTTATTTTCCTTGTTGACCCTTCAATCGCTTTAATGTCTCTGAAAATGTTCTCCGAACTCTTCCACGTTGTTTTGCAATCTTCATTCTGCAGTCCGCCATGCTGGGAGATTCTGGTCAAAGCCTCAAATCGATAATATGTTGCATAAAAAATAATGACTAACTACCATCCTACGTATTTTATCATGTATTTATATACCCATGCATTTAGTGTAATGTTCAATATTAATCAGAGAAAAGAACTATTATTCACTGATAATATCATATCAAACTTCATTAATAAACTTGTTTGTCTGAATACGAAAAGATATTTGTCATTTCTACTCATTTTACGCTTATGCCTTAATAAGATATTAACAAGGAATACGTTTACGTAGCAAGAATTGATCCCAAAATGTTTTATTGGATAACACGGAAATGGTCTATTTACCTTTTTCCAATTCCAGACTGAGGTGTTTAACGTCAGGTTTCACAATTTTAAACTCTCCAAAATTCGTTTCTATACATTTAATTAATTTTCGTGTCCATAAAGAAATTCATAAATAAAAAAATAATTAAACTTTCACTTTGTGGTGTCCATAAAAAGTAAATAAAATAAAAGTAAAAAGTAAATAAATAAAAATTAATTATGGTGTCGAAAAAGTTATGACAAAATAATTATAACAAATATAATTATCATTAATTCACTCATTCTAAAGCAATGAGAATCAGTCTCACTTTTCTCCTCTACACACAGTGACACGTGATATTCTCACTATCGGAAAAGCAGTTCACGCGGACAGGTCATTAAAACGTGCGCCAACGAAAATGTTATCTCCTTTTCCTATTTAAGGCTATAATAGTAAGATTTATGTTTTGGTATTCCACAAATTTTCGAAACAAGAAAATCCTGCACTTGTATTTTCGCAACTCAATTATATGGACCATCATTATACATATCTATAATTTAAAAAAAAAAACTTACGAAAAGGACTGTATATTTGCTGTATACAGTATGCTTTGAAATTCGAACCATATTGGCGTATAATTCTCTTATATGTCCGAGCTAGCTCGACCGAATGAAAATATGATTGTTATTTCATACAAACAGCAATAATAATGTCTCTTGTCGTTGTGAAACTCATGTTGTTATTTTGATGATGACCACTCTACACAGGACCTACCATGATGCTGCCTTCCATAAAAAAGTAAAGATTGCCCACATTTGTTCTAGGTTATATAACAGCAGCACCATGAAACGATCCCGAGCGTGACTATCAAACAGCCGTGATAGAATGATTTTCAAAGCTACATTGCTTCAAATGACCTGATATTTAAACATAACTCTGTAGAAAATGGATTCATTCTTGATAGTCGGAAATTGGTTTGAAATGAGACAAAATGGCCTATCTGAATTATGAACTTCGTCCGCTGAATTTATTCTAAATGCCTGAACCTGTTAAACCATTCGCTCTACCTGAAAAAAAAATATTTTGTGTATATACTGTTATATATTCCTCGAGTGCTTATCGATCTAAATCTACGTGTACTTTTTTTGTCTATTTTAGCATTCCTAACGTTTACAAATCTCTTCATTTATCATAAACAGGATTATTTTTTATTTATTTTGTTTTTCCGGCTTTGTTTTTGTGGCAGTAATGATTTTACCTCAGTCAGTTCCCGCCAAAAATAAATTACAATACCTTACTTGCAAATCGGAAAAGCCATCTTAATTTTATCTTTTTCTTGTATATGGTTATTCATATCCTTTAATTTTATTTCCCGGAAGTCTTTTTATTTATTTATTTATTTATTTTGTAATTAATTTATTTTCTTTTCGCATTTGGTTTGTACTGATGTTTTCTTGCGCAGAAAAAGATTTGAGACAAATGTAAAACAATGGGACAGGAAGCAGGAGATGTAAATAGAAAAAATGATATTAGCGATTGGCGATTTTGAATACATAAGAAAATATATATTATTTCTTAGTCAGTACGTTTTATGCTATCTGTATCGCACGTTTTCTTATCGTAGCACAAAGCTTACCAACCTTGTCTCGCAGAATGAATCGTTACTTTAGTGAACATTATTATTATTATTATTATTATTATTATTATTATTATTATTATTATTATTATTATTATTTCCTTTGATTTCTGGTGTGTACACCTTTCGTTCCGGGTCCCGACCAGAGACCTAAGCTTAGAAATGGCATCATGACATTTTCCACTGAATAATTTACATAGAAACAGCCCTTATTATTATTATTATTATTATTATTATTATTATTATTATTATTATTATTATTATTATTATTTCCTGTGATTTCTGGTGTGCTCACATTTCGTTCCAGGTCCCGACCAGACACCTTATGTTAGAAATGTCATCGTGGCATTTTCCACTAACAAAAATATTTTAGATAGATAAAGCCCTTATTATTATTATTATCATTATTATTATTATTATTATTATTATTATTATTATTATTATTATTATTATTATTATTATTATTTCTACTTCAGGAATTTTAGTTGCTTTACTTCTCTTCTTTTTCTGTATATCTTCTTGACGTTAGATGATGAGGAATGTGTCCTGTTGAATATCAACCATTCTGCAATATCTGGTAATAGGTTGAGTGACTGATTTTTTTAATGGCATACCAACTCCTTATGAGTCATTTAATAGGGAAATTTAATTTTCTTAGGAGTTTTGGAGTGACAAAAATATGATAACTGTTATTATGCTTTCGCAATTGAATACATGGTAGATGATACTCAGATAAATAAATATACATAAACATATTTGTTTGGACATATTTACTAGAAGCGGTTTTTTATCTTACAATTTTATTGTTTTGGAATACAGTTTGATTGAAAGAATGGTAGAATATATGGATTAATGTCATGAAAAATGTAATTCAAGTTGGTTGGTTGATTTTGTTTAGTGGCATACCGACCTCTGCGCGTCATTAATTATGAAATCTAACTATTTTCAATACAGTTGTATGACTTCAACTACATATGTTGCCTTCAACTACAGATAAAATGTATTATTGGACATTTTGCTAGAAATGTATTATTTGTCATTTTGCTAGAAAATGTACCATTGGTCATTTTGTTAGAAAATGTATGACCGGTCTTTTGCAAGAAAATGTATTACTGGTCATTTTGCAAGAAAATGTATTATTGGTCATTTTGTTAGAAAATGTATGACCGGTCTTTTGCAAGAAAATGTATTACTGGTCATTTTGCAAGAAAATGTATTATTGGTCATTTTGCGAGAAAATGTATTATTAGTCATTTTGCAAGAAAATATATTATTGGTCATTTTGATTGAAAATATATTATTGGTCAATATGCTAGAAAATGAATTATTGGTCATTTTGCTAGAAAATTTATTACTCGTCATTTTGCAAGAAAATGTATTATTGGTCATTTGCTAGAAATGTATTATTGGTCATTTGCTAGAAATGTATTATTGGTCATTGTGTTAGAAAATAATTGCATGTCATTTTGCTTTAAAATTGCATTCTTGATAATTTTACTATAAATAAGTAGTTTTATACTATCATAGTATTTTTTTATACTATCATTAGTATTTTGTTTGAGGGTTCCTTATTTGCCCGTAGCTGGAACCCTAACATGTGTTACAACTCTGGCTTGGGAACAATAGTAATTAATATGTTTTTCCACGCCACTCAAAACATTCAGTCTCTCGATGAAAATTTTATCGTCATACCCAAGACTATTGGTAATAGGCAGGATATTAGTAAATTTATACATTTTTAAGTATTTCTCTATTCTAGCGATAAGTATTCATTTGTTTGTGATATTGCTAAAAGAACATACACATGTATATATGTATATATATATATATATATATATATATATATATATATATATATGTATCAGTCAATCAGTTATGTGACATACTGGATACACGCTTAGGGGAAAATGTATCTTTCGATACATGACTGACGAAGGAGATATTTTCCCGCAGTAGGTTGGCATTTCTTTCTGCGGTAGACTAATGATATAGAACCCGGTATATCCTGTTATTTATCCATAGGGGGAGGGAGAAGAAGTTTCATACCTTTCCCAAGGGTATTAGGACTTAAGTGAATGTAATGGATTCGACTGGATTTCGAACTCGGCTCTCCGATTCCTCAATCCCAGCCGGTATGCATTACTCCATATACATATATATATATATATATATATATATATATATATATATATATATATATATATATATATATATATATATATATATATATATATATATATATATATATATATATATATATATATATATATATATATATATATATATATATATATATATATATATATATATATATATATATGTGTATATATATATATATATATATATATATATATGACCGTTAGCCATAAGCAAACACGCGTGCGCCCGCGCACACACACATATATATGTGTGTGTGCGCGTGCGCGTGCCCGTGCGTGTGAGTATTTATGGCTAACAGCTGGAAATTAGAATTTGAAATATCTGGACAGCGTTCTAACCAACCTCGGAAAGTGCGACACTGAGATCAGAAGACGTATAATGATGACCAAAGATGCCTTCTAAAAGCTAAGCAGAGTATTTTAAAGAGAGAAAAATTTCGTTAGAATCAAAGAAAACAATACTGAACTTTTACGTCATTTCTGTCATCCTATATGACATCGAATGCTGGACAATCTCCACAAAAATGAAGAAGAGACCTGACGCAAGAGAAATCTGGTTCTACAGTAGGAAGCTGAAGATAACATGAACCGAACATGTGAGCACAACAAGATTTTGGAGAGAATGGAAACAAAAAAGAAAACTTATGTTTAGCATCATGAATGAAGAGACAGTTGAGGTTTCTGGGGCATGTAATAAGGAAGGAGGTCTTAGAAAAACTGATACTCACGTGACTGTTTTACAGAAAGAGACAGAGGAATGCATCGCGTAACATACTTGAGCTTGTGTAAATTGATGGTAGAACAGTGTTGGGGAGAACAGAATCGGGGAGAAATAACATAAATACAAAACTTCTTAAGGGCCACAATGGACAGGAAATTGTAGAGGGTCATAATTACTTACGTCCTGAGGGACACGCCATATAAAAATAAGAAGAGACAAATTTGTTACATTCGATGATCCACACATGCCATTGAGAAAAGTAAAAACTCTTTTCTCCAAAATTATGGTAGACAAGGACTCTTGCGATGACTTGCAACCAGTGCAGAATATTGACAACACAGAATTCGAAACCGAGACTTTACAGAAAATGTCATATCGTCTTCATTTTATGTACCATGACTTTTCAGGACGTATGCCATCATGGCTCTCAACCTCCCTCTATTCCTTGCAGCTTTCAACAAGTTCCTTCCCTCAGCTTCCTCTCCCCTTCCACATTTTCATCCACTTGTTTAAGTCCGCCAGGTATGTCACGCATTGTCTCCCCTTGTCTCCCTTTCCGTCTATTCGACCTGTGACTATCAGATACTCCAGACCCTCTTTCCTCGTTACGCGTCGCAGAAACTTCAGCTGCCTCTTCCCGATATTAAGTATAAGCCTTCTCCTTGTTTGCAACCTCTCTAAGACCTCATCGTTGCTAACACACTCGGTCCATGATATCCTTAGCATCCTTGTGTCGAACCACATCTCTGTCGACTCGTGTCGCTTCTTCATCTTTCACCGTAAAGAACGGCAGATGTCACGTAACAGTTCAGTATTCTTTTTTTTTTGTTACCAAAAAAATCCTCCTGTCTCGCAGTACTCTGTCCAGCTTTTGGAATGTATCGTTGGCCATAATGAGAAAATACAGCATCATTGGCTCGATGTATATATATATGACCTATTCTACAATGAAAGCGTTTCTCCTGATGAGTCATCCCAAAATTAACATAGATGTCTGTGGAAGTGGATTGCTAATCGTTACTCTAGGGTGAGATGCCAAATTAGTATTATTTATTTGTTTAGAGTTGTTAAAACGTAATGGAAAAGAAATAAATGTACATCTATCAGTCCAGAACAATCAACATGACCATGAAACTGCTCTCTTCAAAAGTAAAAATTATTCTCTTCCATGAAAAACAAAGCCGTATACAGCAAGTATAGCAGACATTTTTTTAATCCTTTCACTCCAAAGCAAGGCAATAAAGCCACTAAGGCTCAAGGCGTTACTGAGTGTGAAAGAAATGAGAAAAATAAATTATTATTAAGGACAGAGTAAACTTAAATATCAGTAATTAAAAAGACAGAAATTCACAGTTGACACTGCATTTAAATTGTTGAAGATCACAGTTAGCTGGAATATAATGAGCGGGGGAAAAGAGTTCTATCATCAAGATAGTGCGAGAGAGGAAACTGTTAGCATAGAACTTACGGTTACATCTATCCATTTCAATAGTCAAATAAAAAGATCCTGTCGCCAATATAGTACTCGGTTGTTCTGCTACGTTACCAGGCAGAATGTCTAAAGGCTAAGTGTCAAAGGACAAAATGTCGAAAGACAAAATGACGAATGGACAAAATGTCGAACAGACAAAATAACGAATGGACAAAATGTCGAAAGACTAACAGACGAATAAATAAATACGCTAAAATTCACCTTCATCACTGCCGTAGTGGTAGAATTTCCGACTGACGCCAATTCAGTCCGGTTTCGATCCTAGCTAGAGGCAACCGGACGTCTAGCTACACTGATGAGCTGGGATACAGCGAAACAGTCTGTCTGTGGATGAGAATAATATTGGCTCCTGAAAATTAATTTCGATTGAGCTCTGTGCGAAGGAAGCGTGGGTTTGTAAACACTGACTATTAAAACACGACTCTTCGGCAGAATTGAGTCACTGTGATACAGCTAAACAGTCTATATATATATATATATATATATATATATATATATATATATATATATATATATATATATATATATATATATATATATATATATATGTAGTTGTATATTTAGGCAGCATTCCTCCGTTTATGAATGTATCATTAAAAAACGACAGACAAGGTACTGCGGTTAAGTCTTTTATTTTATTTTTTGTGTGTTCGAAAAAGAACTTTCTTTTCTGGACAAAGAGTGTTTAAAAACTGTCCAAATGTTTTCCAGCTCCGAGCGCTTTCGGCTCTACCTTTAGCCATTATCAAGGATAATTCAATTTCTCAGCTTGAGTGTGTGCATTATGTGTATGTTTTAGTGTGTTGTAGATATGTTTTTAATTTCCGAATACGGTTAGCACTTTGTGGCCTTGTTCGTAATTAATATTGTTAAGAGTTGGCTTTTTCTTTTATATTATTAAAGCCTCCATTAGTTTTAATCTTTTTTTCCATTATTTTTAATCTTTAATCTTCATCCAATTGTAAAAAAAGATTAAAAATAATGGAAGCTTTAATAATAAGCGTTTTTCATGAAGTGTTATTTAAAATGCGATATGGGCACCAGAATTTGCTACCAGCTTCTCCAGCTAATCAGGAATCACGTCAACTGATTTTACTAGGACATCTTATAATAGGGAAGACATAACTGTATTGTATTCGCCCTTCAAGTTCTTACAAAGTTTTCGTTTATTATAGTAAACTTCCTCCTTTAACCAACCCCAAGGGAATAAATGACAGTATATATATATATGACACTATATATATAAATGAATATATATATATATATATATAAATGAATATATATATATATATATATATATATATATATATATATATATATATATATAGCTACAAATTAAATTCGTAAAATAGATTCTAACTGATAAAGATTTTAGTTTAACAGTAAGTCACAATATTAAAATATTACTATTAGTAATTTTTTATTTTTTTATTATTGTTGTTTATTAATATAGTATTTGACTTATATTAAATACCTAATTTATTTGTGGAGAAGTTGGATATTTAAATTGCTAACAAGCATTAAATTTATTTTCTTTTTCGAGTTTTTAAACATTTGAATTACTATCAAACGTTAAAATCTGTTTTTATCTAAACTGATAAAGCTATACCACCGGTCTTCTTCGTCCAAAAACACTACGTACATCACTAATCTCTTTACGTTCCCCTTTTTTTCTTTTTCACTTATTTCTCCTTTTCTTTTTCCCCATATCATTTCCGTTGAGTTGACGATTAAATAGGTCAATGTCGGATACTTACCCCCTCCTTCCTCAATATTAATATTATAATAAAAGGAAATACAATAATGAATTTTAAAACTCTCCCTTCCCACTCTAACCTCGATCATATCTCTCATACCATCCCTCACCACCTTCTATGTCGACTTATATAAGCATAATACTCCCCGTCAAAAGTGTAAATTTTAAATTCATTTTTCGTTTCACCTTTTGAAAGTGAAGTCTGAAGATCCAGAATAAAATACAATTCTCTGGTGAAATAAATTATTACAAATGGAGCCTTAAATTGGTCTGTTTTTTCTTTAAATTAAATTATCTATCTATCTATCTATCTATCTATCTATCTATCTATCTATCTCTCTCTCTCTCTCTCTCTCTATATATATATATATATATATATATATATATAGAGAGAGAGAGAGAGAGAGAGAGTATATCATAAGTTCTGTACGAATTTTGAATAAAGAAAACAAGTGACCAAATGTTACATTTAATTACAGATTCAATCAATAATGTATTTTCCCTGATTATCTATGACTTCCTTCCATCTATTGACAAGCTTACTAATTCCATTACTGTAAAATTCTTTTAGCTTTGATTCGAAGAACTCACAAATCTCAGTTTTAACCTCTTCCTGTGTTACAAAAGCGGTTTCTCCCAAATAAGTCTGTAAGCTACGAAACAAATGGTAGTCTGAAGGAGCAAGGTCGGGAGAATAAGGTGGATGAGGAATTTTCTCCCAACCAATCTTTTGTGACGTGATTCTTGCTGTGTGTGGTCGCGCATTGTCCTGATGAAACATCACTCGTTTTCGATTCACTAGAGCAGGTCTTTTTTCCTCAAAGCTTGGTTCAAACGCTCTAATTGCTGACAGTATATTTGAGCATAAATTTTTGCATTAGGTGGTAAGAATTCAAAGTGGATTATTACTTGGCAATCCCACCAGATTGAAAGAACATTTTGCCCACATGAAGTTCCCTTTTCGGCTGTATCTGTGGTCCTTCCTCTTTACCAAGCCACTGTCTACGACGCTTAACATTTCGATAAAAGATCCATTTTTCGTCGCCAGTCACAAGTCTATCCAAAAAAGCTGAAACAAGTTGGCGAGAATGGAGAGAAGAGCAGATGTCAACTCGGGATTTGAAGTTGTTTTCAGACAATTCACGAGGCACTCATTTTCCAAGTTTAGGAACCTTTCCAAGTTGTTGGAGATGACGATGAACAGTTGTATGGTTTGAACTGAGAACCACTGCCAATTCCTCAACTGATAAAGCAGGATTTTCTTCACGGGCTGCCTCAAGAATATTTTCATCAAACTCAACTGGACGTCCGGTTCGATCTTCATCTTCAAGGCTGAAATCTCCAACTCTGAATTTTCTTTCATTCACAAATTCCTCTCCATAAACTGAGTAAATGTTTCTAGCCGCTTTGGCTTCTGAGTTTCCTTTCTTGAACTCATAAAGCATTATGTGCCTCAAATGATTCTTGGGTACTTCCATGTTAGCAGGGTTTTAATCAAACAAAATTTTAATTTTATTGTTCTCTGAAATAAAATTTGATCAGTTTAAATGCATCTAAACATAAAAATAATGTTCAGCTCCATTAGACATTATAAAATACTCTTTAAATTTCGTTCATTTTAACAAAAGTTAAAATTCGGACAGAACTTATGGGATTATCTAATATATATATATATATATATATATATATATATATATATATATATATATATATATATATATATATATATAACTGTTATTCCCCATGTATAAAACACATGTTTATAAAAAATAATAAGCAAAGTCAGGATTGCGTATTATACACAGCAACAATAAATCTTTAAAACATTGCCGTAAAAGAAAATAAGAATTAACATAAAGGTAAATTAGAATAATATTATTTTATTTTTAAAACCATTTTTTACATAAGAGTAGGAAACGCTGGCCGTAATGTAATTGGAGAGGTACAATTTATAGGGTTGAATTACAAACAAGGGGTCCGTATTATGCGTGAGTAGAAGTAATTTTCCTAAACTTTCAGCACAATTTTAGGTGTGTGCAATATGGTGGAAGGTGTATTATACATGGGTAATTACGGTATATATATATATTTATATATTTTAAGACATTTTATGTTTATACATTCTTTTTATAGATACGAATATTTAAGTAAATGCTCTGTTTATAATAAACAGTATTAAACAACATTTACTGGTCTGAATGTGCGAGAAATTTTCACAGAAAATATTCATCCTCCGACAAGAATGGAACCTGTATCCTATACGAAACCGTCATCGAGCCTGACGTGCCTTTAACCGATTGGGCCACAGAGGAGCGTTCGGTTAGCAAGGTCGATTTTACTGTCTTTAAACTACAATTTTCCATGATTCTCTCACGTACATTCATATCTGCTCATGGCGTAACCAAATGTAATTAAATGACGTCAAACATTATGAAATGGACAAAGTCCGACAATTATTTTAAGACATTTTTATGTTTATACATTCTTTTTTATAAATAAACAGAACATTTACTTAAATATTTGTATTTATAAAAAGAATGTATAAACATAAAAATGTCTTAAAATAATTGCCGGATTTTGTCCATTGCATAATATATATATATATATATATATATATATATATATATATATATATATATATATATATATATATATGTATAGCATATAGATTTCTAATCGTAGAAATGTGTGCGTTAGGTTATCCTAACGACAAATGTACGAGAAAAGAACCACCGACCGAAAGGTTTGATTTCAAACGAAAATAAAATTCACAATCCAAATAAGTAATGGCGCTGATTTCTATACTGGATCTGTAGACAAGAGTTAAGTTTACATCTGTTCGAAAAGTCAATTCGGGGCTCCACTCCAACGGAAATGGTTCTGGTGATCGTTTAATATAGACGAGGCGTTCTTGCCACTTGATTTACTTGTTGATGTCAATAAACTTGGCAAAAGTGGGGTCGGGAAGGCAACACTAATTTGGCAGGCAGGGGCTTGGTTCGGGTGCTTGATGAACGAGATTTAATAACTGTCACTTTGACAAATGCAGCGAGTAATTTGAACTCCTTATTGTCCGACGCTAGTATATTTAATTTATTACCTGGGCAATTTCAGCGCAAGCCTCGAACGCCGAGATTAAGCGAACGAGGAACTGTTGACTTTCCGTTTGCTTCCCGTTCTTGCTCTCGGGGAAAATTCGCCTGACACGCTCCGTCTAAGATCAGGGATTTGTACTCCACCCCACGCCTCCGATTACTACACAAATTGTACTTCTGCATCTGTTTGCTCTTCATAACAACCCTTGCCCATATTGTGATTCGAACCCCAACAGTTGTTTGCTTCTCCTTAGTTTACCGTTCTTCTTTACAGTGGTGTTCACACTGTACAAGGCGCAAGAGCAACTCAAGGTAGAAAGTTACAGAGTAAAAGGTACAGCTTATGCTGATATGTGCTCGTAGATAACGGTTAACTCTAGACATGAACAAGTTAAGATTGTAGTAATCGGGGAGACAGCCTTGTGGGAGCCGGTTCCGCAAGGCTGTGGTATGTGCGAAGCAGTTACTTGACTTAAACTTATATCTCACTAGGGGGATACGAATTCAATCAGGGTGGTTCGCTACAATGATTAGGACTTGGGAAACGAAGGAGTTTATTTCATCTCAGTACATACATTGGATATAAAGAGCTAGAAGAATTTTACAACATCTCATCAGTGAGAAAGGTTTTTACAAGGGGGTAAATTAATTCATCGCTTACAAGGACGCGGTTGCCAAAATCGTGGTTATCTGCATCATTTGATTTCACTATTCCCGGAGTTTAGTCCCGGTCAACCATCTTCAGCGCTTCCCAGATTTCCGATTCTGTGATGGGGACGCTCGTCGCAACCAGCCGCTTCAGCCGCCTCGAGGTGGGGAAATTCGATCAAATAGGCATCGAACTGAGCTCTACTCAGACCGAGCTCCCTGGTGAACAGACCCTGAAAGTAGTCTCGAAAGCCTGACACATACCTGCGTTTGCTGTCAAGGCCCGCTTATCAGACAATGTAACGCACGCGGCATGTCTACTGGCTGCGTTTCTAACTTCTTCTGCACGCAATTCATTCTTTTTAACCTAGTCCTAACTACCAAAGCTTGATCTTTCTTCATAATCAAGAAGGCCAAATCTACCCTAGCTAAAGCTACTTGCCCACGGGATTTGATCGACTTTTGCACTGCTAATCTAACTTTCACGGCAGATATCTGGTCGAAGACTAGAGAGGACAGCC
>OZ038502.1:71006052-71051052 GCA_964036315.1 Acanthosepion esculentum | reverse complement strand
ATTCTTGTAGTCATTATGAAAGATGATTTTATTTCACTTATATAACTAAATATTAATTTTTATGTCTATATTTTAAATTATAGGGATATTATTCATTTTTCAAACATGCGGCTTTGTTTATCGTTGATGTTATGAATATTATCTTTTATTTTTCATTATAAATACTTCCATTCTATTTAACGTTGATTTACGTGTTGGTGAGGCTATCATGTTTGTATCTCCTACGAGTATGTTGCGGGTAAAGTTTGGTAGGCCTCCGTGTGTGTTTCAATGTGAACTACTTGAACTATGGTCAGACAAATGTAACGTCGGTTTTCTTGGTAGCCATATAGGGGAATGCTCAATATAATTATTCATGAATTTGGTGTGATCTTGGAAAACATTTCCTAAAGGGACACGTGAATTCGTAAATATTATTGGTTTGCTGTAACACGGATTTTCCAGGGAAATTATGATTGTAGACGATGAGGTTAGCAGTTCCAAAAATTGCTAACCTCGTCGTCAACAATATCTCACGCAGACCTATAAAACACAAGAAGAATTAAATAAAAAGCTTATCTGGAGTCAGTAAGTTTTGTGCCTGGGTGACACACGCTTAGGCGATCACGTATATTTTTATACATGACTGAAGAGACAGATTTGTTCTTTCTGTGGTAGACCATTTGCAATCCAAGGCTATAGAACCCGGTCTGTCCTGCTATTTACCCGTAGCCAAGGGAGAACAGGATTCATAACTTTCTCAAAGTTAAGTGAATGTAATAGATTCGACTGAAACGAAGGTTATATATATATATATATATATATATATATATATATATATATATATATATATATATATATATATATATATATATATACAATGAATCATTAATACAAACAGTAAATTAGTAAAGGTAATGATATGAAATGAGGAAATCCCTTAGGTAACAAAATTTTAAAGATGCATTAACCTACTAATAACTCGATGAATGCTGTGATCCTTGTTTTTAATATTATAAGCTGTATAAGGTCTTTCTTAAATACGCAAGTACTTTCGTCTGTACATTCAGTCATCTTCAGTAATTGAAATTATTTTGTTTTGGTAAAATTCAAGTAGCACCGAGACAAAAAAAATATAATGCGAATCGAAATATGTTGTTGTTTTTTTTTTAATGTGTTATTGATAACGGGTACAAACATCTTGGAGCATGCAGTCGCAACGCTAAGATTGTATTATTTTTTTTTTTTGAAAATTTAAGTGAGTGCGTTTTTGACTAATATGGCAATTTAAGATTTTTTGTTGTTGGAATTTATCAGTCAATATGACATGAACTAAATAGTTCAATAAGTAGAAATTACTTGTCTTAGAATGTCTTAGAAATTCAACCCCTGAAGATGATCTTGGATGAGATTACAAATACTTGGGAAATTAAAAATGATAAGGATAATATTGATAATTATGACTTTTTCTTGAACAATTTTGTAAACTCCCAAAAAATTGATTTTTTGAAATTGATTGACATAATAAATTTATGTCTAGATTATCCGACCAAACAAATTTATATATCACAATTAAGTAATTCATCGAGTATTTTTATAGAAGAAACCACAACAGAATGCAGAAAGCACTGGACGACCGTTTCGTCCTTATATTTGCGACTAACCAGCAGTGCTCATCCACTACCAGGAATTGAAACCCGGACAGTTACGTTATTAAGAACTGTACCACGGGCCCCGGTGACGGAGAGGTAACGAATTAAACTCGACATAGCGCCGCTCATTCACATATAACGTGGTGGAACTCATCCAAGTTCCTTAAACCAAGGATTGTGCCCCCGAGAGCTATCACTACTATCACCAAGCCGCTCCATCCAGAGCATTAGAAGCCGGTTCAAGCAAGGATATACAAGAAATTGTTAGGAGGATTTGAGATAATCCTAATTAAGTAATTGATCGAGTTTTTTTTAGAAGAAACCTCAACAGAATGCAGAAAGCACTGGGAGGCCGTTTCATTCTATATTTGGGACTCATCAGCAGTGCGCATCCACTACCAGGAATTGAAACCCGGACAGTTACGTTATTGAGCAAACTCGATGAATTACTTAATTATGATTATCTCAAATCCTCCTAACAATTCCTTATATATGTATGTGTGTGAAAATAAGAAGAAATGATGGATTCTTATTTGCTAATCTGAGAATTAATTAAAGGTTAATGTTCGTGGTCAGCCACATATTATTAGAAGCACCATTTATCTATTAAAAATTACATTCATTTATTTTCGTTTGCCCGCCTGAAATCCTATTTTTAAAAAAATGCGCGTTCAGACAATCTTCGAACCTGTGCACACCTGACCAGGGGAAACCGTCGTTAGGCCCGATGTGCTTTAGACGTCTCGGCTAAGATGTGCGACGACATTCACAGATTAATAGTGCCTTTAAATGCAAATCTTTCACAGACTCTCGAAATATACATATAAGCACAGTTTCGTATCGTAGGGTAAACCAGCATATGTCTAAAGAAGTGAGATTACATAATTTTCGTTAATAAGATTTCTTTCAATATTCAGGTCGGGAGACGAAAATGAATAAATATAATGTTTAATAATGAAACGGAGCGTCTACTTAAATGTGGATGACTACTAAAATGAAAAAAAGAAAAAGTAATTCATATATATATATATATATTTATATATACATATATATATATATATATATATGTATACACTTTATTATAGTATATTACTATCAAACATTTATCTACATGTTTGAATAATATTCTATAATAAAGGATAATGCTCTACGATTGTATAGCATTGAGCCCTCTTTTAAATTCTTTCTCATTTCATATATATATATATATATATATATATATATATCGCTGAGGCTTCATTGTCAGCTATTATATTTAAATCTGTTTTATTCCTGATTTTGAGCACATTTACCCATACATAAAACATATTTATTATTATTTTCTATCAAATATATATATATATATATATATATATATATTGCTTAGGAGGATCTGCAATATCACATATATATATGATATTGCAGATCCTCCTAAGTAATATATATATATATATATATATATATATATATATATATATATATATATATATATATATATATATATATATATATATATATATGTTAATGCCAAAAGAGATTGACATCCGGTAGAGGAGCGATTTTGATAGAATGATAGTTTTTGTTTGGTTTATGCAATTTTTGCTGGTTATTTAAGGACAGTAAATCTTTTTAGGTTGTAAGAACTTCAGCTTGGAGATGATAATTATTTAGTGACACGAATCATTAATTAATCGTTATTTTTTTTTCTTTTTGGCTTGGGTGGATTCATACCTTCCCCAAGGGCATTTTTGCATAAATAAATAAATTCGAATGCGTTTGGAATTGAAACTCGGCTCTCCGATTTTCATTTCCATTATTCGTTGCAGCCACCGGCGCCCTGGGGGAGATGAGTGCTACGAATTTGAAACATCAGAATCAAACAAGTACAGACATTTAAGAATCGTTGTAGTTTAGTAACAGATAATGGAACATATCACGCAGAAATAGAACGAGAAATTGCGAAATATTCCGAAAGAAACTAAACGGAACCGTAACAGATAAGAAATCTGGTTAGTGTTAACTTATAATATGTCATATCTATCGTCTTCTATGGCAGTTTATTCTAGATAATTTCCTTAGAGAGGAAGAAACGACAGAGATACGGTTCTGCAGACGGAAGCCAAGAATACCATGGAGTGAAGATATGAGTAGAATAAAAAAAGGGGAATTAAAATGACATTTTACTTGGGAGAATCTGCAATATTATTCGTCCGGACATGGAGTCTCGGCTTCAGTCACTTTTCACCAACGCGTAATTCCTTCCCTGTGCATTTTTATAAATACTTTTGTTCGGAGGAGGTCTTCCTTATGTTTGCCATTGGCCCCTTTTATTTCTGTCCCCAATTTTTTTTGTTTAATTCCCCATCCCTTCCCTTGTTAGGTGATCAGTGATGTCAGTTCACTGGTGGATGCGGCGCATCTTTCGTTTCGGATGTGATTTTCCTATTTGTAGTTGTCTGAATAAGTGTGTGTTTGAGTGAGTTTTTGGGATGAATTAATTTTTTTTTTTAATATTATTAACGCCCTCCTCCCATTGATTTCGTCCAGTTAACTGATGTTTCTGTCACATTAAGAGTTTGTGTTTTTTTTATTATTAATGTTATTTTGTTTAATTTCTTGTAAATAGGTTTGTTTCATATTGTCAATACTCTTTGGCGCTAGGTTTTAAATTGTTATTTTATTCCCCTCCACCCATAGAAAATGAATTGTACATATGAGGACTAGCTAGGACTTTCATAGAGACCCTGAGGTATTATGTCGAACGCTAGTATGAAAGGTAAGTAAGAATGCGGTGTTTTAGTGTAAGGACTATTTTGGTAGGTTCGTGGTTATTCATGAATTTGGTGTGATCTTGGAAAACATTTCCTAAAGGGACAGGTGTATTTTTAAATATTCTTGGTTCCCTGTAATACGGATTTTCCAGGGAAATTATGGTTGTAGACGATGAGGTTAGCAGTTCAGAAAATTGCTAACCTCGTCGTCAACAATATCTCACGCAGACCTACAAAACACAAGAAGAATTAAATAAAAAGCTTATCTGGAGTCAGTCAGTTTTTTGCCACGCGTGACACACGTCTAGGCGATCATGTATATTTTTATACATGACTGAAGAGGCAGATTTGTTGGCACGTGGAACTGTAAATTGGCAATTCTCTCTGTGGCTAGCTAAGTTTGAATTTAAGACGGATGAAGACTGTTCTTTTCCCCATTCGCCTTTTTGGCCTTGTGCCACATTTTCTGTACATAGCAGAAATGAATATCGCTCTTCCTTATGAACATCATCACGTGATAAGACACCGGAGGTGTTGAAACAAAATGGGTATTTTTGTAGCCATTTTATAACATATTTATGTTATAATATTTAAATAAATAATTATATCTGCTCTACTCTGTATTGAGCACTCTTTTAAGAATAATAATTGTTGGTTATTGGAATTTATTCAGTATATACCAATCCTATACTTGTATATATATATATATATATATATATATATAGAGAGAGAGAGAGAGAGAGAGAGAGAGAAGGAGATAGATGGGAAGAATCATATTGGTATATATGTAAAAATATAAATACATTAATATTTTTAGCAATATTTTATATGTATATTTCGATATATAATATATATTACAATATACAGTTATATGCACATATACACACACAAAAACACACACATACACATACCCATGCATACATATATGTGTGTGTGTGTGTGTGTGTGTGTGTGTGTGTGTGTGTGTGTGTGTGTGTGTGTGTGTTAAAAATCAGGTACATTATTAATAATGCTTCCTTTATTTTTAGTCTTTTTGTACACATTGGATGGTACAATTATATTTGTATTATTGACGAGTATGTTCCGGATACAGTTTGGTAGTTCTCCACGTGAATTTAAATGAAACCTAATTGAGCTATGGTCATTGAGATGTAACGAGAGTCTTCTTTGTAAACATATTGTAGTATATCCAATATAATTCTTTAATAATATCGGACGCATTATCGATAAATAAAAGGAAACATTGATCGAAAGTGTTACAGTCAACCAGTGACTAAACACAAATTTTATCCACAGTCTGTACGCTACCCCCAGAAGATGCTTACTATTATTATTTACATTATTCGAACTGTTATCCTCATCTTCATTGCCATATTCACAAGGTTTCGGCCGATGTACAATCCGGCCTTCTTCAGATGACTGGAATTTCGAACTGAACCATTTATTTCGTCCACTGGGGTAGATTGTTCTAGTTCCACGTGCCATGCCTCTCTGGGATGTTATTTCACTTTAACTCAACTCTACAAGTTTTGGTTCACTACTTACTGTGGCCTGTTATTGAACACAGAATATCAAAGACGTCATGGACAGCGAGAAACAGTGAATAACCTGCTTGTATAACTTTGGGTCTAGTCACAATATCTAACCAACGTCTTTATCCCCTGGGGCATGTGTACTTGAGTTGGGGGTCTCTAGATTATAATAAGCTTTAAAATATATGACTAGTAAATATAGTTTTTTTTTAATAAAATTATTCCCTAAAAATTATCTGATAGAAATGGATCTTTAAAAGTTAAAGAACTTTATGAATTATTAAATTTTAAATTGTAAACAAAATGTAAAATATGACAACAAATCTTGTAAAAAATTATTGGTTCGGTTCGAAATTCCAATCACATGAAGAAGGCCGGAGCGTACAACGGCCGAAACATTCTGAATATAGCAATGGAAATGAGGATAACAGTCCGAATAATGTAATTAATACAAGTAATCATAATACCTCATTTCAGTGATATAGACAGATAAAAGAGATGCTTACATTGCATTGCCATCTTCCAAACATGAAAACATATTACACTTTCATAATTTGGAAACATATTTATTAATAATAATGAGTAATTAGAATAGTCCATGGTAACATTGTCAAAACAATGTAGTTGGGTTTGTGTCTGGAAAAAGCGTATGGATCTTCTGCCCTCCATAGTTGACCAAAACAATTGTAAGGTTAAGTTAGTTCACACGGTTTTTTAAGACCAAAGGTAAGAAAGTTAGATCGTCACTGGCTCAGATTGAAAATCAAATTAGATCTAATTAACTGTCTTTTCACTAGAAGAAATATTGTTCTTGTTAAAGTGTGCATCGCATATATTTTCTATTGACTGTTTTTATTGTCCTAAGTAAGGAGATTTTGCCGGCTACTCAATGAAGAAGATGTACGTTTGATATATATATAGAGAGAGGGTTGAACAGATTGTAGAAGAGAGAGACAGGTCTACATAGAGTTTCAATTTCAAGGATGCATCTGTGTTCGCTACAAAACGAAAATTCTCACTTTGAAGAAGAATCTCCTCGAATTATATATTCTGTTAATCATGTACACAAATTTGTTATGTAGTTTTTCAGCAGTTTTATCAGTTTCTTTTGCTTTCATATGAGTGTCAAATGGGCGTTCTTCATTATAGGCCTTAGACGTTTCAACTACGTCTTTCTGGTTCTAAGAATAAGGGTCAATTTTTTACTGTTTTTCAGAAAATTTTGTCGTTATTCACGTGTTCTGTTTATATTATTTTCGGCATCTTTATGTAGAACAATATTTCTGTGGGTTCAAAGGCCTTCTTGATCGTCACAAAAACACGGAGTCTTTGAGTTATTACAGAAGTGTTCACTTCTATTAAAAAATATGAAACATTATCTGTTTAGCATATTAAGTATATATGTGTTATGGTCCATGTTCCTTGTAGCACGGTGATGGTCCAAGGTAGAACCAATGAAGACTAACTCGAACACAGGTATGGAACACACAGATATATTACAAAGAGAATATATACAAAAGAAGTAGAAGTGTTAGTAATAACAATCAGGTTAGGTTAGAGAGAACGATGTTGTCTCGACCAGTATGACTATTCCAATGTCTTACAGTAATCGCCTGACGCGACTCTGTCTGTGACTGACTCACAAGATGTTCAGCAACACGCTCACGTGTGTCGAATGTGGCACAAGGCTGGTTTAATGTGGGCTCACCGAGCCCGTAGCCTCGGCCAAAAAATGGCCGTAGAAGCCGTATAAACGGGATCTGGTTGGTCAACCTCTCCGAACGAGGATCTGCCCTTCGGTGGAACCTCGTCCGGGTTCCTCTCTGCCCAGAGGCTTAGAGTTCCCCTCTGCCTCAGAGGCAGAGAGTTCGACCGTCTAGCCGAGTCGTCCAAAAAAGACTGACTGACACGATGTTCAGCAACACGCCCACGTGTGTCGAATGTGGCACAAGGCCGGATTAATGTGGGCTTTCCGAGCCCGAAGTCTCGGGCAAAAATTGCCCGTAGAACCCGTATAAACGGGATCAGGTTTGTCAACCTGCCCGAATGAGGCTCTGCCCTTCGGCGGAGCCACGTCTGGGTTACTCCCTGTCCAGAGGCAGAGACTGACTGACTGACTGACACGATGTTCATTAACACGTTCCTCCCTGTCCAGAGGCAGAGAGTTCCCCTCTGCCTCAGAGGCAGAGAATTCGACCGTCTAGCCGAGTCGTCCAAAAAGGACTGACTGACACGATGTTCAGCAACACGCCCACGTGTGTCGAATGTGGTACAAGGCCGGTTTTAATGTGGGCTTTCCGAGCCTGTATAAACGGGATCGGGTTGGTCAACTTCCCCGAACGAGGCTCTGTCCTTCGGCGGAGCCTCGTCCGGGTTCCTCCCTGGCCAGAGGCAGAGAGTTCCCCTCTGCTTCAGAGGCAGAGAGTTCGACCGACTAGGTGAGTCGTCCAAAAAGGACTGACTGACACTCTCACTAACTCTTGAGGCGCAGCATTTATGGTGTACGGGATAGTCCATTACTATTATGGGTAAGTTCCCATAACAATATATTTAAGAATTAATGTGAGAGAAAAAAAGTGTTAGCTGGTGTATTCCTTTCATTCACAAAAGAAGCCTGAATTACTCCAAAATACGTCAGCCCAGTAAAACTCTGAGAGAGACCCAAAACATGAATACCTCGATTAGTACGGCTAATGTGTACATTAAAAGATACACGCGAATCGAAAACGCATTAATCGAATAAAAAACTTATACAAATGGATGTAATTTGTGCCTCAAATTTTAGTCTCATTTACAATTAATTTCGAACTTGAGTACTTTTTAATTAAAATACAGGTACATATAAGAAGATAAAATAGAATGATATGATATTATGTTTATTAATCTGATTTTTATTAAAAAACATATTTAAAATGGTTTGCAGAATGGTATTCTTCGGTTCTTCGTATAAATGGCGTTACTGAGAAATTGTCCCTTCAAATTTTCCAGATATATCAAAATCATTACTATTTTAACCTGAATGTATATATCTTATATTTCGATATTTTTAATAAATGAAAATTTATTTATTTAATTAAATTAGCTTCGTCCACGAATTCGGTATACGTAAGGTGTAAAAAGAACTTTTAAAAAAGAAAAAGCTTTCCTGAACCTTTCAATTTAGCTTTAAATGAAAGCTAAAAAATGAACTTTATTCTATTCGTTATGCAAAATACTTTGGCGTATTTCAGGCAGAAATTATATTGATTGGAATAGAGTTGCATTTCTTATTCAGTAAAATCGATCACGTCAAACATTTTTTAGACTTTTTTAAACAAAACTTAATTCCCCATTTTAGAAATCTTTCAAAAATAAAATATATATTTCTGAAAAGTTACTTGAGGAAATTTAACAAATTTAAAGTTAAGTTAATCTGAGTTGAAACAAATATTACTTATAGCATAAAATGTGCTGTATATAAGCATTTCCTAACCACGGGTTCTTTTTTTTCTCTGACGTTATTAATCGATTTATTAAGGATGATTGACCACCGAACGTGATCGTAGTTAAATATGGTATAGCAGACGACAATTTTCATTAGTTTTTTTTTTCTCTTAAGTTGGTGCAGCCCTTAAAAGATGAGATTTTTTAAGAATAAATTTATCGGTTTGTACATACATATGTCAGAAATTCTTCATCGATTTACATATATAAAACCTAATCGAATTTCTTTTAAAATAGTTGGGGTATCCAGATTATAATGATCTTTAAAATATATGATTAGTAAACATAGTTTTGCTTAATAAAAATATTCCCTAAAGATTACCACATCGAAATTGATCTTTAAAAATTCAAAATATTTATAAAGTATTCAATTTTAAATTGTAAAATAATGTAAACAAAATAAAACAAATCTTGTAAAAATTTCTTTTTCATCGAATTTTGTTTTTCTTCAGACAATATTGTCTAATATATATTATTCATAAAAGCAATTAAAAACTTAATAATTAAATAATATCTTAGTTTTATGGCGTTTTTTGTTTTTCGATTCAGAACAGGTTTTCAGTGAGACCAGGTGCTATTATACAAAATAAAATCTGTGATTTAAATTATTCAAAGAATTCTGCTTTTATCTAATATAGTCATTACAATTTATCTCAGTGAATTTCTGAAGCTTTCATAAAATTAAGTAAGGGGTAGAAACTCATACATTTGTATCAAGATTTTCTAATGAAAAAGATTTTTAAAATATTTTCATTCAGTTGGGAATAAGGACTGAAAGATTCATTATTTGATTTTTGCAAGAATTTCCAAATTAATGTATCTGTCACCGCAAAAAATAGGCGAAAATTTGCTATGCTGAAATTTAGTACAACTGCCGACACAAGAAAATCAAGTTTTTAATGAAAGTTTCGAATGTTCTAAAAAGGAGTAAAAAAATTAATAAAATAATCAAAAAATACTTCGATCCTTCCTCTTAAGAATAACAAAGATTTAGACAATAAAACTATATTTTCGTTATGTTAGGATCATGTTTTCATCGTTATATGCTGATCTTTAGCGATCTCGTTGAGGTACCTAAATTAAATCGTCCATTTCTTTTTAACAAAATATTAAAAAAATTCCTTTTAAAAATTTCACAATATACCTAAAAGAAAAATCAAAATATTATAAAATGTTAATTGTGACACCATTCAAATATCTATTTTATTATCGGTTATATAATAAAATTAATTTATTTTTGACCGGCCATTTTTTTTAACATTACTGTAATTACTTCGGTAACGTAATACTTGACTTGATAAAGAAAATAGTTAATCATTTGCCATTTTTAAATTTTAGAAAATTTTTAATTAAATCGTAACTTTAAAAAATTTGTTTTCTCTTACTATGGTTAAACTGAAGAATGTTTTACCGCACTAATCGAGTATTATACATGCACTAATCTAATTTTGGTATATAAAAATTTTAGTGCACTAATCGGAAACGCATTACTTGAGGGATAGCTGTATTCTTAAATAAGACTATATATAAAGAAAAGACGCTGAAAAAATGGTCGGTTCCACGTAACTCTGCAGAAAGTACCTGACACCTCTTTTTAATATCTACCGTGACAAGAGCCGGATCATGCGCAAATGGAATAGAGCTGCGATCTATGAACAGGATCTGCCCAGTCTTCACACACCAGTCTGGATAGGGTCCAAACCGTCTGCGCGTCCTTGTTAGCGACGGTTTATTTTCCACCCTACAACCCCTTTCTCTTAGACGAAACGTCGTTATCCTCTCGCTGCTTTATGGCTAATCCATGAAAAGTTCTCAGGCGAACTACATTCCTTAGTTTGTTCTAGTTACACTGTGCTCATCTTTGTTGCCATATTAACAAAGTTTCGACCGTTGTACGCCCTGGCCTTCTTTTGGGGACTCGAATTTCGAACCGAACTCTTTATCTCGCCCACAGGGGTAGATTGTTCTAGTTCTACGTGCCATATTCCTTCCCGATATCTCTGTATCAGTTATCTCCCTTTTAATTTTGGTAACAAAGAGGACAAGAGACCGAACATTGCAAATAGTGTAAATAATTAAATACCTCGTATTAGAAATATAGACAGATACATTCCTTCGTTCCAGCAGTCCTACCCTTCACGGCTAAGACACGCCTTGCCACTCACATTGTAGCGAACCAACTTAATTCCTATTTACATTATTGAGACAATTGTCTTCATATTTGTTGTACGTTGTAGGCTCCGGCCTTCTTCAGGTGGTTGGAATGTCGAACTGAACCCTTTATTTCGCTCGCTGGGGTAGAGTGTTTTAGTTCCACGTGCCATGTTTAATGGATGGCAGTTATCAGTTATACACTGTTAATTCACCTCTCCAAGTTCTCCACTGCCATAACCAGGTATTGAACTCACAAGTTTTGGGTCCTGTCACTGGATCTAACCAAGGCGTTTATCCACTGTGCCATGCGTCCTTAAGGCAGTGGAGAACTTGGAGAGGTGAATTAACAGGAGATAAGTGACAACTGACACCCATTTGACAGGGCACGTGGAACTAGAACAGTCTACCCCAGCGAGCGAAATTAAGGGTTCAGTTCGACATTCCAACTACCTGAAGAAGGCCGGAGTGTACAACGGCCGAAACATTGTGATAAATATGACCACAAAGATGAGTACAATAGTCTGAATAATGTAAATAGTGAACATGACACCTCATCTCAGAAATATAGATAGATAAATTAATACCCTCTGCATTCCATTGGTTAGATCTAACTTATATTCGAGAAGCTTCTTCTCACGAAGCACTGCATTGTAGAACCGACTCCCAAGAGGATACTTCCTAAATCACTACATTCTTAACCTTTTCAACTCTAGTGTCAACCATTATCTTCCCCACGTGTCCTCATAAACTGTACGTCTTAATCTGTAATGCTCTAACTCGTATGGCTATTGGGTATTGTACAGGTGGCCATCATTGTAAAAAAAGCATTAAATTCGTTATACTATAGATAGGAGGCCCGGTGGAGTAATGAATAGCGGCTCGGATTGAGGAATCTGAGAGCCGAGTCGAATCTATTACATTCACATGTGCTAATAACCTTGGGAAAGGCATGAATCCTCGTCTTCTCCCCCACAGCTATGGGTAAATAGTAGGACAGACAGGGTTCTATAGCCTTGGATGCCAACTGACCTACCTCAGAAGGAAATGGCAACCTGCATCGAGAAAAAAAAAACCTGCCTCGTCAGTCATGTATCGAAAGATACATGATTGCCTAGGCGTGTATCACACATGAAAGATAACTGGCTAAGTGTGAAAATTGAATTTGAAAGCAAAATCTTTTTTTCGTCCTATCGTTTTCCGTTGACTATTTTCATAGTTATGCATGAACAATAATTTTTTTTTATTTTCACAGGTAAAACTTACAGAATAAATTTATAATTTTACTAAATTCGAATTGTGAATTTAATAGACTAAGCGACTCGCTAGGTTTTCTAAAAATCCACATGATACATTTTATTTTTTCGACAGGTGGTTAAACATATTTGTCATCTAGTAATTATATATTTCCTGAAACCATTATTTTAATGTTTTACAAAAAGGCATATCATCAAATTATTATAATCAACTTTACATTTTATAATCTATTGCTAATGCTTTAAGTTTTATAGGTTGCCAAACACACTCACCACCATAAAAAAAAAAACACACAAAATCATGAGAAACATATTAACAATTTCTTATTTTTTTTAATTTTTTTTTTTCGCTCTCCCGTCGAACTCGACGTATGAGGGTCAGACAGATCAGTTCCCAGAAACTGAAAGCCCGACAGCCACACAGGATTTGATTATAGTGGTGAAGGCTTTGTGCAGGGCCAACCACACTTTTTTGGAGGGACGAATACAGGGACCTGGTGCAACGGATGCCACAAGGTCCCCAAACGACCCTCCGCAGGTTTTGAATTCAGAGTTGTCCTTCTCCTAGACCAGTTGCCATGAAAGGCTATAGAACCCAGTCTGTCCTGCTATTTTACCCATAGTTGGAGGGAGAAGAAGAGGATTCACACCTTTCCCAAGGGTATTAGCACGTAAGTGAATGTAAGGGAATCGACTGGAATTCGAACTCGGCTCTCCGATTCCTCAATCCAAGCCGTTATCCATTACTCCACCGTTATTTTAATCGGCCTATAAATATGAAAGACCATGTCTGACCGCACGTAACCGAGTATCCCTGTCTTATAGGACGTCTACCTAAACATTGTTGCAGACGTCTGTTCAGAGACATTTCTGTTTATTCAGGACCCACAGAAACCAAGTATGCTGAGCGGAACTTAGTTACAATTTCTGCGAGAGAACGCATCAACTGGCGTGTCTGATAAAAGCCAGTACACTGGAAACCCCGGTTATTATCATTTGTGACTTCGTCCTTTCCTCAACTATCGCCGGCTCCCAAATTGTTCCCTCTCCCTAGTTTCACTCGCAGGGTATCGGTGAACCCGGAGTATGATGTTCAGGCATTTTCCAAATGGGGCATAAAGTGGGGATCGCCTCCACACGGCTATAACTTCAATAAATCCCTGTATTGACCAATCGAACACGTGCCTCATGGTCGGCAAGCGATTGCTCTAACCACTCAGCATATGCCCTCACCATGCAGTAGACAGCATAAAGATCAGAACGATGTTAAGAAAAAGTCTAAATGTGAAATAACTTTTTATTTTAAAGCTTCGAAGAACATTTTATCAAGTAAAAATAAGGATATAAAGGTAAATTATATAATTCCAAAATATAAAGATCAATAAACTTATTTTGATAAAGTTATAAGAATAATTATATAACATTCGAAAAAAATAGATGATCAAAAACATCAGAACGATTAACAAAATCATACGATTATAATGGATACATCATATCCAAATGAAAATAGCGTTCATAATTCATTGGTACTTGATGTGTAGACGTTTACTTGCAATAACAGCTTGACATCTTTTGTTACATGAGCGAATTAATGTCTTGCATTCATTAACGGATATTTTCTCCCATTCTCCTTTTAAATTAGTGCATAGTTCTTCGACGTTTGTTGGATTCTTTTCCGTGATGCTTTCATTTAGTAACTTCCCAAAATTCTCAATACGATTCATGTCTGGGCTTTGAGCAGGCCACTCCATAACAGTACCCCCCACCCCCTAAGAAAGAAATGTCTTAACAGACTTCGTTGTGTAACACGGCGGGTTATCTTACATAAATACAGCTGGTTGATTAATTGCAGTTCTCGAATTAAGTACATGTTTCTTCAATATCTCTTTGTATACAATTGCGTTAATTTTACCGCGTAGCCTAACAAGAGGTCCCGTACCAGCAGTTGAAATCATGCCAAAAAAACACCATCACATTTCCTGCTCCAAATTTAACGCAGCTTTTAGTGCCCTGAGGCGAGTATCGTTCCTTAGGACTGCGTCGAACGAACCTTCTCCCTTCACAACCGAACATGTTAAACTTTGACTCATAGCTGAAATGAACACAATTCCACTGTTCTTCTGTACATATGACGTGTTCAGTGGCAAATTTAAATCGGCTCATTTGATTCTTTTTAGAAATCTAGAGGCTACTCGACTGTTCAAATTTATTTCATTAAGTCTTCGGGATATAGTGCCCCTTGATATTTTAATGCAAAGGTTAGCATTAGCTCTTTTAGAGATAGCAGTTGCTGTCGCAAAACGATACTTTTTTGATGCATTACCGATCCATCTGTCTTCCTTTGCAGTTGTTTTCCTAGGCCTGCTAGGTGATTTCTTGGCTTCACATGACCCATTTTCCTCAAGTTTTCTTAAAATACTATGAATAAGACTTAGATTTCCCCACAGTCTTTGAAATATCCCCAATCGACGGTTTATCATCATTACATAACTTAACTATCAGTTTTCTAAGTTCCAATGACGTTACAGATTTTTTCGCCATGTTTACTATGCAAGAGCCAATAAAGAGTCGGTGTAATTTAATAAAATACCCGATTTTATATTCTTACCTTAAAAAACTTTCAATAATGCAAAATAATTATTAAATTTTATGGATTTATTTAATCGTTCAGATGTTTTAGATCATCTTTTTTTTTTCGAACGAAGTATATTCTTCTAATAAATTTATCAAAATAAGTTTATTGAGTTTCATATTTTGGAATTATATAATTTACCTTTATATTCTTATTTTTCCTTGATAAAATGTTCTATGAAGCTTCAAAATGAAAAGTTACTTCACATTTAGACTTTTTCTTAACATCGTTCTGATCTTTATGCTCGCTACTGTACATGTGCATGGTGTATAAATAAAATAAAAATAAAAACTATTTTCCTCGTATATGTAACTAGAAGACCATCGAATGTCAACACGGTATCTTCGTATATAAATGCAAAGTGCCACATTTGGCAATTCGTACTTTTTTGAAATCTGCAAAAGTTGACAGCAAATTTCAAGGGGTCATAAGTCCTGAAGTAAGAGTCTAAAGTAGGTAATTTTTTTTCATTTCTCATACGTGAATAAAATATATAATATTTTCTGAAAAAATTGAGACGATTTCCATAAGACCATTACATGAGTTCATATGGAATGACTCATATATATATATATATATATATATATATATATATATATATATATATATATATATATATATGTTGTCATCCACAGACTGTTTCGCTGTATTACAGCACATCAGTGTGTCTATACGTACGGTTGCCTCTAGCTAGGATCAAAAGCCGACTGAATTGGCGTCAGTCGGGGATTCTACGATTAATCCATTGGTGCGCGGCCGGAATGAAGGTGAATTCTGGCGTATTTATTTTTAGATAAACACACAGTGACTGAGAGAACTCGATTCGAGTTACCGAAGAGTCACTTAATATTAGCCGTAAGAGTCACTGTTTACCAACCCACACTTCATCCCCAGAGAACTCAACCGAAATAATTTTTCAGGAGCATTCATATTTTCATCTACAGACAGACTGTTTCGCATATATATATATATATATATATATATATATATATATATATATATATATATATATATATAATAAAATATAATATAATAATTCTACCAGAATTCTATCTTCTTGGGAATTTATTTATATACATATTTACATACATATATATATATATATATTTGTTTACATTTGATACACTAAGAGCAGATATGAATAGAAGAGATTCATGGAAGATTTAATTTTAAAGATAGTAAAATCGACCTTGCAGACGCTTCTCTGTGGCCGAAAGGTCAAGGCACGTCACGCGAAATGACGGTTCCGTATAGGATACAGGTTCGATTGCTGTCGGAGAACGAAATTTTTCTGTGAAAATTTCTCGGATTTTCAGGCCGGTAAAAGAACGTTAAACATATCAAAAATGCCTTTAATATATATATATATATATATATATATATATATATATATATATATATATATATATATATATATATATATATATATATATATATATATATATATACTGTCTATACGTTAGTTTTATAGATACAAATATTTAAGTCAATACTCTGTTTATAATAAGGAGTATTAACAACATTTACCGGCCTGAATGTACGAGAAATTTCATGGAAAATATGTCTCCTCTGACAGGAATCGAACCTGTGCAGCTGAATGGGATAGCGTGTCAGCTTATATGACGGTTCCGTGTCGGATGGAGGTTCGATCCCGAAATATTAAACAATGCCGAATTTTCTTTCTTAATTTATAAAGATTTCCATCCGTTCATCATTTCGCTAATTTCTTAAATCCAGTTGTTTTTAAAACATTGTTATATTGATTTCACTATATTATTGTTGGACTGATTTCAACACAATTATGAAAGTAGCAGGAAAATTAAATCATTTTTCTGTTAATTCGTGTTTTACTTTCACCATTACTTTGACCAAGAGATCCAAAAGTCTGTGTCCTACGCATGCGCATGAGTTGATATCTCAGTATGACTACATCAGTTGAAGACGCCATTTGTTATTTAGCATTTTCTTTTTTGTTTTAATAATTTTTTACGTGCTCTTTTACAATCCTTTTTTTTGGCCTGTACGTCTTTTCTTTACCTCATGAATATTGCGCCCTTCATTATTTCGCCTATTATCCATGATTGATCGACATTAAGCAATTCCGTGACAAAAATCAGCACCATATATTTTCGCCTTGTCCTATAGTTTTCTTTACTTTCCAGCCAGTTAGCTTTTAGCGTATTCATAAATTGTGCATATACATATACATATACACACATCCATAAATCCATATATATATCTGTCTGTCTGTCTGTGTGTGCGTGTGTGTGTGCATAATAAGAAATATTTTTCCACAAATATGTAGGACAGCTATTTATATAAATATTTATAGTTAATACTTCTTTTGTTAAACAGTATATATATATATATATATATATATATATATATATATATATATATATATATATATATATATATATGGGGGTGGTTGTTTGTGTGTATAAGAATATTGAAAAGGAAACACATATTTATTCAAGCCATTTTATTTTTATGTGCGATGCATAATGAAAACAGATTTGGTTTTGTGTATTCTTATTTCCGAGCCATAAACTTTTATTGTCTGAGAGGATGATATATATATATATATATATATATATATATATATATATATATATATATATATATAGATAGATAGATAGATAGATAGATAGATAGATTGGCTTGGTAGATGATATAGACACTTATTTTCTGTTGATCAAAACGCAGTTTCGATCTCTAATATCAAACATACACGTGTATATTTCATTATGTACATTATTCGGACTGTTATCCCCATCTCCTTTGCCATATTCACAACGTTTCGGCGTCGTACGCTCCGGCCTCCTTCAGGTGATTGGAATATGGCAAAGAAGATGAGGATAACTGTCCGAATAATGTAAATAATCATAATACCTCATCTCACACATATTGCCAGAAGCATATTTATTTTGGAAGTAAAAGATCGTATTGTCAGTTCAGGCTCATTTTCAACAAACTAATTGATGGGATAAAAAAAAACAAGTAGACGGAGAGGAAAAGAATTGGATCAATCCATCGATCTATAGATAGATAGATAGATAGATAGATAGATAGATAGATATGAATTGAATGGGATGTGTGAAGTCTAGAAAACTTAGTGCAACTTTTTTATTTTTATGTTTCTAGTTTCGTATTTTCCATTCACCCCAGGCAATGCATACATAATATTTACCCCCTCCATACTGACTGACTTAGCTTCAGAGACAACGTATCTTACAAAACATACTCCGTTCAGAGGGCATTCCTCTTTCACTCTGCAGTTTCATCTACAGGTTTCTTTTGGAAGTTACCTGATAGCTTTTATTCTTACTAATTTATATATATATATATATATATATATATATATATATATATATATATATATATATATATATATATATATATATATATATATATATGGTGTTTACATATATATATATATATATATATATATATATATATATATATATATATTGGGGAGAAACTGATATTTAGATAGATAGATAGATAGTGTTCTGGTAAAGGAGAGGAAGAAGAGTTCATTCTACTGTAGGACGCTTTACCACAACATATAGATAGATAGATAGATAGATAGATAGATAGATAGATAGATAGATAGATAGATAGAAGAAATAGGGAAAATTGTATGTCAAAGTAGAAAATGTATACTTGTGACGCGTTTTATCTTTCAGGATTTCATCGGGCTAAATTTATGTCTGTACGTCTACACATGCGCACGAACGAGTGGTGCTGGGGATTTTAGAATTTTTTATTCTTTTATATCTAGCCGAAATCACTTAGAGTCTATTATTTTTTCTTTCCATCACTTTTGTTACTAGATATCGCACACTGAGGTAATAGAAGATCTAACAGGAATGCTGAAATATTGTAAGTGTCAGGGCGCAAATTTACTGTAAATGACCTTGAGATCAAGCCACTCATTTACGACATTTACGTCGTAATGAACTGTTAATGACTTAACGTTCGTTACACGTGTATGACGACTTCTAAAATATTAATATATATTTGTTTTCAGCCTTTCATCCCAAGCAAGGCGAGGGTGCCTATGATTCGCGGGCGGGGGTTACATAAACTGAAGATGAGAAAAAAAAACTTTGTATAGGGAGAATGTTTATTTTGTTTTGTTTTGTTTTACTGCATCTCAACTTCAATGGGTTATTTAATGCCGACAAAATTTTCATTGCTGGTAATATTTCGCTTTGTCAAAAACTATTTCTGGTAATATTTTTTTTTCAAAGATGTCTTTCTGGTAATAGTTTTTTTTTCTTAAAAGATTTAGTGCTGGAAATAATTTTTTACAAAGTATTTCTGGTATTAAAACCTATTTTTATATTTTCATAGTGTTTTAACCCCAGTTTGGGGGTTAAATATTTGCCCATTGCTCGGACTCTAAAGGGTGTTACAACCCCGGGGCAGGGTTGACCTGGGAACACCAGCAATTAAGAAGTGGTTCCTCAAAACCTCCTGATCAAGAGGCCTTGCTGTTGGACGTAGGTTATCGTCTTACCCAGGACGTTGGTGTAGGTTATCGTCATACCCAGGAAAGGTATACGGAGAATTAGGAATGGATAAAAGACGAATGGGGCTCAAGACATCAGAAGATGGCGATTGATGTTGCATTTAAATTATCGAATATTGTAATTATCAAGAAAACAATTAAACGAAGGTAAATCCACAGGAATGAAGTACGAGAAAAGAAGCGGTCGAACTTAAAGCGGCATTTACATCTAAATATTTCAAGCTGAAAGAAAAATCGTGGGGCTTTATGCTAACCTAGTATCACACTGAAATTTATGTAGTCGAGACACCTGGAAAACATTTGTAGAAAACACGTAGAAAGCAACATCACATCTGTGAGAAAGTGACTGGATTCGAGATGCTAAGTGAAGATCGATTAAATTGCAGATCCTCCTTTTGTCGAGAACTTCAAGATGAACAGCTGGGGCACCAGGCCAGATATGGCAACAGTATTCAATGCACGGACGAATGGTATATTTCTGGATATCTCGGATGGATTCTGACGAGAAAAACCTTTTGGCACGTTACAGTGAGCCAACTTTCCTTGCAGTAGATATAGCTATTGATTCGTCGTAGTTGTTCAATTCATTCGAAAGCGTAAGGCCAAGAAGCCGCAGTGAGACAATTTCCTGGAGTCTAGCATCAACTACGAGGGTCATTCAATAAATAAGGTGAATTTTTCGGTATAAGGACATCCAATACAGGTAGAAGTTTACTTTAAAAAAATTTTTTTTTGTTTCACGTGGATTTAATTACTTTTGCAGATTAAAAAAAAAAAAAACTTTGAGAGTTTTGGCGATTAACAAAGATGGTCGACCAAGAAGCATGCTCCAGGATTGAACAGTGGTCAACTATCAAGTTTTTGGTTGCTGAAGGGTGAAAACCAGTTGAAATTCATAGGAGAATGTCAACTGTGTATGGTGCCACATGTTTCAGCCAAAAAATGTCTACAAGTGGGCTAAATTGTTTAGAGAAGGACGGAGCAGTGTTGAGGATGAAGACAGGCTTGGGAGGCCTACAGAAGTGAGGTCTCCTGAGGTGATCGAATCAGTCAATGACCTCATTCAGTCTGACAGAAGGGTGACAATGGATGACATGCAAGGACAAACGCAGGGGTCATCAGTCAGAAGGAGTCATCTTGCACCATGACAACGCAAGGCCTCACACAGCAGCCCAAACGGTGCAGACCATCAACGAACTGGGCTGGGAACTGATCCCTCATCCCCCTTACAGCCCAGACCTTGCCCCTTCAGACTTTCACCTGTTTGGTCCCTTGAAAGCATTCACGAGAGGCACGAAGTTTAAAAGTGACGATGAAGTCAAAAGTGTTGTGAGCGACTGGCTGAGACATTAGTCCAAAGTTTTTTACGCTGAAGGAATACGGAAGCTTGTGCACAGATGGGAAAAGTGTGTGACAGTTCTGGGAGACGACGTTGAAAAATTTAAAAAAAGTAAGCTTCTATCTGTATTAGAAGACCTTATACCTAAAAATTCACCTTATTTATTGAATGACCCTTGTATAATAATGGCGGCCAGGGAAGATTCTCTGTGGCGGCCAAATGAGATCAGTTTCGTTTTGGAGGCATTAAAATTTACAAGACATTTTCTACCCCGGTTAACTACTGATTAAAGATCCTTTTAGGGAGGAGCGGTCAGGTTACCTTTGTTAGCTCTACCGGGTTTACAGTTGAGACAAGTGTAAATGATAATGTCGTGTGCATAGATGCCTACTTGGGAGCTGATGACATCAGGAAGATCAGTGATGAAGATAAATTGATACAACTTTTTTATATTAATTTTACATTAAATTTCATATTTGCTTTACAAAAGTACATTTATTTTATTAAAATTGTATACAAAATAAATTACTATGTTTTGACTGAAATATTATAATAGTCAATTATGAATTATTATAATGGCGAGAATAACATTGAATAAAATGAAAATCATTGAAATAAGTACTTGTGATCGAATGATTATATAACCCACAAGGCGTCTTATGCTTTGCAAAGGATTAAAAAGTTATCCACGGAGACAAAAATATTTTGCTTTGATTGTTTACTGGTATGTACATTGATATTGTCACATGACTTGATAATCCGGTCAAAATTTCTACATGTTATTATAAATGGTTGATAAGAAATCACGAGGAATTAGTTTTGTAAAAGGTCATCAAGCAGACGTGGAAGTTTAAATATATGTGGGAAGCTTTTTGACAGAGGACGGTAAGGGCGACACTGAGATCCGTGGACATATTTGGATGCCCAAGTACGCATCCCAAAAGTTGGGCAGAGTATTGCCAGACAGAGCGATTTCTTTCGTAACAAAGAAAAGAATACTGAGCTGTTACCTGACATATGTCTTACGTGACGGCAGCGAATGTTGGGCGATTTCCTCAAAGATGAAGAAGAGACTCGAGGCGACGGAGATGTGGTTCCACAGAAGGATGCTAAGGATATTGTGAACCGATCCTGTGAGCAATGATGAGGTCTTAGATTGGTTGCAAACAATGAGGAGGCTTATCCTTCACATCAGGAAGAGGCAGCTGATGTTCCTGGAACATATAATGAGGAAGGAGGGCCTGGAGAATCTGATATTCACGTGTCGAATAGAGGGAAAGAGAGACAAGGGTAAACAACATGGTCTGGAGGAGGTGGCAGAGTAAAGGAACTTGTTGAGAGCCGCAAGGAATAGGGGAGGTCGAGAGCCAAGATCGCCTACGTCATGAATGGACATAGCATATAAAAAGAAAAAGGTCAGATTTTGTGACTACTAGACTGATCTCGTTAGGGCCACCGTGTACGAAGAAGATACGTCTGTTGATATCACGCATAAGAAGCATACTGTCATCATCTATTGGCACTTTTTCTTATAGCCATTTTTATCTTTCCATGACCGCGTATATCATCTTCAACAGCTTTACTCTCGCGTAAATATTTCCTTTCTGATTTAATCGGTCAGTAGGATCATTCAACGAATTATACTGATTGATTTTAAAAGCTGTCAGTGACTTGCCTCTTTACTGTTTAGAATGTGTTTTTGGTTTATAGCGTAGCCCTTCATCCGTCTATAAAAACACACACGTCTCTCACTCTCTCTCTTTCTATATATATATATATATATATATATATATATATATATATATATATATATATATATATATATATATATATATAAGATGGAGGTTCTCTGTTTATTGAATTTATTCATTCGTCTTTTGCAAATTTTTCTCAAGCTTGTCTGTTGAGAGCGACATAAAAACAATACAAACAGCCATATTTTGGGGAAAACGTATTTGCAATTTAGAAAAGACGTTGGATAAAAAACAATTTAGAAAATACGATGAATAAATTCAAAAGATGTCTCTTGAATTTATTTAGCCTCTTTTCTCATTTGCGATTCACTTTTCGCAAACTTGGCCGTTGCAGATGTAAAAAAAAATCCAAACGGACAAGTTTGCGAAAAGTTGCACGCAATTTAGAAAAGACGATATATACGTTCAATAGCCATAAAATGTCAATTCATTTTTAATAAAAACATTTTGTAAAGTACAATAGCAGCTGAATTATAGAATCTCTATGTGCGTCTTTCTTTCTCTCTCTCTCTCTCTCTCAATATATATATATATATATATATATATATATATATATATATATATATATATATATATATATATATATATATATGTGTGTGTGTGTGTGTGTGTAAAAGACAATAGGAAAACTGTAATAGTTGCCAACGCGTTTCGTCCGATGTGGACTTTTTCAAGACAAAAGCGAAATGAATTCATTAAACAAAGTCTCTAATAATAACCAAACAAAATGTCCTTAGCAACTGGAAGAATTTGTGGAACGCTATTTTCATGCTGTTAACTGAAAATTACGTCAATTATTGTCACATGTTTTGCCTTGAAAAAGTCCACATCGGACGAAACGCGTTGGCAACTATTACATTTTTCCTATTGTCTTTGACATTTATAAATATTGTCTTTTTCTACACGTTAACTCTGAGAAATCTTTCATGTATACATACATACATACATACATATATATATATATATATATATATATATATATATATATATATATATATATATACATATATATATATATATTGTATATTGTATATTGTATATATCTATTGTATATATATATATAGAGAGAGAGAGAGAGAGAAAGAGAGAGAGAGAAAGAGATAGATAGATAGATAGATAGATAGATAGATAGATAGATAGATAGATAGATAGATAGTGTATCACACCATAGTAGAACAAGTTTTAAGATAGGGATTATAATTTGATATTCAACTATCAACAGCAAATAAAATTATATGTAACCGAGATTAAAATCAAATAAATTAAATAGAATCTAAGGTGCCTTTCGACCGCCACTTCGTCAGAAGTCAATCGTCGATATGAAAATACTACTGAAGTGATGTTTTTTTTGTTTTGTTTTTAAAATAGGATTTCAAAATTGAAGAGCCGAGAAGAGGGGAAATATTATTATTGTCATCCAGATAGAGCCAATGACTCCTCAAACAGTTTTAATTTATATTTGTCTACACAGTGTTGAACATTGTGTGTAAATCACAACAGCTTCTAAATTAATCAAATGGTGTTTTGTCCGGGCTGTGTGCAGCACAGAGATGAACTCTTTTGAATAATTATTCTGGCAAATATTTGTACCTAACACGTGTTCATCAATGGCGGAGACGTGCGTCAGTGAATCACCGGATGATGCTATTGGTATATGCCTATGAATAGGACCAGGTACATGTTGAGCAATCCTCACCTCCAGCTGCTGAAATGTTTTATCTCCATACCATCGCACTGACATCTAAAGCGATAAATAACGAATTTTGTTGGAGGGTAGGCAAAATATCTTTCTGAATTATGGTGAAGTCCCTTCTAGTATAGATGGGACGTATTAAAATGAAATTAACATATTGCGTTATAGACGATGAGTTCATAGCGGCAAAAAAATAACTAGGAGATATGGAGAAAAAAGAAGAAATAAATTCTTGTATTGTTACTTTTGTGTTGTATAATTTTCATTGGTCAATCATGTTTCAAGGATGTTCGATTCTTTAAACCAAAGTTTGTATAATTTGTTCGGGATTCATCCAAGTTTTATAGAAATTAAAGGATTCCACGTTTATCTAATAAAACGTAAACAATGCTCTATGTAAGCAAATGCATAATAATTGTAATTTATATGTGTGGGATTCAGATGATAACGTATATAACGTAAGTATGTGTGCGTCTATGTGTGTCTAGTAGATATTATTTATGTTTGGTGATTTTTCGTATGTTAATTTGGAAATGATTTATGTATATACCGTTTGTTTTAGATAAACATACGATGGAATCTTTAAGAATGGATTGAGTCAGTAAAGGATGGCGATTATTATAATGTTTTTGACGTGTGTTTATCGTTGGTAATATTGTTATTAGTAGGCCCTCGAAGTACTTTCTCCAGAAAGAATTAGGTATATGCTTTTTTTAAAATTAGGGTGGCAGTTTTGTTCCTGTGTATTACGAGAGAGTTTGTATGGTTCTCTAAAATATATAGAGATGCAATGTGTAAATTGTCGCCATTTTATATTTTTAATACGCGCATGCGAAATATATATATATATATATATATATATATATATATATATATATATATATATACGTGTGTGTGCGTAAAAAATATTACTTAAAAACTACATACAGCTCACGTCGATTGTATTTTTAATAACACTTTTCATCGTGTATTACACGATATATATATAGAGAGAGTTTGTATGGTTGTCTAAAATATATAGAGGTGCAATGTGTAAATTGGCGCCATTTTATATTTTTAATTTCGCGCATGCGATATATATATATATATATATATATATATATATATATATATATATATATATATATATATATATATATATATATACGTGTGTGTGCGTACAAATTATTACTTAAAAACTACATACTGCTCACGTCGATTGTATTTTTAATAACTCTTTTCATGGTGGATTAGATTCTGTATTCCGTTGTTCACATGAGAAATATAACCGTTCTTCGTTCATTTTAGTTTTTAATGGTTTCGAATCCCCATCTGTGTTCAAATGTCCGTATGATTTTGGATTTTGACTTCTATGTGTTTCTGTTGTCACGTGGGCGTGATCTCATTTTGTCAGATTTAAAATCTCTCCGGCAACGTGAATTTCCGAGAATTCCAATGTATTTTTGAATACCAGGCGCGGAGTCACTTGTGTGTTATGCTAATTGTTGCAATTTCTATAGAATTTTTACAATGGCCGCAAAATCAAAAGACATCGAAAATTCTCCTTAATTTTGCTTGAATCGCGGTAGTTTCTCATTCTAGAATACTTGAAAATACGGTGTAACCCGGATATAAGAGAGTTGTCGGGACCGGAAAATAAGTCTCTTATATCCGGGTTTCTCTTATATCCGGGTATCTTATATCCGGGTTACACTGTATATATTGTTATATATACAGTGTAACACTGTATATATTGTTATATATACAGTGTAACCCGGATATAAGAGAGATTTTCTCTGGTCCCAAATTAGAGCCTGTGTTAAAGTATATATAATAGACCAAACCCGGATATAAGAGAAACCCGGATATAAGAGACGTATTATCCGGTCCCGACAACTCTCTTATATCCGGGTTACACTGTATATATATATATATATATATATATATATATATATATATATATATATATATATATAGTGTACCCGGATATAAGAGACCCCGATATAAGATAAACCCGGATATAAGAGAGATGGTCTCTGGTACCAAATTAGAGCCTCTGTTAATGTATATAAAATAGACCAAACTCGGATATAAGAGAACACCGGATATAAGAAACTTCTTCTCCGGTCCCGACAACTCTCTTATATCCGGGTTACACTGTATATATATAACAATATATATACAGTGTAACCCGGATGTAAGAGACCCCGATATAAGATAAACCCGGATATAAGATAGATGTTCCCTGGTCCCAAATTAGAGCCTCTGTTAATGTATATAAAATAGACCAAACCCGGATATAAGAGAAAACCGGATATAAGAGACTTCTTCTCCGGTTCCGACATCTCTCTTATATCCGGGTTACACTGTACCTCTTCCGGCTTTTGGTTCGAATCCAGGATTCTAATTAGACATGCTGTTCAAGACTGGGTTAATATCTCTTAAAATTGAATGACATTCCGAAACTGCCAGTCAAGTGAAAAGAAAACAATAAAACAAAACGAAAGAAAAAGAAAACGCTGATCAAAAATTAACCATTTAGAAGCGTCGAAAAACAATACGTGAAACCAGTTATTGAGTTTGCAGTTCAGAGAATTTACGTCATAACTTTTGTTTGGATATTCGAATGTGCGACACATGTAATTTAAAATAATAATAAATTAAATAATAATCCTTAAAAAACCTAAAAATGGGATATATCGAACACTTTAAGATATCCGTTGTATACAAAATAATTTAAATATGGCCAATATATAAATTTATTGACAAATACAACAGGAGACGCAAATATTTTGGGCGTATATGTCTAAAACGCGTTCAGAATTCAATGATGTATCTGTTATTGGATATAACGTCTTGACTAGAAAATTGTATATCAAATATGTCCGCCTCACAGCAGCATATGACAAAATCAATAGAGACCGCCTCTTCTCATCTATTAAATGCCGCATCCAAGATCTGAATCGAATAAATGCATTAATTTAATCGGAGTGCTTTATCCGTTCACAAAATTTTTCATGTCTGGCCTAGACCCCAATATGGACAAAAATGTAAACGTCATCAAGATTAAATGAGAGCCCAGTCGATTTAATCCGGCCCTGAGCATCTGAAAGCTTAGAGGCGAAGTGATCGGCACTGATCATTTAAGCATTTGATACCACATCTCAAGACCTGATCCCCTGCTGCTATCCTGTGCCTTTACAAGAGCCAGGTCAGGCCAAGATTTGAGTATTGTTCAGCTGTTCAAAAGTGTCTGCAAGCCCTTGGGAGGGACTAACTATTCTCCACCCTTCAACCTTTCTTCCACAGGGAGATCTAGCAAGCCTCTCACTGCTCTACCGCTACTTCCGCGGCAAGTGATGGGACGAACTTCGTTCACTGGTCCGGCTGAGGCAAACCTTCACAGTAAGAACGTGCCATGCTAGCAAACCACCCACATTCCCTCAGTATCCCATGGGTGAGAAATAAGTTCTGCCCGTGCAGGTTGTTCATGCAAACCACTGCCTTGCGGAACCGACTCGCAACAGGATGTTTTCCAGGTCACTACAGTCTTAACATGTTCGAGGCTGGGGTTGATCGTTATCTTCCACTCCTATACATACAGATTGGCCACCAAACGTAATCTTCTACCTCGAGTGACCCTTGGGTCTTGTAAAGTGTGAACCTCGTTTAAAAATATAAAAAATAACAACAACAACAAACTAATCGAAGAAAGCCATCCTGCTTTACTTTCCGAGGCCAATGGACTGATGATGAGCAGGTCTAATCTGAAGATATATGAAGATAAGCAGGATTTCGAACCAAAAATCAAAATTCCTTACAAGTCTTCCAAGAAATATTAAACTTTTCCAAAAGAGAAACAATGATCTGCAATTAGAAAGAAAGCAAGAATTACACGACCCTGAACCCATCGTAAAAATTCAAGATGTAGAATTAATAAATATTAAAAATTTCAAATATATAGGTGTATCGATCAATTATAGTAAATTTAGTATAGGCGATAAGGAAATTTAACATAGAATTGGCTGTGATACGCGTAGTTTTGTCCCAAACTGCAATGTACGACATAACCGTAGACGGCACGGTAAAGTAATGGATAGTTGTTCGGATTGAGGAATCGGAGTCCCGAGTTCGAATTCCACTCAAATCCATTAAATTCACTTACCTGCTATTCAGCTTGAGAAAAGTATGAATCCTCTTCTTCTGCCCCGGCAATGGTTAAATAACAGGACAGATTTGGGTGACAACTCTGAAATCAAGTTGGGGGTTGAGCAGTAACCTATTCACTAAAAAAATGACGTTTTACAGTATCGATATTTTGCGGCCCTATGTTCCTCAAAGCATTATATATATATATATATATATATATATATGAAGAAATATAGTCTTAAATTGTGCTATATTGATGGGATAAAGTGCTCAATATCAGAGATAGAGCGTGTGTGAATATCAGAGATAGAGCGTGTGTGAATATAAAAGTGAACATGCTAGATGCAATCGCCAGGCAATATATATATATATATATATATATATATATATATATATATATATATATATATATATATATATATATATATATATATATATAAAATACAAAACCAAAATATTACCCTGTTCTTAAATAGTCTCGTCAGATCGAAACTTGAATATGTATGTTATGAATAGCACCAAACACGTTCGGAAATAGCTGATACAACAGACGGCTTTGAGCGAGTGAATTAAGCCTGTGGATCTTGGAGAGGACCATCCTTCTACAAAACCTGTTACTAGATCTAACCAGATAACAAAAGACCTCATCAGTTGAGGACTTTCGATAGAAGGAACAATTAAAATCGTAACATGTTTAAATTCAAGAGGAAATAGTGACATAAGCTATTGACTTTTCACACTACTTAAAACAAAATGTTAGGAAGGAAACCTCCATCAATACTGGAAAGGGTGATAACAGCAACTGAGACTTGAGAAACCTATTTTTCTGAAAAATTGTTTTAAGGGAAAGATTTTCTAAATTTCAACCGACTGCAGTAATGACTGTTCGCTCAATGAATGCTGAATAGGAAACGGCTAATATTACCATTACTATATGAAATGAGGCGAACAGATACTACCCTTCCACCCTAACATACGGCCAAGTTAAAAAAATAGCCTTATTTAAGGAACACTTGCTTGTCGGTCATTGAATGATGAAAGTTTCCTAATAAGGAAACGGCTAGTATCATTAATATTAGAAATGAGGCAAACAGATACTACACTTTGATAATAGTCCGATTGCCAAGGAGTGAAGAAAAACGTCACTCGAGGAACAATTCACGGTTAATGAATGCTGAATGTTTCCTTATAAGGAAACGCCTAATATTATCATTACTATTAGAAGTGATGCGAACAGATATTACCCATTGATGCTAACCCGATTTCCAAGGATTTGCAAAAGCGTAACCCGAAGAAGTCTTGCTTGTTGGCCAATGAATGTTGAATGTTTCTTTATAAGAAAACGATATTACCATTACCATCACTAGATAGTTGGATTAATTTGAGGTAAGCATTTTGAAAGAATTAAAAATTTTTCTAACTTGAATCGACATTAAACTCACTCAGTTTCATGGATTCCTCTGGTGTTTTCGAAAATTAAGCTTCGTTCTTGAATTTTTTAATAAAATTTAGGTCATGTAAACGAAAACGGTCTAAAACACTTACATATTTTTCTACTGGTATTTGTCTTCTACTTTAAATGAATAATGTCTTTATCATTATACTTCCAAAACCATATCTGTAACAATATTATGGTGTAATTTGAAGTATTATTCTTCCTGTATACGTGGTTTCATTTTCGCCATAATCTAACGTATTGTACCAGAACAAGATAATGACAGGTCGCTCGTATTTACGTATACCGGTCTGATTAAGTTGGGGACCAATCCTTGTTGCAAATCCCGGCTCAGGCACATTTGACTTTGTTCAACACCCACAGCTGTGGTTTATATTGTTACTCTGCTAAGCGGGCTCTTAATTACATTTGCGCATCATCTGCTCTAATTAACAGTTTAAACAAAAGCCAGTACGCTCAAACTCTCGGTTAGGTTGCATAGTGACTCTGAGTTAAGCACAACAATCAACGGCCAATTCTGTGTGTTTACAAAACTTGAACCATCCTCTGGCACTGATTCCAGACAGTATCGTACTCTGATAGTATCAATAAGAGACCTTCATGAAAAATCGACAATGCTGACTTTTGAATCCATGTCTCCAAACCCGGTCACGCGCCCATTTCAAAGAACGAGATAAAATTCGATAAACTGCAGATAACGGTTTCGACAGCGGGGAGTGATCTTTCTATGTATTCAAAAATGTTGTCTTATCCGCTCTGACTATTTATGTCCTTGTTCCTTTTTTTGTAAATAGCTTGTGAATTATTTTCCGAAAAATGGATCCATTTTCTGTCTATATTTCTGAGATGAGGTATTGTATAATTACGTTGTTCGGTCTGCTGTCCTCATCTTCATTGCCATATGTTGCGGTTGTTGTATGCTCCGGCCTTATTCAAATGGTATTTGTTGAAATTTATTTGGTCAACGTGGGTAGATACCCAAGTGGTCTAAATAAAGTCACTCGCTCAAAGATTTTTAATAACTGCTCTTAGAAAACGATTGTATACAGCTGATAGTTTAGATATTTCTGAGCAAGATGGCGCCATACATGACATCTATATAAAGGTCCGATGTTTTGTAGAAATTTGCAGTCTTAGGTGAACCTACCTCTGGTGCATCTATTTGATGGTCAATATTATTTTCTCCTATACTAATCTGTGTAATAACTGATCCATACGTCAAGATATCTGAAGTGTTTAGTATTTACTAATTCCACATCCTGATTATTTGCCATCACTGCTTTCATTTCATATTCAGAACATAGTTTCTGTTTTGGAAAGGTTTATTTTGAGCCCTTTTTCGCGGAACACTTGGTAGTGGATGCTTATTTGCTGTTCAAGATCATTCGTCTGCCAAATGTGACTACGTATGCCATCATCCTAGACCACATCCTCATCAGTACGTTGGTCTCGGGAATGAAAGCAGGATCGTTGTCTTCTGTTGATAGATCCGTTTGGGTTTTGGTATGGAATGCTTAAATTGTCAATACCCATCTCATAACATCTGTATTTGTAAATTATCAAGACATAGTCTAGGAAAATATTAAATAGATTGACGTTTTTATTTGCCCCTTTTTTATATAAACGAATGAAAGTTAATTGTATTCTCTGCTTTGAAGAATAACGGTTATAAACAAAAACAGAAATATTTATGACATATCCTAAATGTTGCGCGTCATGACATGAGTTATATATATATATATATATATATATATATATATATATATATATATATATATATATATATATATATATATATATATATATATATATATTATGACATATCCTAAATGTTTCGCGTCCGTGTACTTTACAAAGACATCTTTGCTAGACGAAAAAAAAATAGTCAGGAAATATTCCTACCATATGTTTTTTTAATAATTACTATAATTGCACTGATAGCATTGTTGGACTGGCTGGAGGTCTTTGAATATCACCTTCTGCTACGATGATGGCCAATTATGTATTCATGAAGTTCTTGCGTAAGCTTCTTTACTTCCGTTATTTGTAAATATCGCATATGCCATCTAGATTTCAATGGCAATTCAAAGTATACGTTATGAGAAATTTAAGCTGCTTGAGCGTGAATCGTCTTGTTGCCAGGGAGAAAGCAGACGATGTGTTGGGATCTTGCTTAAATTTTGAATTTAAAAAATATTTTTGATACATTTAGATTTGTGAGCAAACAGTGCGTTTGCTTTTGTTGTGTTTTTTTTTTAATTTTTTGAAATCCAAAACCAATAAAAAAGTTTTCCCTCCAAATTCCGCGAAGTGTATTTGGAGCCTCTTTATAGGTAATTTAGTGGTTGGTTGGATTTAATTTTCGGAGTCGACGAACAGATTCTGCAGGATCCCACATAGTCCCGGTTCAGAAAGAAAACAACGTGGGAAAAAAGTTTGAGCGTCACCAGACGAAAATTGAAAGCAAAAACAAGGTCACACCTATATCAAGGAAAAGTTTTCGGGTTGTGTGCTGATCCATTCTTCACTGTTACCACGAACTTTGGTTCGAAAATTGTTGAAAAATTATTCTTTGGAAACTATTCAGAGAAATATTTTCTTTTCTTCACTTTTTATATAGTTTTATTTTCTCAGGATCTTTTTATGCAGCTTTATAACTTTTAGTATACAAATTCATATTTCACTTTCATTAATAATTTACCTACATGTTATTAGCCATAATTTGGCACACAAAGAAATTAATCCGTGTAATAAATTCATTTTTTTTGTGTGCTACCAATAAATGTATCGTGTGTTTTTAAACTCGGCACCTAACGTCTGTCTTTGTTGCGTGACTATATAAATTAAATTTTACCTCAAACATTTGTTTGAACGATTTAAAAAAAAAATTATTTATTTAAAATTAAATTGTTTGGAAAACTATTCAGAGAATTATTTCCCCCTTTTTTTCACTTTTTATGGAGTTTTCTTTTCTAAGGACCTTTTCATTCAGGATTATAATTTTTATTGCAAAAAGGTATTTTTTGTAGTTATTTTTTTTTTACCAAAACATCCTATAACGTAAAATTGTAAGTTGCCTGCCATTGTCTGTAGCGGGGTCAGATTGGTCGGCGGGAAAGTGTCTAATTAATAATTCAAATAAAATTCAGTTCCCAAATTTGTATACCGAACTGAATCATATTTTCGGAATGTGTCCAAACTTTATAACTGCTGCTAGTTATTTCCTTTATTTTACTTTTCACATTGTCTATACTAAGTCTTTATTGCATTGAGTAGAAGTTTTAGGATAGCAGCAATAGCAGAAATTGTCTTTGTTTCTTATTGTTTTATTTTTGATAGAATTTTGTGATTTCATTGTTAACTGATTTATAACACGTAGCGTAAAATGTAACAGTTCGTGATAGAGAAACAAATTAGCAATTTTCAAACGTTTCTCAAATAACGAAGAAGAAGATGATTTAATTTTGATTGTTTCTCCATCATCAGTGGAGGAAAACATGCCATACAAATTACTTATTAAAGAAATATTCTGAACTGATAAAAGCCAGCCTTATTTAAATGAACAATTTAAATCATATATGACAATCTGGATGATGTAAAAGTAATTTTGATGAATTACAACAGACGTTTCTTGCGCAAACTCTTCTTCGTCTACTTTTGTCTTCTTCTTCTTCTTCTTCTTCTTCTTCTTCTTCTTCTTCTTCTTCTTCTTCTTTTTTCTTCTTCGTTCTTCGTCTCCATCACCTACTTCCTCTTGTTTTTCCTCTTCCTCATTTGCTTCCTCTTCCTCCTCCCCTTCGTCGTCGTCTTTTTTATTTCTTCATTTCTTCTTCTTTTTCTTTTTCTTCTCTTTCTTTTCGTCTACTTTTGTATTCGTTCTTCTTCTTTCTTCGTCTTCATCACCTACTTCCTATTGTTTTTCCTCTTCTTCATTTGCTTCCTCTTCCTCCTCCTCTTCGTCGTCGTCTTTTTTATTTCTTCTTCTTCTTCTTCTTCTTCTTCTTCTTCTTCTTCTTCTTCTTCTTCTTCTTCTTCTTCTTCTTCTTTTCGTCTACTTTTGTATTCTTTCTTCTTCTTTCTTCGTCTTCATCACCTACTTCCTCTTGTTTTTCCTCTTCTTCATTTGCTTCCTCTTCCTCCTCTCCTTCGTCGTCGTCTTTTTTATTTCTTCATTTCTTCTTCTTACTCTTCTTCTCCTTCTTGTAAGAATTAACAATTATTATCCATTACATGCCAGTATTTTAATGTATATTGCTTTTCAACGGAAAAAACTTCTATATGCATCAATTTCCATTTCATAAATTCTCCTAGATCTTTCTCCTTGTATAAATATTTTCGAATTTTTAATCAATTTTAGATCATTTTTAATCTTCATTTCAGCATTATCGTTTATTTTTCTAAATTCTAAAATAATCATTACATTCATTAATTCATTTTCGAAAGCCGTAATTTTGAATCGTGATTTTCTTTGTGGCTGTTATTATCCTCTTGAAGAAAGCGAGGAATAACTTCAACCTTTATCCTTCTTAAAATGGTTCTACTTCCTCAATCGATTTAATTTTGTAATTATGAAGATTTGGTCTAAGTGTACATTTCAGTGAACAATTAAAAATACTTAAATACAGATTATATATAAAAATTATCTCATGCTCATAATCAACGAATTTCAAATAAGTTGTACTACACAAATTAATATCTGGAAAGAAAAAGCATCTAAGATAATGCAGATATGTACAAAAGAATAGCAGAAATAACAGGACAAAAGACATGCACATTGACACGATGCATAAAATCAAAAGTTGTGTAGTGTTACAAAAGGCGCTTATCTCCCTTTGATAGATAAATCACACTGGTCTCGTGACGAACCGCTTAGTGACGTCATCCCATACGGTGAATAAAGCGGCAGACAATTTCAGATGTTTACAACCGCCAAACGGTATGAACTGCAATGGCCTGGACTGAAGTTAAATCTGCCTCCCAAGCAGCTTACAAGACTAAGGTGCCGTTTCCCTTTGGGAATATAGCTTTCTCAGACGGTGCCCAATTGAACCCACTGTACTATGTAGTCGACAAAGTTAAAAACAAACAACGCGCATGCGCGAAATTAAAAATATAACGTCAAATTTCCTATCACATCCTGTATATTCTAAGGTGTTAATGGATGTTATATAATGCGAAATAATTTCTATGGAATTTATATCTACCGTATATACGTTTTTACGTAGATATCACTGTTTTATACGGTGTAATTGACGTCTACCCACATAAGGAATCGAAAATTGTGACAAAAAGAAAATGTGCCTTTCAATTTTCCAGGCCGGCAGACGTAAATTACATTATTTAGATAAATCGATGTATACTGAAACACGTCTACACACTAAATTTGCAAAGTCTAGTGTTGACATTTATCTTCCTCGGATATAACTACGAACGGTTCATCTTACTCTGTTGTGCTCTATCTCAAGTGGCTCTTGGGCCTTGAATATCATTAATAGTAATGATAAATAATGCCACATTATAAACTATCTATTAAATCCTTTAATATTACGTTATTTCCGATTTCAAGTACGGAATATATAAAATTTTGCGATGAGTGAGGTGGGTAATTCTTAATTTAAAAAAAGAATGTAATTAAACTTTGCTTAATTTCATTAATGTGCAGTTAAAAGCCCTCCCAGTTTGAAGTTGGTTTCTTGAGTATGTTGGAGTCTTAGGTTTGATCCGGCAGAAAGGCAGAATATCTTTCTTAAGAATGTCGATGATAGTTTTAATGTTTAAAACAGAGATTCACAAAGCGAGCAATAAAAACCGCTGACACACCTGAACCATTACATAGACAACGCACACACACACACACACACACACACATTGTGCCTGAAGTGTGTCCGGTTCTCACTTCAAAGTGCATCCCATTTATACGACAATGCTTTAATCATTTCACCCCCAGCAAGGCGGGAATGCCACTCGTACGCAGGTGGTTACAGGAAGTGAAAGTGAAAGTGAAAGTGAAAGAAAAGACTGAGTAAAGAGAAAAGATGGACGGGATTCAAAAAGATATAAGTTGGCGATTGACGTTGAATTTAAATGTTTTAAAATTGTACTTTCAGGAATGAAAATGTATAGAAAGTAGTTCCACAGGCTGGAAGTGCGAGAAAAGAGACCGCTGACGTAGAAGTGGCAACTGCATTTAGCTATTTTAACAGTAAGTGGTGGGACCTAGATGCCAATCTAGCAGCACGGTTAAATTCCTGTAGTCGGGGCATCAGGGTAAAAGCTCGTCGCAACAGTTTCCTTTTTATTATCGGAAATACTAAAATATTCATGTAGGGCAATAAAAGTACCAAGTTATACCTGCAATACTAGCACCAAGTTAATCCAATCGTAGGTTGACTGAACATTTGGAGGGGGCGTTATCATTATATTTTGGTGCGACAACCCAAAGCATTTTGGGAACCATAAGTTTAAAAAAAAAGAGAGATGCCTACGCAATCACGCTCTAGTGATGGCAAATGAGATTATCTCCCTTTGGTTGCGATGAAGCCACCTAGGTAACGTAACGGCCGCTTAGTGATATCTGTTCTTACAATGACGAATGAGACTGTGTGATTCAGGTTCCAGGAGTCTAACCGTGGAGATGCTCTTTATTAAGGTCGAGGCTAAATCTGAGTCGCCTAAAGCCTGCTGCCAAAGAGTCAGCTCACGTGACCGTGGTGCCGTTTTCCTTTCAAAATATATCTTCACCAGATATAGAAACTATCGCCTGCGCGCAGTGCTGAAGATGGGAAAAACACATGACTCGCCATTTCCTGTTTGAGGAATATCTGCATGCTAGGGACATAGAAGATATAGCCAGACCGCTCGAATTTCCTTTGCGAATCCAGAAAAACGGAAGAATATTTTTGCAGATCAAATTCCAGGTGTGAATTATTACTATTAAGACCCTCTATCTTTTCCGCATTTTCACACTGCTTGCATGGTATACATGTGTCATCATTTCTCTGTGTCGAACGCGTTTAATGTTTAGAACGGCATTGTTTTCGTCAGAAAAGTAGGTATAAGTTTTTATCAAAGTTGTTTTATATTCTATAATTTTAACAGACAATAAATACGATATTATTTGTAATTGTTTGAGATTTTGGTGCAATTTTAGCGGATAATACAAACGTTATGGACGATTTAGTGATTTACTCCAAAACCCATCTCGGCCAAAAAGATCAGAACGGTTGAAAAAATAACAAAATAATAAAAAATGACAGTGAATACTGGATTTATTTAAAGTATTGCCGGTAATATATGTATTGCTGATAATAATTATTTACAAAAATGTATTGCTGGTGATATTTTATTCCTTCAAAATTGTACTGCTGATATTTTTTCTTCAAAAATATATTGCTCGTAATAATTTTTCCAAAACATATAAATGGTATTAAAACCTATTTTTCATACTTTCATAGTGTTTTGACACCGGTAATTATTTGCCCATAGCTGGGACCCTGACCGATGCTACCATTCCGGGTCAGGGTGAGCCTGGGAACGCCAGCAATTAAGAGATGTTATTATGGTCCTCAAAACTCAAAGGCCTTTCTGTCAGATGTAGTTTTATCGTTTTACCTAGGACGCGGATGTAGTTTATTTTCTTACCCAGAAAGCGGATGCAGTTTATCGTCATACCAAGGACGACAGGTATATCTTTCCGTTCGTGGATATAACAACGCCAGTAATGTAGGAATAGCCGTTCCTCTCATTGTCACGTGTACTCACTAAATGTTTGAAGATTGTACTTTTAGGGGGAGCAAATGAAAAGAAAGACGTCCACAGGGTGAAAGAGACTGCTTGATAATCGAGAATAGGCGAATATCCTGAAAAGTTTACTAATTTTATTTGGTCAATATCGACTATATTTTGGAAATACTGACTTGCATAAAATGTAACATCTCTGTGCCACACAAAGTGATCATTAAACTCATCACTGTCGTAATTTTCTTCAAGACTTACAAACTAAATATCGGCTTACGGCTGGCGCGACTAACGGCATTTTTTCTCTTGTAAATATCAACTTTTCGTTCAATTGTATCGTTCGATAAATTTATCATCATCCCAGACGCTTGAATTTCCACTCTCCTCCCATTGTCCCCCATTTGCAGCATGCTTTTTTTTCTTTTTTGACATTATCGTTTTTTGTTGTTGTTTTGTTTTTAAATATTAGTTTTCTAAGCGAAGCAAAAAAAAAAGTGCAAAAATACAGACGGCCTTACATCGACAGCATCTGTTTGCACTTCTGAACCCGCTTCCTCGATTTCATGCTAAATCAGCATAAATCTTTTGTCCTAACCGTCCATTTCTGACTTCTGATGTACAATTGGCCAGCCTTCCAATGCTGATTCTAGCAACTCTCTGTTTGGCGAAGGGGGTTTCGAATTTCTGTTTTCGTGTTTATTTACTTTCATTCTTACTTCCTCATTACTGTCAATATGGCTGCAACTGATTTAAGGTGTCTATTCTAACATTCAATTATTATTATTATTATTATTATTATTACTATTATTATTATTATTATTATTATTATTATTATTATTATTTTGGTAATAGTAGCTTCATTAATAGATAGCGGGATATTGTTAGACTATATATAATAATAATAATAATAATAATAATAATAATAATAATAATAATAATAATAAAGGAAGCCAACAAGTTAATGATTGAGTGTCGAATGATTGCAGAAATACGAGTAAAGCACAATACACAAACATAAGCTGAAAAATACTTAAAAAAGAAAGCAAAGGCAACTGACTAAAGACAAAATGGCAAGATAAAACGCTTCATGGTCAATACCCTATCGGTACCAAACAAAGTAATGTAGACAAACCCCGTACCCATCAGCGGCTACGTAGTGCAGGGTTGAAAGCTGAAACTGAAGGTTTTATCCTTGCTGCAGAGAGTCAATGCTTTTTGAGTAGAAATTATCAAGCACACATGCTAAAATATTGAGTTAGCCCAAAATGCAGAATCTGTGATTAATATCCAGAAACAATTGATCAGGTTGCACGGTATTGGCACCCACTGAATACCAAACCTGTCATGATAGAGTGGGCCAATGTCTTCAATGCGAAAAGCGCAACTTCTACGGAAAGGAAACTGAAAGAAATTGGTATGAAACCCACCCAGACACGGTTACGTAGATAGGACCTGTTACAATTTTATGGGACTACACAATAGACACAGAGAGAAAAATAAATCTAACCGCCCAAACATTATTATTGGAGACCACAAACAAAACAAGTGCCTCCTTATAGATATAGCAGTCCCTGCGAACTGCAATGTATGTTTGAAGATCTTCAAAAAGCTATGAAAATAAAAGGACCATGAAATCGAAATTTCAAAAATGTGGCACACGGGAACATCAACAATCCTGTTGTATTTGGAGCCCTAGTATTGGTTGTAAAAGACTCCAGTAGACTCACTGAAGGGATTCCTGGAAGCCCATGTCTTAAAGAAATACAAATGGAATTCCTTTCTTCTGGAGGAAAATACAAACTGGAGGACATTCCTTTCTTCTATAGTTCCCCGATTAACTGTTGAACTCGATGTGATATGGACTCGCAAGCAAACTAGTATATGTTTAATTCTTGCATAAACACAATAAATCAGAATAATTATTATCCTACTATTATTAGTCACATTTATATTCGTTACGATTACGATAGTTTATTATTATTATTATTATTATTATTATTATTATTATTATTATTATTATTATTATATTACTTTTTGCTGACGCTGCTGAAACTTGAGTATAACACTTGAATAATAAAAAGTAATTCAGAATACATATGAGACAATAAAATATAATATTTTTTTATTTTGTTGTGCAGTACATATAAGTGTCGTTAAAAGGTTTCTTGTGCGTTGTATTCTTTGAAACAATCTACTGTTAACCATTATAATGTTCCTAATTTGCCTTACGATGTGTGCATTCACTTACCTCGCGAGATAAAGATAGCGTCCTGTTTAATCAAAATTCAATCATTTGGTGGTTAGACTGTACTTAGCCATCTAAGGCGTATGCCTGAGCAATGGTGTATAGGGACTTCGCCGCACAGAATACACGACATCTCCCCCGCAATCGGCAGTACCGACGAGATCCAAAGGATATACAGTGCATTTCATTTGGTGCCGGCTCAGCAGCAGTAGTTTCCGGAAAGGTGTCAGTGTTGACAACCATTTAATGGCAGGAGGAAACCTACCAACATCTGTCTGTAAAATAATTGTCGAAAATGCGACAATAATAGTGACACCCACATGCGTTAAACGCCTAAAAATTATTGAAGAATTAATAATAATAAGAAAAGAAGCCAGCTGTCAATTATATCAACTTTGAATATGGCCACAACGTGTTTTGTTTGGAAATTTGTATATATATATATATATATATATATATATATATATATATATATATATATATATATATATATATATATATATATATATATATGGTGATACTCGTCTTGAAAAACCTCGGATAGTTTAAGCTGTAGTAGAACAAATCAGTACCCGATGAAAAATGGGGAAAAAAAAGAATGAACCAAGAACATTAAAACAAGGCAAAAAAATCGTCAAGTGTTTAAGCTCGAAAAAACGAGTAAAAAGGGTAAAAGACAACTACGTAATGTGCTCAATACACTAAGTAGAGCAAACGTAAAGTAATCCTAAGGAGCCAGGCAAACCTTAGATTTACCCTGAACATCCGTTTAGGTGAAACCTAAGTAGGCACGACCGTGACGTCTGCAGATCATCTCCCAAACAATCGACCGAAACGTTTGCATCTCAACTCGCATACCGTCGACACGATTGGAATATCTACATTTCATCTTCCAAACCGTTGATACGACCGTAACGTCTGCATCTCAAATACCAAACCGTCGACACGATCGGAACGTCTTCATCACAGCTTCCAAACCGTTGACACGGCCGTGACGTCTGCAGATCAACACCCAAACCGTCGACACGACCGGAACGTTTGCATCTCAGCTCCCAAACCGTCAACACGACCGTGACATCTGCAGATCAACTCCCAAACTGTCGATACGACCGGAACGTTTGCATCTCAGCTCCCAAACCGTCAACACGACCGTGACATCTGCAGATCAACTCCCAAACTGTCGATACGACCGGAACGTCTGCATCTCAACGACCAAACCGTTGACACGACCGGAACGACTGCATCTCAAATACCAAACCGTCGACACGATCGGAACGTCTGCATCTCAGCTCCGAAACCGTCAACACGACCGTGACATCTGCAAATCAACTCCCAAACTGTCGATACGACCGGAACGTCTGCATCTCAACGACCAAACCGTTGACACGACCGGAACGTCTGCATCTCAACTACCAACCGTCGACACGACCGGAATGTCTGCATCTCAAGTTCCAAACGTCGACACGACCGGTCCAACCTTCGACACGACCAGTCCGACCACCTTTCTTTTACTAGACCAATCTAACCCATGCCCTCTCCTTTGTAAATAAACTTAGCATCAATCATACATATCCTCGTTCTGTTGTCCATTTTGTTTCACCTTGTTAGATTTCACGTCTTTAATTCGAAAATATTAACGGGCATCTTGTGACCTCATTTTGATCCGGGGGCGCTCGTGTTGTTGTTTCTATCACCCGCGCCTACATCGGATCCGCTACAATACAATGGTTCAAAGGTTAATTTAACATGGAACAATTTAACTGTCACACGATTTGGATAATTTTGCTGTTACGCCTGAAACATTATTATTAACACTCGGATTCTAGCTTTGTTGTTACTACCAGTACATTCTTTATGACAAGACATATGGTAAGAAATCTGGGGGATAACAGCGGTTGATATCATGGCAAGGATTGGTAATAAGTAGACCCGAAATTAATTTGATACATTATGACTGCCTCTTCTATGCGTTTGAGGGATTTGCATCCACACCTCAGATGACTTACATCAAGTTTTCAGAAGACATGTCTATGGAAATATGTAATTTCGTAAAATAGTGACAGTCATAGCAGGGGTGAAAAACATCTATCTACTAATACACATACTAATATAAATATGTGGACTTATGACACTATTCATTCATAGAAAAAAAAACCTTCTTAAATATTTCAATTGTAGTTGACCTAATTAATAGAACAAGACATTGAGTCACCCTCTTTCTCCCGTTTTTTTTGTCTTTGTCTTTCACTACGTACCTCCAAAAATTGGATATACGTAAGATTTAAAAATTTTTTTTTTAAATGAAAAAAGCTTTTCTAAAGCTTTCAGTGTATCTTTAAATAAAAACTAAAGGATTAAATTTACTATTTCCAGTAAGCAAAATACTCTGGTGTATTTCAGAGAGAAATTATATTGATTGAAATCGATTTTTTTTTTTAGTAAAATCGATCACGTCAGTTATTTTAAGACATTTGTAAATAAAACTTTTTCCGTTTTAAAAATCTTGGGTCACTTTTCCATTGTTCAAACTGATTGATATAGAATCCTCAATTCTTCCCACGGGTTTTTGGTGTTAACCCTTCTTGTTTCAATGTCTCTCAACACATAACACTTTCTATTGATGAGAAAATTTTCTTCGGTTTTATTTTACCGCGGTAACAAAAAATAGGATCACATTTGTTTTTCTCGTAATTGGGGACAACCCTAAGAAAGTGATCTTTTAAGAATAGATTTATTGGCTTGTAGATCAATACTTCAGAAATTCTCCATCAATATCCATATATAGAAACGAAACGAAATTCTTTTTAAAATATTCCTGTCTTCAGATTATAATAAGCTTTAAAATATATGATATAGATTTACTTAATAACAATATACCTAAGATTTATCTTATCGAAATTGAACTTTAAAAAAATTCAAAAACTTAAATAATTTATTCAATTTTAAATTTAAAAAATTGTAAAAAATGAAAACAAATCTTGTAAAAATTCATTTTTCATCGAAAAAATATTCTTCGTTCAATATTGTCTTTAATATATATTATTCAAAAAATTAAAAGCTTATATAATTATATAATGTCTTAGTTTTATCGCGTTTTTTTAATTTTTCCATTCAGAACAGATTTTCGGTAAGACCGGGTCCGATTCTTTCATGAAAAATATCCGCTTTAAATCCTTCAAAAAATTCTACTTCTTACTAATATAGTCGCTAGAAATTATCGCGATGAATTTCTGAAGCTTCCAGGAAATTAAGTAAGGGAGAAACACATGTAAAAAATATATATTATTTAATAAAAGGAATTACAAAAAATAATTTAATTAATTTGTGAATAAGTCATGAAAGTTTCATTAAACAGTGAGAATTATTTGATTTTTACAGGAATTTCCAAATGAATGTGTTTGTCACTGCAAAACAAGAGACGAAAATTAGCTGTTAAACGCTAATACAACCGCCAACGCAAAAAAAAAACAAGTTTTTATAATCAGAATTTCGAATGTTCTAAAAAGGCATAAAAAATTTAATAAAATCAACAAAAATACTTTGATCGTTAGGCTTAATAATAAAATAAAGATTTTTACGATAAACCTATGTTTCTATTACGTTTGGAGCATTTATTAATCATGGCATGAACATTTTTTAGCGATCTCGTGAAGGTAACTGTTTTTAACTTCGCGGTAATTAATTTTATTTTTATATTTTATTTCTTGCACATAAATATACCGTTAATTACCCTTTCTATATTTATAATTTTATTATCTTTTATTTAATATTTATTTTTAATTCTATAATTATATATTTTCATTATTCTTATACGAGGGTCATTCAATAAATAAGTTGAATTTTTCGGTATAAGGACTTCTAATACAGATAGAAGTTTACTCTTTTTTATTTTTTTTGTTTTACTTCTTTTTCACATGGATTTAATTTCTTTTGCAGATGTAAAAAACTTTGAGAGTTTTTGCGATTAACAAAGATGGCCGACCAAGAAGCATGCTCCAGGATTGAACAGCAGTCAGTTATCAAGTTTTTAGTTGCTTAAGGGTGCAAATCAGTTGAAATTCATAGGACAATGTCAACTGTGTATGGTGCCACATGTTTCAGCCAAGAAAATATCTACAAGTGGGCTAAATTGTTTAAAGAAGGACGGAGCAGTGTTGAGGATGAAGACAGGCCTGGGAGGCATACAGACGTGAGGTCTCCTGAGGTGATCGAATCAGTCAATGACCCCATTCAGTCTGACAGAAGGTTGACAGTGGAGGACATTTCAAGGACTTTGAACTTATCTGTAGGAGTCATCAGTCAGAAGGAGTCATCTTGCATGATGACAACGCAAGGCCTCACACAGCAGCCCAAACGGTGCAGACCATCAACGAGCTGGGCTGGGAACTACTCCCTCATCCCCCTTACAAGCCAGACCTTGCCCCTTCAGACTCTCACCTGTTTGGTCCCTTGAAAGCGTTCAGGAGAGGCACGAAGTTTAAAAGTAGACGATGAAGTCAAAAGTGTTGTGAGCAACTGGCTGAGACATCAGTCCAAAGATTTTTACGCTGAGGGAATACCGAATCTTGTGTACAGATGGGGAAAGTGTGTGACAGTGCTGAGAAACTACGTTGAAAAAAATGTAAGCTTCTATCTGTATTAGAAGTCCTTATACCGAAAAATTCACCTTATTTATT
>OZ038502.1:70976052-71003552 GCA_964036315.1 Acanthosepion esculentum | reverse complement strand
GAAATAGTTGTACCAAAAAAAATTCCATGTTGTTCCAAAATATTTGTTCCAGTAGATAAAAAAAAACTAAAAAGAACAAAAAAATCATTTATTCCCATACTCAACAGTAAATGAGTAATATTAGTGAATTGTCATATGAATAAGTTTGAAATATATCGAAACTGATATACATAAACAGTTAAATTAATAGCAAAAATAATTGGGGAAGGTTTAATTTAACAAAAGTAGTTTTTGTTGCAACTCTTCAGAAATAGAAATGGATACTTCAAGTTTTCCTTTCTTTCAAGCTTCTCTGTCCCGGAGTTTATAGTTGTTATCGCCGTCAACTAAAATAACTTGTTCCATTGCTAACTGCAAACTTAGAAAAGTATTGTTAAGCTTCGACTTCTGAAGTTTATTGAAGCTTTCTTCCACTGCTTCAATGAGCTGGTCAACATTATTTGGAGGTTGCTGGTGCTGAATTGATTGAATTGCATTAAAATAACCCAGATCAAGGACATTGTGATCAGGACTATTTGGACGCTGGCAAACTAATTCAATTTGCAAATCCAGACGTTCTGCAGCTACGTTTAATTCATTTGCAACCTGTTTTATTGCACCACGCTTCAGGACACGATCTGTGGATCTTTCCAGCAGTGCTTGCAACACAGCACTACGTTCATTATTTGTCAATTCGTGCTTCTTGCGATTTCATTTAGCATTTCTGCAAATTGGCTTCTCTTCTCCCATCATAATCCCTTGCCAGCCGGTGGTCTGAAAAAAAAAACAATTTTAATGTGGTGAAAAGTGATATAATTTGCGCTTCAAATTATTCTACCAGAATAAGCTAATATAAATATTTGAGGAACATCAATGCTATCCTGTTAATGTAAACGGCAAACAATTCAACTAAGAATTAGTATATTCCACATGAGATTTCCGGCTATGGAACAATTATTTCGGAACAGAGGGAGTATATAATAACATAATATATAAGAAACTAATATAATAATATATAAGAATCATTTTAACAGAGGGCAGACAGTGCGCTACTGCAATCCGAAGGCACATTTTGATAGCTACATATGCCTTCCAAAAGTTAAGCAGAGAAACAAAAAATCGTTTGAAACAATGAGTACTGAATGATTACTCACTTCTCCTATATGGCAGAGAATGATAGATAATTTTCTCATATGTGGGGAGTTGAGGTATCATAAAAATCGTTTTACAGGATGATGAGTATATCATGAACGTAACAAGTTTTTGGGAATCTTGGTCCTTCGTGCAAGCAAAAATCGGAGTGTCAAAACAACGGGGTTTCCTTTGACACCGCTATTATTTTAATTACCTTCACTTCTCGACAATGTTGTTTTAAAAGGCGATTATTTGAATTGTAATCAAACCTAAACATATGATGAAAGAGAATTTATACATTTTCTTTTGTTATTGAGAAATCAAAACAAAAATATTAAACACTATATTTTTATTAGATTGTTTATTTACAAGAATGATTTTATATTTTTCAACATTCTAAAAACTAATAAAATTGTATTAAAACTAATGCAAAGAATATTTACCATTTAACAATTTATAAAGGCATAATTATGAAAACAATTATTTATTCATATATTTATAAATATTTACTTAGTTTAAGAACATATATGAATCAACCATAAGGAAGTCTTTATTATTTACCATTTTTTAAAGTTTGAATCGATTTACTGATGTTTTAGCAACTATTCCATTAAACGAATAAACAGTGTAAATATCTAATACAATATAAATAAAATACAGTAAATAATTAATACAATATCAGCGCTTGTTGTATATAAAGAGAGTTACCAAAACGCGCTTGGCGTTTTTCCAGATAATGTGGGAAGAAAGGATACGCAAATGAGTGTGTCATTTGAGGGGAAATTGGTGAGTTGGAACGGGGGGGCATTGTTCTTTATCAGTGCAGCTGCGTTGCGCGCACACATATCTCGAGCAACAACATTCGAGGTGAGGTGGTCTACTTTAAGACTTTAAGGTGTGTTTATACGTAGGTGCACCAAGTCTCCTATATCAGGTCTTTGGAGATAATGCTCTGAGTGAACGCTCGAACAGGCATTGGGTACAGGAGTCCAGGTCGAGAAATCTGTCACTTTGTGATAAAGTCCGTTCATATGTCCAGGATGATGAGGCTCCGAAGGCAGTGATAAAAGTGGTCTACACCCAAACCTGTGGCGAGTTTTCCAAACGCTTCCGAGTTTCTGTTGAGTCAGTTAGATATCACCTGCACCGTATAGGGTAGGCGTACAATTGGGTACTCCTCACAGTGTCAAAGACTAACAATCAACAATGAATGTTTCTTGTTGCTCCCCCGGCATCGCAACCTAAGCATATTTGATCGAATGCTCACCAGTGACTAAAAGAGGGTATTGTATCATAATCTCAACTGTGCCAAAAATTAATTGTCACCATGGATTCCAGTGATTCAAACCACCACGCAAGATTATGTGGTAGGCGAATCGTCAAGTAGTGTAATATGCGTTGCTACCAACGGGCCTAACCATCACTGCGGACCTGTAGTCACAGCACGTGGAACTCGAGCAACGTGCACTGAAGCAAAAGGAGCCAACATTGGCTGATCGCAAGGGTGTGCTGTCCCTCTATGACAGTACAATCTCGTATGTGGTGGCCAAGGATACCCTAGGGCGACTTGGAGGGGAGGCACTGTACCATTCACCATACTCAATCGATCTTGCCCCAAGAGATTACCACCTCTTTCATCCACTGGACAACGAACTTCATGGGAAACTATTGGCAAATGTGACAGTCTTGCTGCAGGCAGTCACTAACATCTTTGCATCCAAGACACCTGATTTTTAGCAGCGGGGCATTGAGCAGCTGGAGAAAAGTTTCCCATGACTTCTGGATGTCGATGGGGATGACTTTCAGTACTAACTAGATGTCAAATATTCTGTATACCTTTTCTCCTAGAAATTCAAAAACCGCAAGGACCTTTTTGGTTACACACACACACACACACACACACACACACACACACACACACACACACACACACACACATATACATATATATATATATATATATATATATATATATATATATGACAAAGTAGAATTCATGTAATGAATTCATGTAATGCATTTCATCCCTTAGGTCTTCATCGAACGAGGTTTGTTTACTTTTTCTTTTTTTGTTTCTGTCATCATTGTTAATAAATACCCCACAATATGTTAACGATGTTTTTTTAAAACATTAAATTCATAACATCTCTCATTCGTGCGCATGTGTAGTGGCATCAACGTAAGCAAACCTACTCCGATAAATATCTAAGAGATGAAATGCTTCACACGAAATGTTTTTTATACTCATTCATACACCTTGTCTCTAAAACTGCTCTTGATATATTAAAAATATATATATATCGTTATCCCATATATTATATCTATATGTATATAAAGTTGCAGCCTCTGTATTTCTATCTGTTTGTTATTGAACTCCGCCAAGGGTTTTGGAGATAGACCACATAACCGTATTTATTCTGAAAGTACATTACTCAAGGTACTTGGATAATTATATTTCATTTTGATCAAAAGGGGAACTTCGGGGGCACAAACACCCACTGTTTTTTTATCCTTTGATATAGATTTAAATTGAAACAAGGAAATGGCTACTAGGGTACTTGGATAAGTATATTTCATTTGAATCAAAGGGGATCCAGTGGGGTGACAACCCCTCAATGATAATGTTTACCCTTTGATTTAAATTAAATTTAAAAAAGGGAATTAATCCTATCCAAAATATAGAAAGAGAAAACCAGAAGATGGAGTTCACATCTACAAAATCAAAATGTGACAAGATGGATGTCATGTTGAACAAGAAATCACCAAACAGCGTGCAGTGCCTTGCAATACATAATTTTGCGAAAATTGATCTGTCATATCAGTGTTGAAATCTGTTCATCAACTCATACAAATACATATCAAAAGTGTCAGATCAAGCTGCTTTTGCATAAATCTCGCACTGAATACTTTTTCCCTTTGATTCAAATTAAAATTTAAATTTGAACAAAGGAATGACACCTATCAAAGATATAGAAGGAGAAAGTCAAGTCATCTCGGCGAGATCATTGAATAATAGTGGAATGCTTTATTTTTCTACAAATTATAACTATGATTTAAAATCAATCATCATTTTCTTGTCAAAGAATTGTGTGACACGCAGCAAGGCGCAGATAATTCAGTTAGTTTGTCTTTATAGTAGAGCCTAATATATTTGAACACTTCCCAGCCTATTTCTATTTCTACCCTATCAAGAAAACCATACGCTTCGTACCATTTGGTAATTTCTCTTGTCCTAAAATTAAAAGAAAATCAAAACGAATTTTACTATTATTAATAATTTTTGTATGATAAATAGATAAGTTGATGTTTTCCTTAGACCAGTGGTCCCCAAACGGAGAGGCACGCCTCATAGTAAGGCGCGCTTCGGGGGTGCGGCGAAGGAGGGATAACAGGTGAGGCTGAATGATTGAAAGAGAATCAAATATTTAGAATACGTTAAAAAAAATTCACATGCCAAAATTACACATGATTTCAAAATTTTAAATTTTATTATCGATTACTTGCAATTGCATACACATGTCCCAGTATAAATAGTTATAAATAATTATTGAGAGATTTTAACATTGTCAGAGGTTTGCATTAAATCAAGTATTAAGAATATATCAGGTCATCCCTTAAGTTCTGTCCGAATTTGAATAAAGAAAACAAGTGACCAAATGTTACATTTAATTACAGATTAAATCAACAATGTATTTTCCCTGATTATCTATAACTTCCTTCCATCTATTAACAAGGTTACTAATTCCATTACTGTAAAATTATTTTAGCTTTGATTAGAACAACTCACAAATGTCAGTTTTAACCTCTACCTGTGTTACAAAAGATGTTTCTTCCAAATGATTCTGTAATCTACGAAACAAATGGTAGTCTGAATGAGCAAGGTCGGGAGAATAAGGTGGATGAGGAATTTTCTCCCAACCAAGTTCTTCGATCTTTTGTGACGTGATTCTTGCTGTGTGTGGTCGCGCATTGTCCTGATGAAACATCACCCGTTTCCGATTCAATAGAACATGTTTCTTTCCTCAAAACTTGGTTCAAACGCTCTAATTGCTGATAGTATATTTGAGCATTAATTGTTGCATTAGGTGGTAAGAATTCAAAGTGGATTATTCCTTTGCAATCCCACCAGATTGAAAGAAGAACTTTTTGCTCATAAAGTTCTCTTCGCGGCTACCAAGCCACTGTCTACGACGCTTAACATTTCGATAAAAGATCGATTTTTCGTCGCCAGGTACAAGTCTATCCAAAAAAGATGAAACAAGTTGGCGAGAATGGAGAGAAGAGCAGATGTCAACTCGGGATTTGAGGTTGTTTTCAAACAATTCACGAGGCACCCATTTTCCAAATTTAGTCACTTTTCCAAGTTGTTGAAGATGATGAACAGTTGTATGGTTTGAACTGAGAACCACGGCCAATTCCTCAACTGATAAAGCAGGATTTTCTTCAAGGGCTGAAAACTCAAGAAGCTTTTCATCAAACTCAACTGGATGTCCGGTTCGATCTTCAATTTCAAGAGTGAAATCTCCACCTCTGAATTTTGCAAACAATCTTCTGCAAGTTCTTTCATTCACACATTCCTCTCCATAAACTGAGTGAATGTTTCTAGCCGCTTCGGCTGCTGAGTTTCCTTTCTTGAACTCATAAAGCATTTATGTGCCTCAAATGATTCTTGGGTACTTCCATGTTAGCAGGATTTAATCAAACAAAATTTAATTTATTGTTCTCTGAAAAAAAAAATTCATCAGTTTAAATGCATCTAAACATAAAAAATAATGTTCAGCTTCATTAGACTTTATGAAATACTCTTTACATTTCGTTCATTTTAACAAAAAGTTAAAATTCGGACAGAACTTATGGGATGACCTAATAGATAAGTAAGGTCTGCAAATTGGAAGAGAGAGTTATCGATAATCTGACTTGGAATCTAAGTTTATCTCTCTTTAATCCTCTCTCTGTTTTTTTTTGTTTTTTTAATTTTAAATGTACTTTTTATCACATAAAATTTGGTGAGGTGCATAAACATTTTCATTCCGAATGCTATGCAAAATATTAAGAAATGGGAAAATTTCTTTAGAACAAAGATTAGGCTACTGAAATGTTACGTAATATCACCCCCGTTATATGGCAGTGAATAATGAATAATCTATTCATAGATGAAGAAGACACTTGAGGTAACACAAATCTTAATCTACAGAAGAATGCTGAGTATATCATCTCCGGAACATGTTAGCAATGATTAAGTTTTAGAGGAGGTTTAAATAAAAAATCAAAACATATGCTTAGAATCCGAAAGTGACCATTGAATTTTCTCGAGCATATAATGAGGAAAGAGGGCTTGAAAAATTTGACACTCACAGGTCATATCGAATGCAGAAGGGACAGATGAAAGTAACGTATGACCTAACTAGCCTGTGTAAATCTTTCACAGAACTGTGATTCAGAGAGATAGGAAAACGACAAATTTTATTAAGATCTAAAAACGACAGAAGATGAAAAAGAAAAAAGAAGAAAAAGAAGAAGAAGAAAAAGAAAAAAAAGAAGGGGAATAATAATAATAATAATAATAATAATAATAATAATAATAATAATAATAATACAAGGACCTTGAAATAGAAATCTCAAAAATGTGGCACATGGGAACATCAACAATTCCTGTTATAGTTGGAACCCTTGGACTGGTTGGAAAAGATTTCATTAGGCAGATTGAAGGAATCCGTGGAAGTCCATGCCTCAAAGAGATACAAAAAATTGTTCTGACAAGTACAGTCCACACTTTACGAAGGGCTTTATCTATGTAATTATTTTTTGTTTTATATTTTTTTTTTTTTTTTGCAGTGGAAAGTGTCATGATGCCATTTCTAACCTTAACTTCCTGGGCGAGACCCGGAAAGAAATGTGTAAACGCCAGATATCAAAGGAATTTATATAATAATAATAATAATAATAATAATAATAATAATAAGAAGAAGAAGAAGAAGAAGAAGAAGAACTAGAAGAGGAAAATAATAATAATAATAAGAAGAAGATTAGGAGTAGGAGGAGGAGGAGCTGGAAGAAGAAGAATTTTTCAATATCTTAAAAAAGTTGGAAACCTTAATCAGAGAGATATTATTGAATAAATCGAAACACATATCTCTTTTATTAAGTTTTTGGAATAAGAGATTAAGTTTCGCTTTACAGATAACCTCTGCGTAAGAATGTATTATTCACAATTTTCAACCAAGTCTTCATTGTCACGAAGGGTTGAAAGGTTGTTGTTGGATGAATAGAAACGATAAATTGATAAAAAACAAATCCGATCAAAAATAGTTATGTAGGAAAGAAGATTAAAAAAAAAAATCGCTTGATGTCTTTATTTCTATATTTTGTAGTATTTATTTTTAATTCCCGATTTGGAGTTCATTTCCATCATCCCGGCCTCGTCTTTCTCGGGGAAGAGAAGTGATATTTAGATTTTCAATATCTTTTCAATGACGTTATACTTTCATGTTTTTTTTCTTGTTTTTTTTTTGTTTTTAAATATATTTGCTTTATTTCTTCCTTCATTGCTTATTCAATTCTTGGTTTTTCTCTTTATCTTTCTTTTTTATATTTCTTCATGCAATTTATTTATTCATAAGTTATATAATTTTAATTCATTCCTCTTCCCTTCGTCCGCCCGTTGTTTAAATGATGATCATCCTGGGTATGACGATAAACTACATCCGCGTCCAGGGTAAGACGATAAACTACGTCCAAAAGCAAGGCCTCTGACCAGGAGGCTTTGAGGAGCGTGGAACCTCCTCTTAATTGCTGATGTTCCCAGATCCACTCTGACCCGGGGTGGTAGCACCTGTTAGGGTCCCAGATATGGGCAAATAGTTAACACCCAAATTGAGATAATACCATTATAAAAGTGTAAAAATAGGTTTTAATACCAGAAATACTTTGTAAAAAATATTATTACCAGAAATAATTTTTGAAGAAAAAACTATTGCCAGCAATACGTTTTTGAAAAATCATATTACCAGCTATACATTTTTGAGGAAAAAAATATTAACAAAAATAGATTTTTGACAAAACAAAAATATTACCAGGGGAAAAAATGTTGTCGGCTTTAAATGACCCATTGAGGTTGATATGCCGTAAACCAAACCAAACCAAACCAAATTTTTAAATGATGAGATTAGTAGATATGCAAAAATAAAAACGGGTATGAGACAAGAATGTGTCTTCTCAACGGACTTATTCAATCTATAGAGTGAGACGATTCTGAGAGAATCATAAGTCCTACCAGGATTCATTTTTTGGGGCCCCAACCTTAGCAACATAAGATATGCAGATGACAGAGTACTGATAGCAGACACGGAAAGTAAACTACAGGAAGTCCTACTGAATGTATTGAATGAAAGCGAAAAGAAAGGATGAAACCTCAATAGCAAGAAGATAGAATGCATGGTCGTTAGCAAAAAGAATAACCCAACAGGCAAATTACAAACTGGAGATACTAAAATAAATAAAGAAGTAGAACAATTTAAATATCTGAGAAGTGTTTTAACAGAAGACAGAATGTGCGACACTGAAATCGAAAGGCGTACTGGGATAGCCAACGACTCATTCCAAACAATGAGCTAAGTATTAAGAAACCAAACTAATTTAAAAGAAACAATGAAAAGAGTATTAAACTGTTATGTAATATCAGTCCACTTATATATGGGAGTGAATGTTGGACAATCTACTCTCAGATGAAGATGAGACTTAGAGAAACAGCAATGTCGTTATACAGACGGATGCTGAGGATCACATGGGTCGAACAAGTGGATTCCATTTTCTTTAAAACTTCGTCGTTGCTCACTTGTTCGACCCATGTGATCCTCAGCATCCTTCTGCATAACGACATTGCTGTTTCTCTAAGTCTCATCTTCATCTGAGAGTAGATTGTCCAACATTCACTCCCATATATAAGTGGACCGAGGAGGAAGGAAACTTATACTTAACAAGGACTGAGGAGGAAGGAAACTTATACTTAACAACACGAAGAGACAGTTTAAATTTCTATGTCGCATAATGAGAAAAGTAGTCTTGGAAAATCTGATACTCACAGGACAGATTGAAGACAAGGCGATAAGACGAAAACAACGCATAATATACATAGTGGGCTTGAGACGATGGAACAAATTTTCGGAGATATAACAAAAAGACAAAATTTAACCGTAAGTACAAAAGACAGGAAGTTTGGAGAGCTAGGATCGCTTTTGTCTGAAAAGGACAAAGCAGTTGATATATTTCATTTATTTTTACATCATTCGGTTATATTTGTTATTACTTTCATTCATTATCTCTTTTTTTATCATTGTATCTTTTCATAATTGTTGTTGGAATGAAAAACTACGCAGGTGTAGGCTTTAAGAAAGCTTTATTCAATTGAAAATACAAGGTTCGCGTATAGTGTCCTTCTGTAGTCCCAGTAAACAGCTCTCTCAAAAAAGAGAGTAACAAAACAAGGGGAGATCACTCATGATTATTCATAACAACTGTCTTTTCTTTATTTCATAACTTTTCTTTTTTTAAAAACTATTTTTCCATACTTTCTCTTATTATTTTGCTTGAAACTTTAAATATTTTTTCTTTTTATTCTCTTTCTGTAAACTATTAATTATGTTCTTTTTAGTTTTATATTTTGCCTGTTGTGTATTTACATTTTCTTTTAACATTTTCTAGAAAGTTTTACTTCAATTTTAATTTTAATTTAATTTTAGATTTAATTTCTATGTTTTTCATTTTACTTTTCTTACGGTTTTACTCATCCTCATTTCTGTTTTTAAATTCACCCCTTCTTTTCGTTTTATTTTTTATATTAATTTTCTTTGTTTCCTTTTTCCTTTTCTTTCATTGTTTCTTTCCCTCATTTCAGTTTTTAAATTTACCCCTTCTTTTCATCGTATTTCTTATATTTATTTTCTTTATTTTTCTTTTTGTTTTTCTCTTGGTATTTTTTTTCCTTCCGGAATTTCAGTTTTTAAATCCACCACTTTTTTTCGTTGTATTTCTTATATTTATTTTCTTTGTATTTCGTTTTTTAATTTTTTCTCTTATGTACATCTCTTGTTTTACTTAATATTGTTTCCTTTTTATTCAGTTTTCGTTTACTTCTTTTAATGCAGTTTTTATTATTTTTATTATTGTTTCTTTTTAAAAAATATTTATGACTCAATTCTTTCCTTATTCTTTCGTCACTTTCTCTTTCATTGTTACTTTTTTAAACATTTTTTCTTCATAGAATTATTTTTTATTTCTTGTTCTATTCCTTCTTTACAGATTTCTTCACCTTTATCTTTTTTCTTAATCCATTCCTTAATCATTATAATCTTTTTCTTCTTCAATTTTTAACTTAACAACAATTTTCTCGCACTTATTATTTTGTTACCTAATTATTTTTTTTTCTTTCATTTTATTTCGCCTTCATTCCTTTTCATAATTTTTATCATGTATTTACTATCCATTTTTATTTATTAACCACTTTTTTCCGACATTTACTTTTATAATTTATTGTTTTATTCCTTCGTTGCATTAGTTTTCTGTTTAAATATTTTTTTTTTACTAATTCTTTCCCTAAACACTTTTTTTAAATCAATTTCTGAAATTTTTAACCATGTTTCTTTCTACATTTTGTTAGTCATTTCCTTATACTTTCTTTTAGTTTATTTCCCCTTCGGTTTTTCCTCTTTCCTTATTATTTCTAGTCTTTTTCTTCCGTTTTCCGTTTTAACCATTTGTATGCTAATATTTTGGAGATGTACAGCAGAATAATGGATAGCGGCACGGATTGATGAATCGGAGAGCCGAGTTCAAATTCCAGTCTGATCCATTAAATTCACTTACGTGATAATACCCCTGGGAAAGGTATGACTCCTCTCCTTCACCGTCAGCTATGCGTAAATATTAGGTCGGTGCAAAAATAATGTCGTTTTCTCACATGAAGTTGAACGTCAAAAAACGACATTATTTTTGCACCAACCTAATAGTAAAACAGACTAGGAGAAGAAAAAACTTTGAATTCAGAACCAGTCTGGAAAGTGTTGGGCTCCGTCAGGCTATCTTCCTCAAGAAACAACACCACTTCTACTGCAGCTCAATACATACAGTGCTAAAATTCTAACATTGTATTCTATTCTTTTTATTTCTTCTTTTCATTTTACTTCGTTTTATCTGGGGTTTTTTTACCCAATATTTAATTTATTTTCTCTCATTTTAGCTTTTTAAACATTTGTTCTACATCTTTTTCTTCCTTATTGTTTTCTGACCTTTTCCATTTCCTTTCCTTTTAAGTTTTTCCTTAAATGTTCTTTTGTCTTTTGTCTGTTTTACGTCCATCTTGTTTCCTTTTTTTATTCTCTTCAACTACGCACGTATTGTCTTTTTATATTCTTTCATTTGATTCGTTTCATCTTCTTTCTTTCTCTACCTCATTTCTTCTTCCTTGCAGCGGTTATTTATTTACCTTTCTTTCTTATCATCAAATTTTGATTATTTCCTCCGAATTCATTAATTTTCTTGCACACCTTTACATTTTCTATTCTTTCTTCATTTTATTATGTTTGTCTTTCCATTTTCTTTTCTGTTTTCATGTTATTATTGCATTGATTCTAGCGTCAACTTCTTGCCTCATGTTTCTAAGATCTATTCTCACGTTTTGTTCGGCTTTACTTTTTAGTTTTCCACTTGACCCGTCACGTCCGTATTCACAACACCCTTCTTCTTCTTCTTCTTGTAGTATGTTTCTTGTGGTTGTTCATCTTCTTCCCCACATCACTCATTGTTTCTTCTTGGCCATCTAGTTCTTCTTCTCCTCTTCCTTCTTTTTTTCTTCACGTATGTTAACGTGCCCTCCTTTCTTCTTCTTTTTGATCTTCTTTCCCCATATTTCTTTCTTTCTTTCTTTCTTTCTTCTTCTTCTTCTTCTTCTTCTTCTTTTTCTTCTTCTTCTTCTTCTTCTTCTTCTTCTTCTTCTTCTTCTTCTTCTTCTTCATGTATGTTAATATTTCTCCTTTCCTGTTTTTATCCTCATTGCATTCTTTTACCTCTCATTGCCACCATCTTTTTTTTCTTATTCTTCTTCTTCTTTGTATTATTATTATTATAATTATTCACATATGATATTGTTTCCTCTATTCTTGTAGTTCTCTTTCTTCTTCCCTATATACCTTATGTCTTCTTCTTCTCCTGTTCTTCCTCGTCTACCATTTTTTTATTGATTCTTCTTCTTCTTCTTCTTCTTCTTCTTCTTCTTCTTCTTCTTCTTCTTCTTCTTCTTCTTCTTCTTCTTCTTCAAGTACGTTAATATTTCCTGGTTCTATTTCTTCTCCCCAACTACCTCCATTGCTTTTTCTTCTTCTTCCTTCTCTTCTTCTTCTTCACTTATGTTAATACCTCTTTCTTTCTTGTTGTTTGTTTTTCTTCTTCTTCTTCTTCTTCTTCTTCTTCTTCTTCTTCTTCTTCTTCTTCTTCTTCTTCTTCTTCTTCTTCTTCTTCTTCCCTATATCCTTTATTGCTTCTTCTTTTTCTTCTTCTTCTCTACGTGTGTCAATTTTATTTCTACTTCATCCTATTTCTTTTCCTATAATTAGACGGAAATGACCTTTTTACCTTCTTCTTTTGGTTGGGTTCTGGTTCTTCTTCATTTTCTTCTTGCTGCCACATTGTGCCCTTTATTTGCTATTCATCATTCTTCCCTCATTTCCTCGTCTTCCACCTTCTTCTTCTTCTTCTTTTTCTTCACTTCCCAAATCATTTTCATTTCAACCTTGCAGCTTGACTTCATCTGTTTACTTATAAATCAAAAGTTATAAAAAGAAACGTGTGTTGAATCTTATCGATTGTAACTTCAACTGAGACAGCGATGCGAAAGAAAATAACAGGAATTCTTAAAACATAAAACGCTTAAATGTTGGGCGTCTAGCAAAAATAAAAACAAAACCAGTAGTCACTAAGCATTTAGTATACTCAATATATTCTTACGTATATGCTTATCGTTGGAAAAATGTAGTGCGTACTGTGAACATGAGAATATATGGGCAAACATACACCTATAAATTAGATGTTACAGTTATAAAAAATATATATCTTTACACAAACGTACATGTACACTAACTATATATATATATATATATATATATATATATATATATATATATATATATATATAGATAGATAGATAGATAGATAGATAGATAGATAGATAGATGGTAATTGTAATGTTCGAGAATGCAGAGGCTGGGCTGGGATGGTCAGGGATTTGTCAGAATACCTCGGGGCGCGGTCTTCTGACAGTGACGGATTGCCTTTTTTTCCCTAAGTTTTCGATATATATCCAAAGCGGTGCAAATTCAAAACAGAGCCGGAGGAATTTTGAAGCGTCGATATGTTTCCCCACAGAGGTCCGAGAGTCAGGCTAAGACATCACGCTGAGGGGTGCTAAGACAACGAGCGGCATGAGTTCCCTTGAAGTTCTTCCTCCTGTTTCTTCATGGAATCCATGCTGCCACGTCTGTCCCTCTCGTCTAACGAAACGTGAGAGAAAAATAAACCGTCTAACTCGTTGATCGCATCTATGCAGTAGCGTTTGGGTCCAGAGCAGACAGGGGACACAAGAGCCGTTTCCTTATGAGGAAACAGTCGGCATTCATCGATAAGAAACGAGTGCTGACTGATGTTGGTTGATATTCTTACACAATCGACTGAAATTAAAGCCTACAGACGTTGGATAAAATTGTTGCTAATATACCTTAACTGAATTTTGTTTTTATAAGCACTTCACCCCATGCCAGGCGGGAGCGCCACTCGTGGTTACAGAGATTGAAAAGAAGTGAAAAGAAGTGAAAAGACCAAGGGGATTAAAAAATAGTGAAAAAAGTAGAACGGGGATAAAGGTATGAGAAGGTGACATTACATTTAAATTTTTGAGGAGTATTATAAAAATAAAGAAAGCAAATAAGAGGAAGGGAGTTCTACTGTCGGGAAGTGCGAGTGAAGAAGCTGTTGGAGTAGAAGAGGCGGTTACATTTAACTGTTTAGGCAATAAAATGATGGGAGCGAGATATCAAACTAGTTGCACGCTTAAATTCATGTCTTCGGGGCACCAGTGAAAATAACACGTCAGCAAAGTTGGCATGAAAATATTTGTACAAAAGTCAGACGGAATCCACAGCACGTCTGTGAGAAAATCACTGAAGTCGATAAGCCAATTCAGGACCGATCACATTACATATCCGTCTTTGGATTTCGTCGAGAATTTCGCGATGAACAGCGGGGTTGCCAGACCATATAAAGAACGGCATTCCATGCACGGACAAATGGTAGATTAGTAGATGTGAAGGCTGAATTCAGACGACAGAGAAAACCAACTTTCCTTGCAGTAGATGCAGATATTGATTCAATGTAGATGTTCCACCTCGGGTCAGTACAAATCGTGAGACCACGAAGGCGCAGTGAGACCCTCTCGTGACATTGAGCATCAACCACGCTGATAAGAGGCAGGTAAGTTTATCTATGGTGGGTAAATGAGAGCAATTTTGTTTTGGATGTATTAAAATTTACAAGCCATTTCCTGCCCCAGTTAACCACAGTTTGGAAGTCCTTTTCGAGACCAACGGCCAGGTTAACTTTGTCAGCAACGCCAGATTTACTACTAAGACAGGAGTAAATGATAATGTCCTTTTCGTATATGCCTACATATGACAGGAAGATCAGATGAAGGACAGAAACAATGTAGGACCCAGGATAGAGCCTTGGGGAACATCAGCGTTCGTATGAATGTGACTCGACGAAAAACACGTTCAGGACTACCGTCAATTCAGGGTTTGAGAGGAATGATTGCATTAAATCAAATGATATTCCTGTAATACCGTATGCCTGAAGCTTTCGTAGGAGGCTGGAATTGCCAAACCCTGTCAAACGTCTACGATATATCTAGAGCCACAGCTCTAGATATATTTGATATATTGGTATACATATTCAGTTATGGCCGTAAACCTTATTGGTTGGCCTGTCAAAGCGGTAACCGTATTTTTGTCAGAGAGTAGATCGTGGGAGGTATGATGCATAACCTCTTCGGCATTGAATAAAGCCTCGATGACTTTGCTGAAGAGTGATAGGAGACTGATAGGAGGGTAGTTAGATGGGTCAGAAGAGGGTCTCCTGATTTCTTAGAGAGAACAGAGAAGCAAGAATTAGCGAGACAATAGGTTTATAGTTTGGAGAGAACTAGAGCCAGTTCAGGAACACATTTCTTTAGGACTAAGGCTGATATCCCGTCAGCACCACTTGCTTTATGAGAGTCTAATTTAGACATGATGTGCAATAACATCGACTGGATATGCGCATCTCGGCCACCCCAGACTCAGTTCTAGTGGGGAGATCAAATGTAGGTACTCCGGATAAATCGATTGTTGAGAATTTCCGAGCAAAGTATTTAGCCTTATCAGCTGTGGATGTTAGAACTTCGAATTGATTGAATAGAGAAGGGATTTTGGGATTTGCTTTCTCCAGCACACGCTTGTAGAGCCGCCAATAATCTTTAGAAATGACCTTCCGAGATGTAGCACGTTGTTTCATTCTATAAGCAAACAGTAACTTTGCTTCATTGAGGGCACGCTTGCCCTCATTATGAGCAGAGACAAAGAGACAGAAGAATTTATTCCTATGGATTATGAGGAGGTAGGTGAGAAGCAAGAAGATGAGCGCAAATTAACTTGGTATTTTCTTGATGGTATGAAAGACTCGATGCCGGCTTTTCCCTAGGAGGGGTCCTCAGACGTACATGTTTGAACGGGATCATTATAAACCATATTGCAAGGGACGTCGCGAAGGAAATAACGGAACGGATAGCAGTCTGCGCGTTGATAACAGAAAGATATTCTGTTAGTGGTAGGTTCATAGCTGAAAGTAGGTTCATAGTGGAAGAAGTTATTAACAGACACAACCGCGTGATCAGATTTGACAAAAGGGTAGGGCTGCATAGCGCGACAAGCGTCGGTGACGGAGTTTAATCAGATATCGAGAAGGGAAGCGTTACGGTCAGGGTTTCTGGAGAAAAGCTTAGGAAAATCATTCACTTGCGTGAGGGATTGAGAGATTGAAAAGTTAAGGGTTTGGATGCAAGTGAGTTCATTTATAGATTGTTTAAGGCACGGTAGGCGTTAAAGTAACCAAACACGAATATTTTTGCAAACGGATATAGAGAGATGGCTCTGTCTATATTATCGGAAATGCTATCGAGTACACAACAGTCTTGAGAGGAAGGGGAACAGTAGAGAAAGAAGAAATATCTTACTGAATTGAGGAGAGATAGACGGAGATACATGTACGAATTGTCTGGAGATTCCAAAGCGAATTCCCTAGCTAGCAGGAAATGATCACGGGCATAAATTACAGTACATTATTTACAAAAATGTAGTCCTGAAACTCCTGACATGTACGTTAAGTCTCCATGTATAATACGCATTTTTTCTAAAAGCAATAAACAAAATTAGGTTTGCGTAATATGCACAGCTACAAAAAATCTTTAAAGTATTGTCGTTTTATAGGTCGATTTCAGTTGCGAAATGACTACTCACCACAAACGTACGACAGTTTGACAATAACATTCGGCGGTTGCCACCCCATAAGGATGTCAAATACAATGATATGTACCTAGCAATACTTACAAATGTAAAATAAAATAAGAATTGTCATAAAACTAAATTAGAATAATATTATTCTAAGTTTAAATAATTTAAAAAAAATAAGAGTAGGAAAATTTAGCTGTAATGAAACTGGAGAGGTACAGTTTATAGGGTTTGATTACTAAACAATGGTGCATATTATGCGTGAGTAGAAGCATTTTCTGACAATTTCAGCTCAATTTTAACGGTCCGTATTATACATGAATGCGTATTATACATGGGGAATTACGGTATATACTTATCTAGTTTTATCACTTAATACGTTTGTGCGTGTGCTCCAGTTATTTCTTAAAGTGTAAATTTATTTATTTTCGTCTACCTGTCTGAATCTTCGTGTAATCTTATAGAAAAAAATGCTCTCTCCAGCAGGAGTTGAACCTACACGTCTAAGGGCAGTGAAATGTACTGTTAAGCCCGGCCTGCCTTAACTATCTTGGCCCCGAAAAGCAGTCGGTCAATTTTGAGCCTTCAAGCGCCTTTTCTCCTGTCATACATCTCTCAAAACAATTTTAATGTCTGTACAGTTTCGTATCGAAAGTTTAGACAAAGATAATGTTAGTTTTTTTTTTAAATTAATCCGGCAGATTTTTTTTGCTTTATATATTATTTTGAGTGGATACTCATATTAGAGTAGAGGCTCCATGTATTTATTAAACAGTCGGATATATTTATTTTCGTCTGCCGGCCTGATTGTCCGAAAAATTTGGCGCACTCCGCAATTTAGAAAACAAATCGTGCGACGAATTTAGTCCTTTAGAATTTAAACCGACTAAGTTGAAGCTTACGTGGATATAACAAAATATGCGTCCGAATGAGAGAGGACGTTGATATATTATACTTTTAAATTTAATTCTATTTTGTTTAATATGTGTTTGAATGCGTTGTCTAGCATCTTTCGTTTAGATTCTTTTTTTTATTATTATTATGTCATTTTAATCACTTTTATTATTAAGTCCCCAACTTTGAAATAATTGAAGATATGTAAAGAAATGTGAAATACAGCAAGAACCGGAAAATTTACTGCGGGTGATCTAGCGATTAAAGCACTTTCTATACACCGTTTTAGTAAATTGCTTTCTCTTTTAATCAAAGACGTTTTTATAAAAATCGAATTTCTGGTCAGACTCGTTATGGTGTGTCCCTTCTTAACCCGTGTGGTAATTATCCAGCATTCTCTGTGTTGTAGCATACCTACGAACGATAGTGGGTATGTCCCCATTCGCATAAATACAGTAGTGAATACTGTATGTTGGTCTGCAGTGGGAGATTCGTTTCCAGCTGTGCTGATTAAACTTTCTGCCTCCGGGCAGAGAAGATCCCCAGTCGAGACTATGAAGGGCTCATTCTCGTCTCAGGAAACAGCATCCGGACCTCGTTTTATATGGGATCTACCGGGAATTTCTGGCCGAGTCTATGGGCTCGGATACCCCACAATAAATTCAGCCTTGTGCTACATCTAACCGCGTGGGGTGGTTGGTAGATATCCTGCAGTTGCAGATTCTTCTCCAGCTGTGCTGGTCAAACTCTCTGCTTCCGGACAGAGAAGAACCGCAAACAAAGCTATGTCAAAGGGCAGAGTCGTGTCTCGAAAAACAGCTACTAGACCCCGTTTTATTCGTGGTCTACAGCAAAATTTTCCCGATCGCACGGGATCGGATACCCCACATTAAATTCGGCCTTGTGTCACATCTGACAGCGTTCGGCGTTTGGTAGATATCCTGCAGTTAGAGATTCACTTGACTCACTACTAGCAGTTGACTACTTCTTCTACGCGCCGCTGGCGAATCTTATATATGTTGTTCCTGCCCTAAGTATTATCGTTCATTACCAACATTCGTTTGATTATTCTAATCAGTAACCTTCCCTAGGTTACAAAACTCTTTTAACTTGTAGGATTAATATTACATAGCAATTCAGAATGCACCCACGTAAGAGGAATTTAACATGATTTGCAGTTGGAATGAAAGCAGTAATGACACATACCCTACACATACACATATATCTTTCATAAAAATTCAAGATGTGTAATCAGTAAATACCAAGGCCTTCAAATAGCTTGATGTATGGATCGGTTAAAAGAAATTTAGTATAGGAAGTAACGCCATTGAACACAGAATAGGTTGTATTACCTGTAGTGTCGCCTAACAGCGTAAACAGCTACAAAAGCCAAACGCTAACCTAAAACTAGTGTCATTTTTAAATATTCTCGATAGATGAAGACTTTTGTATGGATACTATGCATAGCGCCAAACAGGTTCGGAAATATATAGACTGTCGGCTGTATGCAAACGATTTCTCAGATCGATGGTTAAAAATAGCTTCGTATAAGTTAAGCGTGTAAGTATCAGTGCGGACCATCCTGCCTCGCACGTGGAGGACTAACGCTACAAAATCACAAAGAACTTCACCGTTATGACAGAAAACATATCACGTGCGGACTTTCAACCGTGGCAGCAAGTGAATTGGAAACCCGTAAAGTGAAGAATGACATAATCATAAAGCTGACGTTCAATAGTCTCCTCCCTAAAAATAATGAAGGAAGGAAGCCTCTATCAATACTATCAACAGAATACATTTTATTCATTTTACCCTCAAAACGATAATGCCCCTAATACGCAAGGGGCAACTTTGTGGGCGATAATGCCCCTAAGACGCAAGGGGTAACTTGAAGGCGATAATGCCCCTAAGACGCAAGGGGTAATTTGTTGACGATAATGCCCCTAAGACGCAAGGGGTAACTTGGGGTGATAATGCCCCTAAGACGCAAGGGTTAACTTAGTTGGCGATAATGCTCCTAAGACGCAAGGGGTAACTTGGAGGCGATAATGCCCCTAAGACGCAAGGTGTAACTTTGTTGGCGATTATGCCCCTAAGACGCAAGGTGTAACTTTGTTGGGGATAATGCCCCTAAGACGCAAGGGGTAACATTGTTGGCGATAATGCTCCTAAGACGCAAGGGGTAACTTGGAGGCTATAATGCCTCTAAGACACAGGGGGTAACTTAGAGTGAAAAACTATGAGAAGACGTTATGGAGCAGACTTAAGAAGACAGGTGAATAACAGAAATGACACAGAAAGACAGAAGATTGCTTTTGGCGTTGTATTTAAATATTTGAATATCTTAAGTGACATCGAAGCAAGCAATCGGAATGGATTTCCACATGGGGCAACAATAAATTTTCATTATAGAATGTACGGTTCCATCTAGCTATTGTGAACTGGCGCAACAAAGCCAATCGCAAAGTACTGTAACAAATACGAGACCTCTCATAAATTGAGAATTTTCAACAACAGCAACAACTAAAAATGGATAGCACATGTAACTTGAAGAGAAAATAATATTACATAAATGTAGACAATCCTGTAGACCTGAAGTAGAAGCTGTAAAACGAAAGGCCCATCAATACTGGAAACCCTGACAAGAGTTACGTGATTTGTAAAACCTATTTTCCTGAAACCTTATTTGAAGAGAAAGATTTTATAAATTCCGTCTGAGATGATAACTACTCAGTTAACAAATGCTGATTGTTTACTCATAAGGAAAGGGATAATATTATCATTGCGATACAAAACAACATTAAGACCTTGACAGTGAGAAGAATGAGCCGTTTAACAGACAAAAATATAACAATGTTATATACCAACCTGCTCAAATAAATTCGCCGAGAAAAATATTGAGGAAATTCCGGATATTCAAAATTTGAAGATTACGTGTAATTCCTTTAAGAAGCTTATTTTGAGAGAGAGAGAAAAAAAATTGTCCATCAGATTAAAACCAACGTCGTTGTATACTGGGTCAGCTGAGAGTGTGTAGGTGTGTGAATATCAAAAATAAGACAAGGCCAAGAGAAGTGAAATAAACAAAGTTTAAATATATATATATATATATTTTTTGTTAGCATAGCAAAATATATTCAGATGCATACACTTAAGAGATTGATCATTTCATTCGGGGCAAGATAAACCGCTGAATATACCACATATTTCTGGTCTAAGTTGATCTCTCTGAAGTGACTCATCTATCTATCTAACTATCTATCTATCTATCTATATATCTAAGTCTTTTCATATCTATCTATCTATCTATATATCTATCTAAGTCTTTTCATATCTATCTATCTATCTATCTATCTATCTATCTATCTATAAATCTATCTATTTATTTATCTATTTATCTATCTGTCTATCTATCTCAGTCTGTTCATATCTATCTATCTATCTATCTATCTCAGTCTGTTCATATATCTATCTATCTATCTATCTATCTATCTATCTATCTATGTCAGTCTGTACATATCTATCTATCTCAGTCTGTTCATACATATATATATATATATATATGTATATATATCTGTCTATCTAAGTCTGTTCATATCTATCTATCTATCTGTCTATCTCCGTCTTTTCACATCTATCTATCTATCTATCTATCTATCTATCTATCTATCTATCTATCTATTTATCTATCTATCTATCTATCTCCGTCCTTTCACATCTATCTATCTCTCTATCTATCTATCTATCTATCTATCTATGTCAGTCGGTACATATTTATCTATCTATCTCAGTGTGTTCATATATATATATATATATATATATATATATATATATATATATATATATATATATCTCAGTCTGTTCATATCTATCTATCTATCTACGTCTTTTCACATCTATCTATCTATCTAACTATCTATCTATCTATCTTAGTCTGTTCATATCTATCTATCTCTCTCTCTCTCTCTCTCTCTCTCTCTCTCTCTCTCTCTCTCTATCTATCTATCTGTATCAGTCAGTTCATATCTATCTATCTCATTATGTCCCGATCTGTCTATCTCCTTATATTACTGCCCAAGACAAATTCCAAGTATTTTTCATAAACGATTTCACCCCAAGCAAGGCGATAAAGCCACTAGTACGCAAGAGGTTACTGAGTATGAAATAAAATGAGAAAATATCAATAAGGAGAAAATGATTCAGGATTCAGAAAGGCAGACGATAGCAATTGATGTTGCATTTAAATTTAAAATAAAGACCGTCGGCGACAGGGAAGCAAAAAGGTTGAAAAGATTTCCACAGGCGAGAAGTGAGAGAGAAAAAAAACTATCAGAATAGATCTTTCGGTTACATTCAAATATTTCAAGATGCAAAGGATGAGATCCATTTACCAATCCTGAAGGATGCTTAAAAGTATTCTATCGGTATACAAGGAGGAGTGTTCATCACAAGAATTGCCTCGAAAATAGTTATATATATATATATATATATATATATATATATATATATATATATATATATATATATATATATATATATATATATATATATAAGGAGGATTTGATAAATATAATTAAGTAATTCATCTAGTCTGAAACCTCAACAGAATGCAGAAAGCACTAGACGGCCGTTTCGTCCTATATTTGTGAGTGAGCGGCGCTATATTGAGTTTGATTTGCTACCCCTTCGTCACCGAGGCCCGTTGGAACAGTTAGTATGGTGTTTGCTTCAAAACCGGTAGTGGATGCGCACTGCTGATGAGTCCCAAATATAGGCCGTCTAGTGCTTTCTGCATTCTGTTGAGGTTTCAGACTCGATGAATTACTTAATTATATATATATATATATATATATATATATATATATATATATATATATATATATATATATATATATATATATATATATATATATATCAGTCTTTTCATGTCTATTTATCTATCTGTGTGTTTCTATCTATCTGAAAAGACACCCAGCCACAAAACAGTAAAAAACAAACGTAGGAAAATTATTACACTCATACACTAGCAACCCCGCTATCTAGCACTCTTCACAAGATATTCAACAGAAACACGTGACCATCAAGTACAGTGGCACAGCAAACATGACACAGATTTTGAAAAGCACAAAAGAAAAATAAACAGCAAACCACCTGCTCAAACGAAATCGGCCTGTAACAAGCAAACGAATGACACTTAATTGGTGATTGCTTGCTAAGCAATGTAATATATCAACCCACGGTAATATCAGCATATAACGAAGAAATATGTATATAGAATTCACTGCAGGTCCCTGGAAACAAAAGAAGCCATGCACACATTAAATCGTTTGCAAATAGTAAATACACCAACAATACGATGCTTTCTAAACATATATGAGAAATTACAAAAAAGTCATACCAAAAATATAAAGGATAATCAGGAAATCAGCATCATTCTACAGCTAAAATTACACAATCTGTAAACTGCAGGAGAAAATAGCTATAATCAATTTCCAGACTGACACAAATGAATAAATATACTTACTTCAAAATATAGACACGAAAAAGAATTACTATGTTACTTAAAAATTGAAAACTAAAAGCGAATATCTAGTGTAATACCACTACGATGAATGCAAATATATACATTATGCACACCGGAGATCATGCAACATTTTTTAGACAAAACCGAAACAAACCAAGTAAACCCTCTAACATCCGAAAAAAATATAAAAATAACATCAGAATAAATAAAAAAAGTAAAAAATAAACAAATGAACAAACTATGGATGCCCCACAAGTACATATAATACTAAAACTCAAGAACAAATAATTAAATAATAAATAATGAGAACAATTTTAAGAACACTATAAAATCATTAAAAATGACTGCATTCGGATCCACAATTATTTCTACTTTGTATCCTATAAAATAATATGACAAATAACCGTTACGATAACACATTACACTTTATTAACATAAAGCACTAGTGATCAACATATATAAATACTTGAGCCAAAATGCAACACACATGACCTGAAGATTACGTTCAACGATGAATAAGACTGTCTCGGAGTAGACCTCAGTATTCTATCTTACATTTACATACCTTCTATCTGTGATGCTGAACAATTTTACACATACATATTTAATTAAATATATGTGTGAGATTATTTATTAGGATTACTTACATTATTTACATTATTCGGACGGTTATCCTCATCTTCATTGCCATATTCACGACGTTTCGGCCGTTGTACGCTCCGGCCTTCTTTGGCTGAATGGAATTTCGATCCGTAGTTGTTATTACGTACACCCGGGTTGATTGTTCTAGTTCCACGTGCGATGCCTCTTTCAGATGTCTCAGTCATTTCCCTTTAACTCAACTCTACAAGTTGTTGTTTCCCCACTGCTGTAGCCTGGTATTGAACTCACAACTCTTTGGGTCTAGTCAGTGGATCTAATCAATGCCTTTATCCACTGGGCCATGTGTCCTTGAGGATAAAGGCGTCGGTTAGATCCCGTGACTGTAGCTAACTCCTACATCAACTAGACCAATGTGTCGAAGGACACTAGTGGTATGATTTTGTAGGCTTTTTATTCAATGTCAGATTGTTTCGATATTTTGGTATAACGAATATAAAAAGGCCTCAAAAGCTCACCGAGGTAATGTCCCGAGGTAATTATTGTCTGTATTTACACTTGTGTCTGTAGGTAAAAAATTATTGTTTTTGCACATTAGTCTATAGATAAAATTGGTCGGGTTTATACTTCAGTCTATAGGTAATCATCGTCCGGGAGTAATCTCACTTGTTTTATGATTACCTCCCTTTGGAGAACTCTTTCGTTTGTACACGACAATAAATAGTCACTACCTCTGCATCAGTTATTCTAAATAGAATAAAGATTCCTTAAGCCTTCCCTTGCTCTCTTTTGTTATTAGAGTTCGGTTTTCTACTTGTGTATATATATATATATATATATATATATATATATATATATATATATATATATATATATATATATATATATATATACGGTATTTAATGCCCAAATCGGTTTTTTATTTCATTTTTAAGGTAAGTGTCCTTTTCGCTCATTTTGATTTTTATAGCTATCATTAGAGACATATCATTATGGCCAGGTATAAACGTGTCTTTATCTATCCATTGTTTGGCTGCCATCGCATATCTGTTGATTATTGTGCTATTTTGTGATGCCAGTTATTGGTTCATTGCTACTGATTAATAAATGTCATTAACACATGTTTATCACCTCCATCAACTAGACAAGTGTCCCAAAGGATATCAGTGGTATGTTCGTGTAGGCTTTTTATTCAGTGTCAGATTGTTTCGATATTTTGGTATAATGAATATAAAAAGGCCTTGAAAGCGCACAGAAGTAATGTCCCCAGGTAAATACTGACTGTGTTTATACTTGTGTCTGTAGATAAATATTTATTTTTTATGCAAATTACTCTGTAGATAAAATTATTTGGGTTTATATTTGAGTTTATAGGTAACCATTTCCGAGAGTAATCTAACTTGTTTATGATTACCTCCGTTTGTACAGGATCATAAATAGTTCCTACGTCTTTATCAATTATTCTAAGCAGAATAACGATTCCTTAAGCCTTCTCTTGCTCTTTTTTGCTATTCAGTAAGTTATTTACCCTGCGTGATACACGCTTAGGCGATCATGTATCTTCCGATACATGACTGAGAAGGCAGATATTTTCCCAGATTGTGTTGACATTTCTTTCTACGGCAGACCAGTTGCCATCGAACCAATGCTATAGAACCCGGTCTGTCCTGCTATTTACCCATAGCTGGGTGGGAGAAGAAGATTCATACCTTTCCCACAGTATGTAATGGATTCGACTGGAATTCGAATTCGGCTTTCCGATTCCTCAATCCGAATCGGTATCCATTAATCCATCGTGCATACTCCTTTCTTTATTGCAGTTCGGTTTTCTACTTGTGTATGTAGATATGTTTTTTAATTAGGTTTACACTTGATTTTAAAGGTAAATATTTGTTGCGATTGTACTTTAGTCAGTTGGTGAATATAATTCTGAATTATACATGAGATTACAGAACAGATTTTAACCTTATTTGTATATGAATATAGAGGCAATAAATGGATCTGTTTGTTCTTTAGAATATAGAAAAAAATTGTTTGGATCAAAAATTGTTCGGAGTCAAATCTCATCCTTACAGCTAGCCACTTTGGTAGGCGAAAGCGGAGAAAAGTCAACCAGATCCCTGCAAAATTCTTCATCACAGAGACCAGGCTTCTCGGTAAACCGGCTCTAGAAATGCCGTCGAAACGCCTCGCATATATCATAAGTCCACCTCAGAGCAGGCAACCTCCGATGTATTGACCTTACGAATGTACCCATTGGAATCTCGACGAATTATGCGCCCATGTTCACGGCTTCGGTAGATATCTTGTTTAACATATGCCTAACTACTTGACCTATTTAGCGCCTCTAGCCGCGCGCCCCAGAGCCTGAGCAGCCCTGGGGGAACAGGTGCCCGAGGCCGCGCTCTCATAGCACCAGAGAGAGGGATCGGTGCTCGCATCGAGGCCAGCGCAACCGAGGGTTGCGGGTGCTGCGGGAGAATTTTGTTCCTAGCCCGGCTGTACGCGCCCGGGTCCCCACCTTAAAACAGAATTTGTGCCACAATTCGTCTTAGTGAGGAAACAGAGTAAATACTTATTCAGTAGGTGAATATTGTTCGGATTTATACATTAATCTATAGAACAGACTGTGACGGATTTGTACAGAAATATATAGGCAATAAATGGATTCGATAATTCTTCAGAATATCGAAAAAATGTTCGGATTCCTATTTGAATTTATGGGTAACGATTTATACTTGAGACCGAATGCATCGTCTCACGAATTTACGAACTTAAAATATGTAGAGAAAATGATTTGAGTTATTTTGTGTGGAGATCTGTTTATGGATTTGTTTATTCTTTAGAATATAGAAAAAAATTGTTATACTGAGAGGTGACCAGGTCTGGAGAACAGCTGCCCGTGGCCACACTCTCACATTGCACCAGAGAGATGGATTGGTGCTCTCACCGAGACGAGCGCAACCGATGCAGGCATTTTTTGTTCCTTGTCCGGGTGTACGCACTCGAGTCCCCACCTTATAAAAGACCTTGTGTCACAACTCGTCTTAGTGGGGAGACAGAGTAAATACCTAGTCAGCAGGTGAACACTGTTCGGATTTATATATGAATCGATAGATTGTGACGGTAATAAAAGGGATTTGTTTATTCTTCAGAATATAGAAAAATGTTCGGATTCATATTTGAGTTTATGGGGAACGACTTATACTTGGGACCGAATGCATGGTCTCACGCCCCTTTGCTGGGGGTTTCTGGGTCCTCTGCAGCGGGTGCAACCTGCTTATTTTACGTCCCGCCGACAGGACAGCTGTGATAAGATTTTACGAACTTAAAATATGTAGAGAAAATGATTTTAAATATTGTGTATAGAGAGACGAGAAATTATAGTAATTGATTTCATGTTAGTATATCTTATATAGGACATAAATGAATGCAATCGTCCGTTTATTTAAATAGGTGGAGTTAAGCGAAGTTGAGGAGGGTTAGCATTAGTTAAACTGCTAATTGTACATTTGTATAGTAAACCTCCTATGTCATTACTTTCCTACGAAGTTGTGTTCCTTATTTTTCTCCTATCTCGGAAACAAGAGATACATCAGTATAGTAAATATATCGTTAAAAAAATAAAAGGAAAAAAACAGGTGTGACTTGTTAGTTGTGGGATAGAGTAAAAACGTTCCCAGGTTATAGCAGCGTTTAAGTTCTTTTAACATTCATTCTAGCATTTATGATAAATAGAGGGACTTGCAATGTGCCACAGGTAGTAGCCTTAAAAGTGAATACGA
>OZ038502.1:70951052-70971052 GCA_964036315.1 Acanthosepion esculentum | reverse complement strand
AATCTATCATAATTGCAGGAACATAAGATCTATCATAATTACAGGATCATAATATCCATCATAATTGCAGGATCATAAAATCTATCATAATTGCAGGATCATAAAATCTATCATAATTGCAGGATCATAAAATCTATCATAATTACAGGATCATAATATCCATCATAATTGCAGGATCATAAAATCTATCATAAAATCTATCATAATTGCAGGAACATAAAATCTATCATAATTACAGGATCATAATATCCATCATAATTGCAGGATCATAAAATCTATCATAATTGCAGAATCATAAAATCTATCATAATTGCAGGATCATAAAATCTATCATAATTGCAGGAACATAAAATCTATCACAATTACAGGATCATAATATCCATCATAATTGCAGGATCATAAAATCTATCATAATTACAGGATCATAAAATCTATCATAATTGCAGGATCATAAAATCTATCATAATTACAGGATCATAATATCCATCATAATTGCAGGATCATAAAATCCATCATAATTGCAGGATCATAAAATCTATCATAATTGCAGGATCATAAAATCCATCATAATTGCAGGATCAAAAAAATCCATCATAATTGCAGGATCATAAAATCAAAATGCGAATAGACTTGATTTTACGAACAGCATCTAAAGACAGACGACAGTTTTCCGCATTCAATCACCGAGCAGCTAGTGTTACCAACGGGTGAAATTTAACAAAGCTTTCTCTTGAAACAGCCTTTCAGGAAAATGGGCTTCAAGTTCACTGGCTGTTATCGCTCTTTCCACTACTTACTGGCGCTTCCTTCTTAGCATATTTATTTGAAGCCATGATTATTTCTTTACTTTCCCCTCGGGTTAAATGCGACATTCAATTTAGCTTTGCAATGTTTGTCTGGTATGGAGAAAAAACTGCTGTATGGAAATTGAGCCATAACCCACTGGACCATGAAAACTATTTTGACCTCTTTCAAGAGAATTGACCCGCTCTAGGTCAGACATTACATCAGTACTATATCTTTGACTTGTAAAGATAAAGTTTGTCAGAATGTGTCAGTAGCAATAGTAAGAACCCATCATTTTTTTAAAATTTCCTTCCTCTGTTTTCCTTCTTTGTCTTTCTTTTTTATTTCTTGTTTTATTTCTTTTTCATTCCTTTCTCTATTACACACACACACACAAGCATATATATATATATATATATATATATATATATATATATATATATATATATATATATATATATATATATATATATGAAACATTTATTTGTCAGATTAACTTAAACCAGGAGACAGTTGTTTTAATTGCTCAATACACATAATGAAAGTAAAAATTTAACGTATAGGCTTTTAAATTTTAAAAAATACAGCATCAGCCAATTCCGCTACCATGGATTCAACTTTTAGGTATCCTCAGGCGATATAACACAAATGTTTTCCTAACGCTTTGTCAATCATATGTAAACTCAAAACATGAAGTGTGACAGAAAGGGAGTAGTAAGGCAAGAGGGTTGAAATTTTATTGGAGGGGCAATAAATAAATTATACATATTTTCATCTGGGAACTGAAAAGTACTTTTTCTGTGTATACATCACGACATTATTTCAGACATTTCATTTAGTAGATTCTTTTGGTCTGGAAATTTTATTATAGTTAATTCTTGCTTATTACATCACTACGATTGCTGGAAGGTTCAGCGCTTCATATTATTCTCCAGTTTACATTAGGATCTTTGTTATATATATATATATATATATATATATATATATATATATATATATATATATATATATATGTATATATGTTTCTTTCCTGCTTTCTTTCTTTCTTTGTTACTTTTCTCTTTCTTTCGCTTTCTTTCTTTTTCCTTGTCTTTCTTTTTTCTATTTTCTTTCTTTTGTCTTTATATCCTTCTTTCTTTTTCTTTCTTTTTATCTTTTTTACTCTTTATTTTCCTTCTTTTTCTTTCTTTTCTTTATTTTGATTTCTGTCTTTCTTTCTTTGTCTTTCTTCCGTTTTCCTTTCCTTTTTTTCTTTCTCTCGTTATGTCTTTTGCTTTCTTTCTACGGTACTTTTCCTTCTTTTTTTATTTATCTTTCTTTCATCCTTTTGATTTTTTTTCTCTGAAGATTCCAATGAAGAGAGAAGCTGTATACATTTTAAATCTCACATTCGCTATAATCATGAACTGGTTTAATAGTGGAGATCGTTAACCCTATCCCCAAAAGTGTCACTTACCTAAACAATAATGATAGTAAAAAGTTTTTTTAAACATTAAATTATATTTAATCACATCTTCCTAATAGCTGTCGGGACCTGTTAATCAGTTCACCCCGATCAAGGCGATAACGCCACTAATACTCAAAGGGCTACCGGAAGTGAAAGAGTTTAGTTTAGTTTTTTTCTTTTATTCTTTTTCCTTCATTTTTCTGCTTCTTTTGTTGCTTTTTCTTTTGTTTTCCTATTTATTTTTCTTTCCTTATTTCATTCTTTTTCTCTCTCTTATTCTTTCTTTTTCTTTCTTTCTATCTTGTTAATTCTTTCCTTTCTTTCGTGCTTTCTTTCTTTCCTTGTTCCTATTCTCTTTCGTTCGCTTTCTTTTGTCTTGTCTTTTTTTCTATTTTCTTTCTTTTTTTCTTTATAAGCTTCTTTATTTTTCTTTCTTTTTATCTTTTGTAATCTTTATTTTCCTTCTTTTTCTTTCTTTCTTTATTTTGATATATGTCTTTCTTTCTTTGTCTTTCTCCGATTTTTCTTTCCTATTTTTCTTTCTCTCGTTATGTCTTTTGTTTTCTTTCTACGGTACTTTTCCTTCTTTTTTATTTATCTTTCTTTCATCCTTTTGATTTTTTTTTCTGAAGATTCCAATGAAGAGAGAAGCTGTATACATTTTAAATCTCACATTCGCTATAATCATGAACTGGTTTAATAGTGGAGATCGTTAACCCTATCCCCAAAAGAGTCTCTTCGTAACAAGAATGCAAGGATCAATAACAGAAAAAAAATCAAAATTGGTAAAAATATATTTTCGCTGCGAATTTTCGGATCTGAAAACTTCAACTGAGATTTCAACATCAAGAAATGAAGGAGAGGGCGAAATATCCATGGAAAGAACATATGACGTTTTTTCCGATTTTTGAAGGAAAAATAACGGAAGGCTCATCCAAATTAAGTACTTTGACAGGAAGATGCGACTGCTGCTTGAAAATCCGAGGGTGATAAAAACAGTTTCATCCGAGATTTAATCGTACAACCATAGTACCCGTCAAATATGACGTGATTATTTACGTATGGATCGGTATTTCTGCCGAGGAGAGGATCAGAATTGATGCAGGGCGTTCTGTCACGGATCAAAATCACGCTTCTTCTAGGAACTTTTTCAAGGATCTCTGCAATACCTGTATACACCGAAAAATATTACCCATTCACAATATATATATATATATATATATATATATATATATATATATATATATATCCGATGCGATGAGAACGAAAGTAATATATAAATTCCAACGTTCGCAGCGTTAATTAAAAAAAGAGCTCAATACATATAGTACAGCGATAATTATTTATTTATTATAATTTTATCATATAGACAAAACCATTTTACTCACTACAAAGATGCAACTTGGTTTCAGTGCATTTCAACTGCACATCGACGTGTGAGGGTCGAAAATGTTTATGAACAATCCTGCTTGTAGGCAAGCCGGATGTGAAACGTCACTTCCTTTTTTCCATTTGTTTGAGTAAAATATGCATACAAAAAATATATATAAGTATCTGAGTGAAACAATAGTGGTTGTTTATAGCAGTTTGGTGATGGATGGACTGGGTGTTTACATCCGGCACATTCACATTATAATAAATAAATAATATATATATATATATATATATATATATATCAATGAAACATGTTTGAATGAAAATATGCTTCCTATATATATATATATATATATATATATATATATATATATATATATATATATATATATATATATATATATATATATATAGTTAAACCTACCAACCTGGCCAGCTTTCCCAGACGATCCGCTTAGGTGAAACCTTCGTATGTTTGTCTGGTTCACTAGGTTTGACTATGTCTGCTCTACGTTAGTATTGAGCGCTTTTTGTTAGTTGTTTACTCGTGTCGGGGTTTTTTCTTTGGGCTTTGAACCTGTATGTTGTACGATTATTTTCGACACACTTTCATGTTCCTGGCTCTTTCTTTTTTTAAAACTTTTTTTTTCCTTCGAGATTGATTTGATTATTGGCAAATCAAGAATTCGAAGGTTTCCCGAGACGAGTATAGTTACCTATATATATATATATAAATATATAGGCAGCATATCTTCATTCAAACATGTTTAATTAAGCAATATATGTAGATATATTGTGTGTACTTATTTTTATACTGATTCATTTCAGTTGTCTAATCAGTTTAATGATGTTAAGATGAAAACCATCAATGAGATGCCGTAGTTTTTTAATTTTTTTTTTAGCCAAGGACTTTCGACCGTTTCTAAGGCAAACTGCAAAAAAAAACAACATATTGTAAGTGCGATAACATCTGCATTATACTGTTTTTCACAAGGCTTATTTCTAAAAGAAATCCATAAAACAACAGATAAATTTAAGTTCTAAAATAAACATAACACGGCGGGAACCTACGTATCACAACGGAATGCAGATTCATCCTTAAGGCTAAATGTGAAAGTCAAGGTAAAATATAGAGCATTCTGAGCAATCTAATTTAATGGCTAATCACCGAAAATGAGTAAATGTTAAGGTTGTTGCTGACTTTTATACACACACACACACACACACACACACACAGACACACACACACACAAATATATATATATATATATATATATATATATATAGAGAGAGAGAGAGAGAGAGAGAGATAAATAGATAGATAGATAGATAGATAGATAGATAGATAGATAGATAGATAGATAGATAGATAGATGCAGCCTAATCAACCAGGATGTACTTACCAAGATTTCACCCAACGGAACTTCAGGGTATTAGCTATTTATACCGTGAAGATCTGTTAGGTGAAACCTTGGTACGTAGTTACTGGCTCATTAGGTTTTTTATACTTTGCTCGACTTAGTGTATTGAACACTTTTACGTTTTTCTTAATTTACCCGATTGGTGTTTCAGTTTTTCTTTTGGCTATGCATTGAGGTGTTGAGGGATTTTTTCAGCTAATACGAATATTTTTATTTTTATTGTTTATTGATTTTTCCCCCTGATACCAATTTGTTTAATATATTTTTATTTGCAAATTATACTCTCCGGGTCTTTTTTCACACCAGTAGGGTATAGGTATTAACATAATGAATAATAATAATAATAATAATAATAATAATAATAATAATAATAATAATAATAATAATAATAATAATCTTTGACCTCCAAAGATACTTGGAAAATACAGAAGATTGGATGATGGTATGTGTCAAGGAACATGAAAGTAGTAAGTGCCTTTACTCTGTAGTAAAGAAAACCGACAAATTCAAAATGAAGTTTCAAATGGGCGCAGAAATGCAAATACATCACTGTACACCGGCTGAAGCTGGAAAATACTTAAAAGAGAATGCAAAGACAAATGCGACCGACCAGATACAGAAACAATGGCATGATAAACCGCTCCACTGCCAATACTCTGCCCGTACCAAACAAGCTGACGTAGACAAAAACCGTACCCATCAGTGGCTACGTAGTGCATGGTTGAAAGCTGAAACTGAAGGTTTTATCCTTGCTGCACAGGACCAATGCTTGTTAACTAGGAATTATCAAGCACATATACTAAAATACTGTGTTAGCCCAAAAAGCAGATTCTGTGATAAATATCCAGAAACCATTGATCATCTTGTATCAGGTTGTACGATATTGGCACCCAGTTAATATAAAACCCGGCATGACAGACTGGGTCAACATCTGCACTGGAAAATTTGCAACTCCTACGGGAAGGAAACTGAAAGAAACTGGTACGAACACCACCCTGACCCGGTTACGGAGATAGGACCTGTTATAAGTCTATGGTACTACAAAATACACACTGACAGAACAATCAAAGCCAACCGCCCAGACATTGTTATTAAAGACCACAAACAAAATAAGTGCCTCCTTATTGATATGGCACTACCTGCAGACTGCAATGTATCTTTGAAGACTGTCAAAATACAAGGACCTTGAAACAGAAATCTCAAAAATGTGGCACATGGGAACATCAACAATCACTGCTGTAGTTGGAGCCCTTGGACTGGTTGGAAAAGATTCCAGTAGGCTGATTGAAGGGATCCCTGGAAGTCCATGTCTCAAAGAGATAGAAAAAATTGTTCTGACAAGTACAGCCCACACTTTGCGAAGGGCTTTATCTATGTAATTATTTTATTTTATTTCTTTTTTGGAGTGGAAAGTTTCATGATGACATTTCAAACCTTAGGTCCCTGGGCAGGACCCAGAAAGAAATGTGTAAACGCCAAAGAAACGTCAAAGAAAATAAAAATAATAATATTAATAATATATTTAGTATTATATTAATGTAATTATTATTTATGTATTTATTTTAATTTGATTAATTAGTTTTAATTTCTTATATATCCGTTACATTTTAATTTGAAAAAAATTAAGGCCATGTGTATAGGCTTAGGATAGGAATATTTCTTTCAAATAACTTTACATTTTTTACAAGGAATATATCTTAATTTTTACACACACACACACACACACACACACACACACACACACACACACACACACACGTGTTTGCGTGAGAGAGTGAGAGAGAGAGAGAGTGTGTGTGTGTGTGTGTGTGTTTATTTCATACTGTTGGGGTCTAGCTATTCTTCTCGCCGGAAAATACTGGTAGGAGAACCTGTTTAATCGTTGATCAGCTGACGAGTATTTGCAAAAGAACACTGTAAAGAGAGAGAAAGAGAAAGAAAGAAATTTGATGATTCTGTTTTTTGTTTTTTTTTGTTTTTTATTTTTTACTAAATTCCCAAGTGTCTTTGTGTCTTTTCTGGAGATTATTCCATATAACTTGATGAAATAATGTATCGTTTGATTTATTTCAGCCAACTTTTAAACCTATTGTAAACCAAATTGACATACCCCAGGGGAAAATAAGAAAATCAAATCAAAATGAACAATTTATTTTCTCTAAAAATCAAATATAATTTATGTAGGGATTAAGGCCATATCGCCTTGCAATAACGGTTCCCGTACGATTAGCAAAATTATGAAACCTTGAGCCTGGTCAGTATTGCTTGCGAATTCTCTTTGCTTGGATGCGCGGGTGGTGTAACTGATAATGGCCCGGAATTTTTTTTTGTTGGAAATCCGCGTTCCAATTCCATCTGGGTTTGTTGTATTCACTTATAGGCAAATAGACTTCGGAATGGTAAGAATATACCACTTTTGCGTCAGCTGCAAAAAGAGTGTTAAGACTTCTATCACTAAATTATTATTATCGAAAAAAAAAAAGACAAAATGATTTTTACAATGTAAAATTATTTTCTGGCTTTAAATAGCCTACAAATATTTTAAAATCTGTAGAAAATACCTCAATCAATCAATAATTTATTTACAACAATAAATGTAATTACCTGTACCAAAAAATAAAATAAAAAAATGAAAAAGAAATGTTTTACAGTAAGATTCATGGCCCGGTGGCCCTCGGGGTACAGGGTCACGTTAAGAGGCAATTTTTGCGGATAGGAGTGGAAGATAATGCTTAACCCTAGACGTCAACAGGTTAAGATGGTAGAAATATCCTCTTGCGGGTCGGTTTGACAGAGCAGTGATTCGCGGGAAGAATCTCTTTGTGTGGAACTTACTTCTCACCGCTGGAATACGGAGGGGATGTCGATGTTTTACAAATATTTAAAAACAAATTATTAGAAATACGCATACACAACGACTACTATGTGAATATATTTTGACTTAAAATTGTATTCTTAACATCTCATTTATTTTCGAGTTTTGGTACAAGTCTTCTTTCATAGAAACGAGCAATAATAAAACCCTCATATCTCACAGATACAAAAAACAGGAGCAGAAAAATGAGAAAGGTCTTTTTACAAATCGTTAAACATTTTCAGAGTAACAAGGAATAAAGTTCATATTAAATGGCATGCTGAAAAATATTTAAATCTTTTCTCGTCAAGCTTGATATCAAGATTGGTTCCACTGGAGATTTCCAATCAATAACCCCTGAAAGTTATTCTTTTCCATAACAATTTAACTGACTAACCCAAAATACCCTTATAAACAGCTCTACGTTTTCGCAATTGCCATGAATTCCAAAAATTTTGGAATTAAATCAATTTTTTTTTCTACGTGGCACAAAATTGCTGTTCGTAAAAAACAAGCGTAGAAAATATTTGTACGAGTTGGAATTTTTTTCTTAGATATGATGGCGCAAAGAAGGTTCATTTGCATGAAATTTTAAAATATTGAAAAGCATTCTGTGCAACATTTTGTCTTCGAAACTGTATTTCTGTAACAGCTCTATAACACAAGTATCAGTATCCAAATTCTGATAATTCTAATTTGCTTTGGCGATCGTCTAAACATCTTTTGTTATTGGTTTCACAAGATCAGGGCAAATATTTACATGTTAACCGACAAGAATCACTTGTTCCTAAGTTAGTGTAGAAAGAAAGAATTACGGTCGTGATTTCAATTCTCCCTTCGGACATCAATCAGACTATGGATTCTACTTCATTGTTTACAGTTTAACCCAGAGCCAGGGTGGCAGCACCTGTTCCAGTCCCAGCTAATGGCAAACAGTGAAAGTATAAATGTTCAAGTAAGTACAAAAATTACTAACAATACTTTTTTGTAGTAATATAGAGTGACCCCAAAAAACGGGAACTTTTAACAATCCAATAAAACCAAAAGTGATGGAAGAAAAATATTTAATTCATAGTAATTGAAACCTTAAAACATGCCATTTAAGAAACAATGATGGAATTTTCATTTTTTTTAAATTATGTCCTGTAGATGGCGTCCTCCTGTACGAATGCATTCTTGAAATCTGCTGTTGAGATTCCTCATTGACTGCTGCAACATCTCAGCTGGGATACTGCGAATTTCATTCTCGTTACTAAAATGGCGAAATGTTTACTTGCTCAAGGTCACTGTCTCGCAGTGTTGCCACTTGCTCATGTCTGGCAATACGCATTTCAAAAATTCCCGTTTTTTGGGGTCACCCTATATTATCCATAATTCATTTTAACACAACATGACCAGCAATACATTTTAAAGCAAAATGGCCAACACTAAATTTTATAGTAGAATTACTAAGAAATACATGTTATGATAAAATAACCAACAATACATTTTATAGTAAAATGACAATCAAGAGTTTTTATAGTAAAATTGAAGGCATGACATCCATTGTCAAAAAATGATTAATCACATTTCTTGTATAGAGAAGCAAGTTTCACACTCCGTTTGATTTGTAACATTATTTGGTAAAAAGTGCTGGCAAATATTTATAATTTAATCATGAAATAATGTCGTCCTCTTGAATTAATTATAAAGTTTGAATTTTCATATTTAGATGTCGCCCATAAATAACTTATACGGGTTGATATTCCGCTAAACAAAAATAAATCAAATCACCGAGGTACAAGACGAGAATTGGCACTGAAAATCTGTTATTTGGAAAAGATTATCAAGGCAATTATAGAAAAGTCTCAGGCGAGAGTATTTTATTTCTTCTGCTAATGCTTGCTACCGCAACGTAAACTTAATTTTCTGACAAATTCCCCTGTTTGCAATTCGAAAGTTTGAGTCTGTCAAATAACCATGTCTCGATATCTAGGCTTGTAACTTCTTGAATGTTATCCCGAGTCTTGTGCTGAGTTGACTGCTGTTTCTTTCATAGTAAATCCTCTGATAGAATATCAAGTAGCGTGGGTAAATCAGTGCCTGATGGAAAGCCAAACTGTTGCATAAATATTAGACCGAACCAAAGTAGCTGATATTTTGCACGCTGCCATTATTTTCAAACAGTCTTCTTATTTAATTAATAGAATGAAATTATAAGGTCAGCAGTCGAAAGGGCATAAACTAGTGGGGTAAAGTATAGACGAGATGGTCTTCTAAATAGATGCGCAAAAAGTTGTTTAATAGCCACATTAACATCAACCTTTTGCAGGTTATTTAGAGTCGGACAATATTTTTTAAAAATTTTTTTAATTTTTTTTTTTAGATAATAATGATTTATTGATACAAGTCTTACTAATTAACCCATAGCTGTTTTAAGAACAGATGTGTTCATATCTTCCGCAAGGGTATTTGCGAGTAAGTGAATATAAAGAACCCAACTGGAATTGAACACACTCTCCGATTAAAAATTCCGAGCAGTTTTCTATTACACCACCAGCCCATCCAAAGCGGTAACCCCTCTAGGTACTGACCAGGCCTGACGTTGCTTGACCTCGGTCATCGTACCGAAACAGGTGTTTAACGTCATTTAACCGTAAGCCTAAATATTCTGCATTCAGTCACCCAGTAATCGGGTGAAATTTATGAAATAATTCTCTTAAAAGAGCTTCTATGTGAAATAGTTTCCTCAGGTCCACTAGCTCTTATCGCTCTTCCCATTAGGGACCTTAAGTCATGTGCGGCGATAACAACTACTTAATTTAATTACTTTTCCCACGGGTTAAATGTAATATCCAACTCAGATTTTGCTATTGTTGAAATTCTTCAAGTGTTTCTGCAATTTGGTACAGTCCTTAGGGATTCTGTAGCGCCAATCCTGGGTTTTACAAATGAAATTCTTAGAAGCTTCATTCACTTGAGGCTGTTTTTAATCATTGGTCTGAGAAAGTGGTTGTATACAGCTGAGAGTTTCGATATCTTGAACGGGTCTGGCGCCGTGCATGGCATTCATAGGAAAGTCTCGATCCTACGAAGATATTTAAGAAGAGTAATATTAATTTTTGTATTTCCTTAAAAACAAAAAAAAACCCATCTCCAGCGGCTGAAAACATCGACAAATTTTGCTCATTTAAATAGAACAATAACACGTGCATGAAGCAAGAAGTATGCTCTCTAGATGGAAGTTTGTTCTGCGTCAGATTTAAGTGGATAATTTAGGTTTAAAAAAGCGTTAGGAGATGAACGTAAATATTCTCTGTCATACCCTATTCTAGCAACAGACAAGCAGGTGGGAATTTTTCAAACTATATAAGTGCGTCAGTTCAATTAACGTTCGTTTTGTTTTTTTTGTTTTTTTTATATCACCTTAATAAATCTTCTATGATGTGGTGCGTCCTTTGAAGACATATGTGATCATAGCTCTCCACAACTGCCTATTTCATGTGGCCTTCAGCAGTTTCTCTGCATTTGGTAATGCCTGTACTAACATTCAGTCACACATGTCCGTCAGATAATTGGCTCACTAACTTCACCAATTGCTGTAGCCCTCAATATGCTCAGTGAGGGTTAAATTTCCGAAGCCTCATTATGTGTCCGAAGAATTTCCAATGTTTTTTTGGGGTTTTTTTTCTGATCTTGTGTATGTGTTCTTTCTGTTATCATTTCCTTCTTTTTGCTTACTCGCTAAGTCCATGGAATTTTTCCCGTGTGTAGAACCGTATTCCTGCAGATTCTAATTTTTCTTCATCCGTGTGGGGATTGTCCAACATTCACTGCCATGTAAGCGGTTGGATATTACATAAGAATCCAGAACTCCTTTCTTTGTTTCCAACGAATTCCACCCGATTCTCAGCAATTTCGTTAGCTTTTAGAATGCTTCTTTCGCGAAGTCAAGACGTTTAACAAAAATGAACAGAATTAACCAGGCAGCGGCGAAACATATTTGTAAAATAATAATTCGTATCATATAAGCCCTGTGACGGGGTGGTGTGGGGAAATAATAATAATAAGATAATAATGTCATCGTGCCGGCACTTGTGTTCAGCACACAAGAATGCGCAAACATAATTATTTGTTTGCATAATTTAAATGAAACTCCAAAGTGAACTGATATTTTTTTCCAGATACTGAAAAGTGATAGCATTACTCGGAAATATTTTTAGCAGCATCCTCATCTTTGTTGCTTTTTTTTTTCATACGGTGTGTTATTTGGGAGATTAGTATGCTTGTTCGAATAAAACTCTATGAGAAGGGTAGAATGCTACTTTCACTTTCATTTTCTATTTAAAATTTGCATTAAATTTCCTTGCGTTCTCTATTCTTCGCTTTGGAAATATAGCTTTTCTCGTTTCTTTTAAGCCTCCATTGCTCGTTATACGCTGTAATGCACAAAATATTTGTTTTAAACATGTCCTATTTTTTCTCTTGTTTGTACCTCAGCTAAACATTCTATTTCGGAATTCTCACGACTTCTCACTAAAGCCTTGTGTGTTAGTCAATCTCTCTAGTTCGCCTTCTCTCCATGGATTCAGCAATTTACCAAAAGCTCAATGAATAAATGCATTGCTGCTTCTACACTTGTTTCGACTTTTCTACCCCATCGTCACAAATGTGTTTGCGATGCCTTCGCGTCGTTTTCCCTTCTACTTTAATTTCTTTTAAATATTATATTGTCTTCTTCCTTCTAAGCGCTTTTCGATCTCTTCTAAGTTCTGTGACGTCTTTTTCCAGTCGTCTAACACTGCTCCCGCCACTTTTTCTAATAAGATGATCTCTTTTCTTCTTCTCAATTCTTCAAAGTGCGTTCCTCCCGCGCACCAATTTTCACTTTCCAACGCACTTTCACGTTCTCGTCTACTTTCGCTTTCTCGTCTACTTTCCCTTTCTCGTCTACTTTCACTTTAGTCTCTACTTTCACTTTCTCGACTACTTTCACTTTCGTCGTTAAAGGGCATGAGCGTCTACATTAATGCGTTGCTTTGTTTTATTTTCGACCGGATTTAAGTCGCAAAATCTTATTTCTTTTTCCCCAACTACACGATTGTTATTTCTTTTATCAGTTTTATTCTTGATGATTATTATCATTATTGTTGTTGAAGATTTTCTAATTTTATTCTGGTTATAGTTTAGGTTTATTTCCGTTCTCTACCGAACGCTTTCAACTTATGCGTTATTCACGATTTTGGATTTATTTTGTTTTGGTTTTTCTCGACTTGCTTCGTATTATTTTATTGCTGTGTGTGCGTATGCGCGTATGTGTAGGCGCGTTTTTCAGTGTATATATTACTGCATTACATTAAGCTTTCGCAGCTTTACGCTTTGTGTTGTCTCCTTTTTTTTGCATTTTAAAGACGCTGTATTCTATATTTCCTATTTTTACTCTTGTTTAAAATTGTCTCCATTCCTTTCTTTATTCTTTCATATATTCCTTTTCTAGTTTACCCGGGTTCTAACTTTTCTTCTTTATTGCGTTTCACTTGTTTTCCCCCCATGCTTTTTGTTCTCGCATTTTTAAGAATTATTTATTTCTTTTCTTTAATCAATATTTTCCTCTGTCTCTCCCCTGTTTCTTTCGTTTCTCATTATTTTCAGGTTTTAGCCGGAGGTTTTTCTTCTTTTCTGTTTGTCTTGTCGTTTTCCGTTCTTTAAGTTTTCTGTCTTTATTCATTCTTTCGATATTTCCTTATTGTAATCATTTTCCCTGCCCATTGTCCGCTATTCTTACAATTATCGTCCATTATTTATTTCCATTCTACTCATCTTTTACTATCTCTTCCTCTCTTAACATTTCTTTCTCATTGGCTTTCTTTTTATATTTACTTATTTCTTTTACTGCATTCATTATTTTCCTTTCTTCTTCCTTTCTTTGTTTCTTTCTTTCATTCTAATTTATGGCCTTTCTTTCTTAAGGGAGACAGTAAGATGTTTTTACCTTTCACGTTTTTCTTTATTTTCTTCCTTTCGTTATTTTATTTCATACTTTTGATTTTATTCTTTTATTTGCTTTCCTCAATTTTTCTTTCTCTTGTTTTGTTTCGTTTTCATTCTTTTTGCGTCTTTCCTTTACTATTTCTTTTCTTTGCCTTCTTTCTTTTCTATCTTTCGTATTATTTTGATTCTGTTGCTTTCTTTCTTTCATTTCATTTGTTAACTTCTTTCTTTTTCTTTCTTCAGTTATTCCTTTTTGTTTTTTCGTTTTTCTTCTTTTATTTTTTCCGCTTTTACTTTCTTTCTTTTTTCACTTTCTTTTCTTTTCTACCTTTCGTTTTTTTTCCTTTTCTTCTTTGGTTTTAATCATTCCTTTCCTCTTATTGTTTCCTTTGCTTTCTTTTTCTTTCGTATTTGCTTCCTCTCAGCTTTTCTCTAATTCTTTATTTTTTTTCTTTCTTTCTTTTATTATTGTTCTTTTGCATCCTATCTTTTCAGTTCTTCATTTTTTTCTATACAGTTCTTCCGTTTGATGGGAGGTGCTTTTTTTTGTGTTTTTTTGCTTTCTTTTCTCTCGATTTTAATTTCTTTCTTTTTCTCCTGTTTTTTTTCCTTTCTTATTTCAAATTGTTTCTTCTGTTGGCGACATCTCCACTATATCTGTGCATTGTTCTTTATTTCTTTACTTCTTATCTTCTCTATTATTTTATTCAAAATCTCCCCACTTTCCTCCTTTCTTTCAAAATCAATTCATATTTGCCTTCTTTTCTACATGTATCATTCTTTTTAGCTCTTTTCTTTCTCTCTTATTTTCATTGTATTTGCTTTGTCGTTACTCATAACATACATATTAATCTTAAGAATTAATTATATTTCTTTTTTTCTAGGTCTTTATTGGGTGTGGCCAGTATATTTATTTAATGTTATTTTTAGACGTACATTAAATTTTGTTTCATTTTCTGTTTTTTTCCCTCTTCTTTTCATTTATTTTTACTTTGTTGTATTTTTTTTTAATTCATTCCAGCTTTGTCTTCAATCTATCACTATTTCTGTCTTTTTTTAGTGATTGTGCTTCAGATTTGTTTATATGCCTGCGTGATGGTACCGTATTTTTCCTTTTTCAGTACTCATATTTCCTTAATTTCTTTCTATCTTTAATTCTTTTTATCTCATGATCTTGCTTTTTTCCTTCCCTCATTTCTTCCTTCCTTCCTCCTTTCTCCCTTGCTTCTTTCTTTTTTTTTCTTATTTTTAAAAAATATTATTTATTTACACATTTATTTGTATATTTTCTATCATTCCTTCCTTCCTTCCTTCGGTTATTATTTCTTTCTTACTTTATTTCCTTCATTACGTCCTTGATTCTTTCTTCATTTCTCTCCTTAATTATTTATCTATACATTTATTTATATATTTTCTTTCTTTCTTTATTTCCTGTTCCCTTCCTTGCTTTGTTTCTTTCTTTACTTATTTTCTTCTGCCCTTGTTTCTTTTTTTATTTCCTTAATTATTTTGGTTTACACACACACACACATACATATATATATATATACATATATATATAAATATATGTGGCCTGACGATTGCATCTAGCATGAAACAGACTGTCACCTCTAAGTGTTGATTCTATGTTCACTTTTATATTTATATATGTATATATATATCTACATATATATATACATATACATATATATATATATATACACACACACACACATAAATATACATATATATATATATATATATATATATATATATATATATATATATATATATATATATAATTTATTTTTACATCTATTTATATATTCCGGTATTTATTTTATTTTCTTTCAATACTGGTAAGAAATGTAAAAGTTAGAGGACCTTATAAATGTATTTTCTTGAAAAAATTGTTTCAAGAGAAATAGTTTATATAAATTTCTACTTTCTCTTATATATATATATATATATATATATATATATATATATATATATATATATATATATATATATATATATATATCCTTATTCATTTCTCATTCTTTCTTTGACCGTCTTTCCATGAGTCTTCCTCTTTTATTGCAAATTATTTCCTTTTTCTTTCTTCTATGCAAAATTTTTATTTCTGTTCTTTCCATTTCTGTTTGCTTTCTTCTTCATTTCTTCTCTCTTTTCCTTTTTTCTGACAAATCTTCATTATTTCTTTAATATTTTTCTGTATTCATTTCTTTTGTTTTTACTTACCATTTTTGTGCACGTATTTTTGTCTTTTTATTTGTTATTTAAAATCAATGTCACTCGAAGTTCGATAGTTTTTTCTCTGCCATATATTTGCATTGACTATTTTATTTCTTCCTCTTTCAATCCCATTTTTTAAAAAAATTCTTTCGCTTATTTTCCATTCGTCTGCTTTTATGCATTTCTGTTCTTTATTTTCTTTAACTGTTTTCTGGCATTCTCTCAACCATGATTCTATTTCTCGGGATTCAGAGAATTGACACGCATTGAGCATCAAATCTGCTCTGATTAATTCCACAAAGACTTTTGTTTTTTTACTTCTCTGCGTTTTAAAGTAGGGAATTATATTTTCTAGCATTCAGTTTTCTGTTTGATTATATTACCCTAATTTCGTTCAGAAACATTTTACATTATATCTACGACGATCCTTTTAAGGTTCAGTTTAATAATTTCACGAGCAAGTTAACTTTAAAAATATATAATTCTAATAACCAGTAATTATGCTTTCATCTTTCAGTGTCTTTCACATCAACGCTTAGGTGGTATTTGCATTCAACAACCGTTCTACCACCGGGACTTCGATATAAAAATTAAGTCACCAGAGAGAGAGAGCAGACATTACAAAAAATCATCAAACAGCTAGATTTTCCGGAATTTGTCAATATTAAAAATTTACAAACCAAAATTCATTTTTTTTTAAATCAATTCACCCGTGTCAAGGCAATAAAGCCACTAAGGTTACTGTGAAATAATATGAGAAAAAGAAAGAAATATTAAGGATAGATCAAAGTTGACTGGAAAGTAAGAAGTTGGAAGAGAGTTCCAAAAGAGAGAAGTACGAGAAATTCAGCATTTAGCACAAATCTTGAAGTTGCATCTAGCCATCCTATTGTGAAATCATGAGACAAAACCTGCCAATCTAATACTGGGCATAAATTGGTTACGTCGATGAACAAAGGGAAAACCACATCAGAACAATACCCATGTGAGTATTTATAGAAACGGCACAGGGATGTTATAGAACGGCGGTGGGAAGGTGACTGAAGTGACTTGAATAAAAGAGGGGCAGTGCGAAACATCCAGTAATCTTCTGAACAAAATTGTGGAAATGGAAAGCAAGGAGAGGAAATGGAGGGGGAGATTTTAAAAGGAAAATTATTGCTTAGAGCTAGAAAGGTTATGAAGATGTTGAGAGGTATGGTGACAGAGTTCCTGAAAGGAGAAGGTAGAAAGAAGTAGAATGTTACAGAAGACGATGAAGATAGAGCATGGAAAGGTTTAGGTCGATGAAGGAGAAGAAGAAAATAAGAGAAGTTAAAATACGTGAGGAAGAAGAAGCATTAGGAGGAGAACAAGAAAGCAAGAAACGTTAAAAGACGTGACGAAGAAGAAGAAGAAGAAAAAGGAGAAGAAGAAGAAGAAGAAGAAGAAGAAGAAGAAGAAGAAGAAGAAGAAGAAGAAGAAGAAGAAGAAGAAGAAGAAGAAGAAGCATTAGGAGGTGTCTGTAGAACAACAGGTTAATAGGAAACGAACGTTAAATTCGTGACGAATATGAAAAATAAGAAGAAACATTTGGTGGTGTAGTAAGAAGATGGAGGAGAAGAAGAAAATAGGAAACGTTAAGTATATGACGAAGAAGGGGCATTAGAGGTGTAGGTAGAAGAAGGAATAGTTAATTAACACAGGAAAGGGAGGAGGAGGAGGAGGAAGAGGAGGAAAAAAAAGAAAAATGTTTCTTCTACTCCTGGGGGGGTCTGATAATGATGCAAATGATGATGATTATGATAATGCTTATGATCTTGATATAAAACACCTATAAAAAGACGTATGTTTGAATTTCTAAGAAGGTTTTCTCATAATCCCTTCTTTATATCTATTTTGTCGTCTTATTACAGCCAACATTTTTGCATGTAAAAAATTGTTTTGTATTTCGTTTCTTTTTCGTCTTCATGCGTTCTTTTGTATAGGTTTGCCAGATTACTTAAGTATATTCTCTGCTTGGTGGCAGCCCATAATGTTCAACTTTTACTCGCAAGTGCAGCAGACGTTGTGCAAAACAATCACGTATTTATGTTTGCTGTATTATGGCAGAGGAAGTCAGATATGACGTAAACATTCACCTAGATGCAAATACTTTTGGGAAAGGAATGTATTGTCTACCTTCCCCCAAACCATGGTTTAAATAGTAATACCTGTATTTTAATATAGGGTGACCCTAAAAAACGGGAACTTTTTAACAATCCACTAATACCAAGAGTGATGGAAGAAAAATATATTTAATTCGTAGTAATTGAAACCTTAAAATATGCCGTTTAAGAAACAATGATGGAATTTTCATTTTTAAAAATTACGTCCTGTAGATGGCGTCCTCCTGTACGAATGCATTTTTGAAATCTGCTGTTGAGATTCCTCATTGACTGCTGCAATATCTCAGCTGGGATGCTGTGAATTTCATTCTCGTTACTAAAATGGCGAAATGTTTACTTGCTCAAGGTCACCGTCTCGCAGTGTTGCCATTTGCTCATGTCTGGCAATACGCACTTCAAACATTTCCGTTTTTTTTTTGGTCACCTTATATATTTATTATCTCCGAAGTATTTTTGATAGAAAAGAAGTATTCTTACAATCCACATGAATATGTTTCGGCTTATAGTAACGCAGAAAGGGAGATAATCCATAAATAGATAGAAAAAAACAAACAAATCAATTGTTGCGTTTTATCTGAGGTAACATGATTCTAAGTGAGTTAATAATATACACATACTTCAGGAAAGAAAAATCCTGTCTTCCATTGTTTTATCAAAATGCGGTATTTTTTTTTCATCAGATGGCATTACATTGGCGGACCTTACACGAGAATTTGAAAATGCATGTGCAGCAATCCAAATGCAGAGGATGTCCAACGTTGCGCAAGCAGCAATTGCAGTACTAATAAATGTCTGGAAGCTAAAGGCCACCATTTTGAGCATCTCTTCTGATTGTAGAATACAATTTGAACTTCTTACTAAATTGATGTTAGAATAAAATAAATTTATTCTAACATCGCAATATTACAATATATATACAATTGCAAGTATTACAATATATATACAATTTTTTCCTTTCGTGAAAAGTGTATATACATAAATATATATATATATATATATATGTGTGTGTGTGTGTCTCTGTGTGTGTGTGTGTGTGTGTGTATGTGTGTGTGTGTTAATGAATACCAAAATTAAAATACCTATGGTATTGCTAAATGCCTATGGTATTTTACGTCTTTTGCTACGTTTCGAACATAGAGCACTACTTGGATATCTATCCTCTTGGAAATTCTATACGGATTACCATTTAGTACATTATATATATATATATATATATATATATATATATATATATATATATATATATATAATGTACTAAATATATATTTATATACATATATATACATATACGAGAAAAATATAAATTTTTAATTTTGATATTCATTAATACGTATATATTATATATATATATATATATATATATATATATATATATATATATATATAAGGCCCATGTTATCGGTTCCTAAGTGTCCCTTCTTAATTAGATTCATGTATTGTTCTATTTATCACGAGAGTTACAGGTAGATCCCTGTTTCAAATTTCAGTCCATTGTTGACATCCAGATAGTTTATTGACGCAGTGTTCTTCCCAGAATACACCCCCTCACTTTCGGCCGCACGGACAACATCCATAGAAGTATAGTGCATTACATTTTCATACAGCTCGTCTGCATGAGGTGCCTGAAAGTTGTAAGTAAACTGCCATCGCGGATCCTCTCCGGGTTTTCTGTCTGAATTATTTGTGTAGTCTTCTCCATGATTGGATCTGACCGCATGTTAGATGGGGTTTAAAATCAGGTTTTTTCTTCCCCTAGATGCAGTTCCTTCTCGTCCTGCTGAGCT
>OZ038502.1:70888552-70943552 GCA_964036315.1 Acanthosepion esculentum | reverse complement strand
TTTATATTTACACACGCTCTATCCCAGATATTGAGCACTTTATCCCATAAATATAACACATTTTAAGACTATATTTCTTCATATATATATATATATATATATATATATATATATATATATATATATATATATATATATATATATATATAATAAAAACACTGTAACCCTTTAGACACGCTGGACCCCACTATCCTCCATAAAAATGATGTTTCATATTTGCTTTCATTTTTACTGTATACTTTTACAATACACTTGCTTTCCCGTTTCTTTTCATTCTTTCTTTTATCTCGTTTTCTCCTTCCCTTCCCATCATACCCAATGCCTTGTCTTTCAGTCAACATACACTTGTTTTATTTTAAATAATCATGTCGCGTTCTTTGTGATTTTTTAAAATAAAGCGTTAAAATGATCATATTAAATATATTGCCACAGTGACTGTCAGATTGAAATCTTGGTCACGTATTTTAATTGACCTCCTGATTTTGAAATTTAAAAACTCTGCAGGTTATTTTTTATTTTTAATTATATTTTTCTCACTTGTATCGTTTTAATACTAGTTTTCCCTGGTCTGATTGAACTCTGACCATTAACCTTTATATATATATATATATATATATATATATATATATATATATATATATATATATATATATATATATGGATGTGTTAGAGAGAGGATATACGGTCTGAAAAAAAGATGATATTGTCCAGTATCAAAGAAAATTATTTCAGGATTTGTATAAAAATAGTCACGATCGTATAAGCATTGCAGTGCACTACGTAATGCGAAAACATCTTGCTTATGACCTTTTCCCGCGCATCTATTCTGGAAAAGAGTAAATTCGGATTTCTTTCGGACCTGGAAACGCAAAGGAATCAACCAATCTGTCAGCATAAGACAGGCATTGAAAATCTCTCAGCTGTCATTTCTAGCCGAGCGGACACCAGAGAAAGACGTTAAAGAGAATGACAAGCTTGACAAAAAAAATCAAAGTGTAGACAGCCAACTAAAATAAATACGGAAAAGGTTGGTGACAATTGTCTTCTGAACAGTGGAACGTCTGGAAACGCACCGAATACATTTGAAAAATGAGTCGAGAACTTCGAATTCGGTTAAGTATTGTAACGCTTAGGATAACTAGTTTAAGTTGAGTCTGCAAAAAATACTGAACGGAGTGGTGTGGTATTGTCAAGATGTGCTCAGATTTACAATAAGAGGCTTGGGGAAATTTTTGAGAGAATTCGTTAATGATATTTTTTTAAAAGTCTTATTTGAATATCGGGAAGGTGATAGAAGTAGCTTGGACGGCAAAGATTGAAATAAAATAGAAAGTAAAAACATCAAATTACCAGCAATCTGGTGAAAACTAATAATAATTTCGGATATTAACGTTAATATACGAACTACTTAGATTAAACAGATCGTTATTGTAGCATCATAAAAGAGAATAGAAACTTATTATTTATAAATACTGGGAACAATAGACAATCTATCCATAGATTATGTCAATGACTTTTACTCGTAAAGTATATGTCGCGTGTATTAATTTATCTTCATTCAAAAACACCCCCAACACAAATCTTTAATTTAATCTACGGGAGGTGGGGGTTGTCTGTTCCCGTTCCACTCCGTACGTCTAAAAATATGTCGCCTAGTTATTATTTTTATTAATACCATTCTGTCATTGATTGCACGTTTCAACTGAAGGGAAATATACACAGCTAGAGATTGAAATCACAACCGCTATGTCATCAAATTCAAAAGCCAAAGATTTTATTCAATTGGTCAATGTTCCCTAGTGTAATTTCTGCAGGAATGTTAAAGCATTAAACCTAACTTAACTGATAATATATATATATATATATATATATATATATATATATATATATATATATATATATATATATATATATATATATATATATGTGAATAAAAAGAAAGAACAATAAGATATAAAATCCGGTGTTCTTATAGATATTTTTATTTTTACACAATAGTGCTCAATGTAAATTTACAGAGCATTAATATTATTAATTAATTGATTTAAAATATGTTTCTTCGCTACAAACTGATAACCATGTTTCAAAAATGGAAGCTAAAGCCCTCGAATTTAATTTTTATTATTAAATTAAAGACATTAATTACAAGGAAATTGAACTAATGTCTTTAATTTAATAACAAAATTAAATTCAAAGACTTTAGCTTCCATTTTTGAAACATGGATATCACTGTGTAGCGAAAAAAAACATATTTTAAATCAATTAATTTATAATATATATATATATATACATGTGTGTGTGTGTGTGTGTGTGTGTGTGTGTGTGTGTGTGTGTGTGTGTGTGTGTGTGTGTGTGTGTGTGTGTGTGTAAGCAATTATGTGCATATAGATCCGACAGTATGAGGTAAACTATGGAAAAATAAAAAAAATCCGAATATGCAAGTTTACATTAAACAGCAATTAAAAACAGTAAACTTGCATATTCGGATTTTTTTTATTTTTCCATATTTTTCCTCATATATATATATATATATATATATATATATATATATATATATATATATATATATATATATATATATATATATATATATATATATATATATATATATATGTACTCTCTCTCACACAAATATATACACATAGACACATCGCACACTCTCCCCAAAAGGTAAAAGATAACATACACTTAACACACGGAACCCCCTGTCCAGAAACCAATAAAACTGTCAAAATGACCAAGGTTGGAATTCTGAGACTCAGGAATCTCCGAAACTCTATCTCGCCGCTTAACCAATACAAGGTCTGCTCCAAATTAAAGATAAAAAAAAGAAATGAAAACTAGAGATGAAGTTCATTTTCTTCAGAGACAGTCACTCACTTCTGTAGCTCAAAGCTACTAACAAGCAGGGATATTTTTTTCTCCTAATAGAAAATTTTCGTCCTCCGACAGGAATCGAATCTGTATGCTATACAGAACCGTCATATAGCCTGACGCAAATTTTCTATGACAATTTCTCGGACATTCAGGCCGGTAAATGTTGTTTAATACTGTTTATTATAAAACAGAATACTTACTTAAATATTTGTATGTATAAAAAGAACGTATAAACATAAAATGTCTTAAAATTCTTGTCGGACTTTGTCCATTTCATAATATATATATATATATATATATATATATATATATATATATATATATATATATATATATATATATATATATATATATATATCCAAGTCTAGGATTGGTGAATACGGAATAAATTCCAATAACCAACAATTACTATTCTTAAAAGTGTGCTCAAAACAGAAAAAAATTATTCTACATTCAACATCATCACTTGATAAGACACCGGAGGTGTTGAAACAAAATATCTATTTTTGTAGTGATTTTATAACATATTTATGTTATAATTTTTAAATAAAGAATTACATATATATATATATATATATATATATATATATATTATTTATGAATATATATATATATATATATATATATATATATATATATATATATATATATATATATATATATATATATATATATATATTCATAAATAATATATCATCAAAATGCTATACAACATAAAGTATTTAAAAACTGCTAAACATTATAGAAGGCTTAAATATAAAAACAACTCCCATCCAGTAACAATGATTCAATGTACAAAAAACAAAGAAAAAATAGGAAAATACCACCTTGCCAATGAAGAGTGTGCCCAGTTTTTTTATTTGGAGATAAGACTAACTAAAAAAATGTCAAACAGAATAAATTGAACAGACATAAATTAACAGAACTTTTGTAAATGCACACACAGTCTCATGCGCGCGCACACACACACGCACGCGCGCACACGACACACACATAGACACACTTCAACCTGGAGGCACGTGCGCACCTGTACATACGCAATTACACACATTCATGGTGATTTATTTGTATTTATATGGCTTATCAGCCATTTACGGTTTAAAAAGAAAAAAAATTCAGCCACATGCGTTTGACAGGAAGAAGCTGCACCCTGAGAACGAACTTGATGCCTGATCTGTTACCGCTGCATGTATTTTGGCTCCAGTATATGATTCAATTGACAGAGTGGGTCGTCTAAACGTGTTTGGCACGCGTCAGTTGTATCTTTGTACACTACAACAACTAGTAGGTAGAAATACATATTTACGATGCACATAAAATCAACCACTAAATTTACAGTGATAGGTGACAACCAGTTGGGAAGCTGGAAACATCAGTTGACAAATGACAGTAACAACGATAGTTTTCGCAGGAAGCGGATGTTCTTTTCCCTGCGAAATTTGGAATAGTCATCGTCACGATTTAAAGACAAGAAAATAGATGGTTATTACATTATTTAATGACACTAAATTGCCAGTGTGAATGAAAACACGTAACAATGGTTCCTGCTTGCACACGCAACTGATAATTGGAAGTTGAAATTGCTACGTTTGGAAGAACCGAAATTAGAACTTCCAGGGTTGATGCTAAACGTTTGCTTTTGTCGAAAGACATCTTTTAGGAATCCAGTTGTTATGTTTTTTCTTTCTATTCTTGAATAGATATATTTGTTCAGTGTAAATAAAACGATATGAAAATGCCAATATATTACAAATCGGAGTACGGAAGATGCTTTATTCCGTAAGCTCGGCAGCTTATATGGGATGTAAGTGATATTTTGAGATAATGTAGAAGTGACATCATTAACCACAGACCGGATTTAACAGCGGTTTACAACTGAACAATTCTTGCGGGCCCAAAATCGGACATTGAGACCAAAGGATCAAGTCGCAAATGGTCTGTTGCTAACTGGGGCAAAGATTTGTTAATTGTAAAGACTCCAAAACAATTCTGCTCTGTTAATCATCTGAGAGGCCCATTTTTGCTTCAGTCAGCATAGCTGACGCTACCCTCCAGGAGAGTGGCTCGTTGTGCCTTCTCGTGCTAACATTCCCAGCTGACATGAAGTTTTGAATTGAATCCATTGCTAAATCATCTGCTAAGAAATGTGATTCTCTGTGTTGTATGAGACATTTCTTTTTATCTAGGATATATCTTACATATTTATAAGGATACTAATCATCCATACTTAGAAAATTACTGCCATATATGGTCTGGTTCTCTTTCTATATATTCTTGATAAAATCCCAAAAAATATCAGCAATATTATTGGTCTTGACCTGGCGTCTCGGCTTCAGTTTCTTTCCCACCGCCGTAAAGTTGCTCCACTGTGCCTTTTTTATAAATACTTTCATGGCAATTTGTCGCTTGAGCTCTTCGCCATGGTAACCAGATGTTTTGGATTTCAGCGCAGTACTAGATAAGCAACTAGGCCTTTCCAGTTCACTATTGAATTGACTAGATATAAACGCAAGTTCTATGTTAACAGTTTCTTTTCTTGCTGGTAGAACTCCCCCCACCTCTATGCTTTCCATTTAAGTTTGATCTTCAAAAATTAAATGTAATTTTAAATATTTATCTACTATCACCCTGATTACTCTTCTATTATTCATAGTAATGTTTACGTTTTGTTTTTTTTTCAAATTCTTACACACTCATTAATCCATTGTGTCCTAGTGGTTTTGATTAAGGGAACAGGAATTTGAAAATTAAAAAAGGACAAAAGTAAACGACAAATAGATAGGAAAAAGAAGAAAATGAAAAAAGAAATAAAAAAGGAAGGAAGAAATGAATAAATTATTTTTTTTTCTCGTCTAAGTCCATCCTTCAAAACTATAAATCAACCACCCGTCCTTACATGGAATATTGCTGTCATATATGGCCTGGTGCCAACCCCAAACCGCTGTAAGAGAGGGGTATGCATTGTGATATGTCCTGCTCTGGCATCGAATTACAGTCGCTTTCTCACAGACGTGCCGTAGCTTCCCTCTGACTTTCCTATAAATATTTTCACGGTAGCTGTTCCGACGAGTTGCTTTCTCTGGTTCCCAGACTGCATGAATTTAAGTCAGCTACTAGGTTACCATCTCGGTCCCAGATTTTCACTGTCGAAACGGTTAAATATAACCGTCTTTTCTACTCATACAGCTTCTTCTCTCGCACCTCTCGTCTGTGGAATTCTCTTCCTCTTACATGATACCATGATAACTATAATCTTCCAATATTCAAGTGTAATGTCAATCGACATCTGACATACGAAGATTGTTCCCCGTCCATCTCTTTATTCTCTTCCCAAACACGCCTCTTTACTCTTGTTCTCCGTAACCTCTTGCATGCTAGTGGCACTATCGCCTTGCTTGAGGTGAAATGCTTTTAAAAAACAAAGGCTGACATAGATTTCGCTTATGCCACCAAAATATGGAAGATTTTGATTTTTCATATTCAGTAATAATTCGTTCGTGCGGGTTTTATTTTCCTCTTTAAGTTCGTAATTTTCCACACACTGTTCAAAAATACGATTTAATTCAATATATTTTTAAGTTATGTTGTCAAATTTGTTCACTTCATGAAGTTTATGTATCCAGACACCATTCCACTTAATACACGCGATGAACATTCTCATATAATTCTTTCAATACATCAAAAGCTTTTCCTCTTTATTAAAGTTATATATATATATATATATATATATATATATATATATGTGTGTGTGTGTGTGTGTGTGTGTGTGTGTATGTGTGTGTGTGTAATTTGGCAGCAATTTTCTTTTAAACATGTAGTATTGAATGTTAAACACAACATAGTCTTACATATATTCTTTTGAATTGTCTCATATACTCTAATGAGACTTTTTATTTGAAAATGGTTTCGAAATATGTATTGTCCATACGATGACCTAGCGCTTTCGAACATCATTGTTCATCTTCAGGGTCAATATTTTTAGTCAAATTTTTTTTAAACAAACATTTGCCAATTATCTTGTAGCGTAATCATATTGCTACATTTTTTATGCTACAAGATAATTGGCAAATGTTTGTTTAAAAAAAAAAAATTTTTACTAAAAATATTGACCCTGAAGATGAACAATGATGTTCGAAAGCGCTAGATCATCGTATGGACAATACATATTTCGAAACCATTTTCAAATAAAAAGTCTCATTAGAGTATATGAGAAAATTCAAAAGAAAATATGTAAGACTATGTTGTCTTTAACATTCAATATATATATATATATGTGTGTGTGGATAAGACATTATTATGTTTATACATTCTTTCATATATATATATATATATATATATATATATATATATATATATATATATATATATATATTATAATGAATCATTCATACAAAAATTAGATTAGTAAAGTTAATGGTATAAAATTAATACTATAAATTGAACTGCACCACATATTTGATTTAAAAGAACTGATTCGACGTGCAAAATTTCGGGATAATAGTTGAGACATTACACTATTTATTGAAAAATTTAGTCCATGCCACAATGACTGAAAAACTCCTACAACAAAAAACAATTCTCAGATTACCACATTGGTAAAAATGCATTCTCTTAAATTGTGAAAAAAATGCAATGCAAGCTTAGCGTTGAGACTGCACGCTCCATAAGTTTTTATCCGTTAACAATGACACATTTAAAAAAAAAAAAAAACATATTTCGATTCGCATTTAATCCTTCGTCTCCGCTACTACCTGGATTTACTAAAAACAAAATAATTTCCATGCCTGAGTATGACTGTATGTACAGTTGAAAGTACAAGCAGATTAAAAAAAGACCTTTTACAACTTGTAGTTATTAAAAACAAGAATCATAACATTCATCGAGTGATTCGTAGGTTAACTTTAAAATTTTGTTTGCGAAGAGTTTTCGCCATTTTATATCATTAACATTACTACTCTACTTTTTGTAGGAATTGATTCATTTTAATATAAATTGAACTGCACCACACATTATATATATATATATATATATATATATATATATATATATATATATATATATATATATATATATATATATATTGTTATTATGATGAGAATATAAATTATTAGGTTGCATTTCAACGCGATGTATCTTGGTATCTGGGAAAGGTAAAGATTGTCTACTATGCCTGGTAAATCAGTATCACGAGAATATATGAAAGAAACATCTTCAATATAACAGACGTATGTTGAATATTTGGGTAAAATATTTTGGAAAGGACCAGATGCGAGAAATTCTGAGAAGAAATATGCCATCGCTCTACTAGCCTAAGCAATAAAGACATATATATATATATATATATATATATATATATATATATATATATATATATATATGTATATATATATATATATGTATATATATGTATATATATATATATATAAACAATAAAAGCTATATTTATTTAAGAATAAAATCTATATTTCCACACATGACACTACTTGACGTAATTTTCAGTTGACAACATGAATACCATAACGTTTTCTGAATTCTTCCAGTTGCTAAGGACATTTTGTTTTGTTGTTAATAGTTACTTTGTTTTCAATGAATTAATTTCGTTTTCGCGTATTTTGAGTAATCTCCTTATTTTTAAATATATATATATATATATATATGTGTGTGTGTGTGTGTGTGTGTGTGTGTGTATGTAAGCAAATATGTGTATATAGATCCGACAGTATGAGGAAAAATATGGAAAAATAAAAAGAATTTGCCTCCGAGGAACGTGGGTCAGTAAATTATATAATTGTGAAATTTCTCTTACGAACTTCACCCTATCTGTTGTTGAAAAGTAGTCGGTACAATTGTCCCACTTGGCGAAAAAGAAACTAGACAATTCTAATAAGATTTTTGCTATTTTATACTAAAAATATATATTCTCCTGATAATTAGAGGCTGCGTCAGTGTAATTTCCCGAAGAAGGTTGTCTTTAAGGTCGTTTTTAATCATAGCAGCACAATGCCCATGGTCGGAAACCAGAGGACATGTGACACATACGTTTCAGAACTGAACGGAAATTTTTATCAATGCGACGAGTTCAAATTCCATTCAAGAAATATTGCGTTCGCTGTTTTAATAATGCCCATAGAAATGTATGAATCTATTTCTTTTTAGTATGTATATGTGTGTATATATATATATATATATATATATATATATATATATATATATATATATATATGTATGTATGTATGTACGTATATTAATATACATATATATGTCTGTGTATGAAAAAATTTTGAGACAAATTAAATGTTATATATATATATATATATATATATATATATATATATATATAGTGTAACCCGGATATAAGAGAGTTGTCGGGACCGGTGGAGAAGTCTCTTATATCCGGGTTTCGTATATTATATATAGACAGGCTCTAACTTTGGACCAGAGAAAATCTCTCTTATATCTGGGTTTCTCTTATATCCGGGTATCTTTTATCCGGGTTACACTGTATATATATATATATATTGCACTAAGTAATATATATGTAATAAAATATTGTTTTTAATGTAAGCTCTTTATTTATTTATTTATGGTTTAACTACTAAATATCCGAGTAGACCGTATGCAAATAAAGAAGGGACATTGAATTCAACACCCAGAGACGACAATCGGTTCCGTGGCCTGTTGGTGTTGACTTCCATGTCCACTCATATATATATATACATATATATGTATATATATATATATATATATATATATATATATATATATATGTGTGTGTGTGTGAGCGCGCACACACACACACATATACATCTCTCTCTCTCTATATATATATATGTGTGTAATTTGGCAGCAACTTTTCTTTTAAACATGTAGTAATGAATGAGAAAATTCAAAATAAAATATGCAAGACTATGTTGTCTTTAACATTCAATACTACATATATATATATATATATATATATATATATATATATATATATATATATATATATATATATATATATATATATATATATGTAACGTAGTTCAGACCAGCGCATTAGATGTTAACGTTTATTCCAACTTAATTGTAATAAAAACAAAATAAATAAAAAAAACATTTGTATTTTTCCTCAGTTTCTTCTTTAAATAATTTTATAATTTTAAACTTAATGTAGATTAAATTTAAAATTTAAAATTGGTAATTTTTAATTTTATGGAATAATTTAGTATTTATTAGTTAAAATGACTTCTATTTTAGTCTAACCCTAACATTAAAGCATTAAATAATTATTATAACTTAAGTTCGTTGTCAAGTTTTTGGTATTCTCGTATACTTGTATTTTGATTTTTCATTCCAGCTTATGTAACAGCGTTTCCCCTAGCTACGAGTGTTTGATTGATTTGAAACTTTTAAAACCCTTTATTCTGCATTCAAGACCATCACTTGAGAATTTACCAGAAGTGTTGAAACAAAATGGCTATATTGTAGTGATTTTATAACATATTTATGTTATAATTTTCGAATAAATGCTTATATTTGCTCTGCTCTGTATTGAGCACTCTTTTAAGAATAGCATTTGTTGGATATTGGAATTTATTCCGTATACACCAATCCTATACTTGGATATATATATATATATATATATATATATATATATATATATATATATATATATATATATATATATATATATATATATATATGAACATTTACAACCTAATAAGAAGTGACATTAGGTTTAAAGACCTAAATTTACAAAAGGAAATTTTCGCACAGGAAAATATCCAAGTAGATAAAAGAGTTGCTTTGTGAATTTGGTGACAGTGGTTGTGCGTTCAATCCCCGGGTCGGGCACTTTGTACTTGCGCTCAATAGAAACGAGTGAGCACTAACTGTGAAAGTAATAAATAAAATAAGAACTGGACGATGCTCATGAGCAGTGGAACGAGAACGGTCTATTCCCGTAGATTAAATAAAGAGTTCAGTTCAGAATTCCCTGTAATCTATCCAGTTTTGCACAGAAAAGTTGTGATAACAACAACAAAGATGGCGACAGTTGTCAAGGTAAATAATGAAAATTACTCATCCCAAATCTCTCTGTCTCTCTCTATCTCTCTCTGTCTGTCTCTGTCTCTCTCTCTCTCTCTCTCTCTCTATATATATATATATATATATATATATATATATATATAAAAGTGAACATAGAAGTCAACACTTAGAGGCGACAGTCTGTTTCATGCTAGATGCAATCGTCAGGCCACGAGTGCTGTTATTTTTCTCGGATATTTATATATACGGGTCATTGTTGCATTGTGGGTCGTTTTGGCGGTTATTTTACCGGAAGTCGTTTATTTGTTTATTTTGTTATTTGTTTTCAAATTATTTTGCTTGTTTTTTATCCTTTATATTTATTTTATTTTTATTTTTTATTTTGATCGGTGTTTTTATTAACGTAGTAAAAATGTGTTTATATAGCTTATTGTGGGTAATCTACCCACAATAAGCTATATTAACAAATTTTTTTTGAGAAATTTATCTCATAAATATAACACACTTTAAGACTATATTTCTTCATGTATATATATATATATATATATATATATATATATATATATATATTATATATATATATATATATATATATATGTGTGTATGTATTTCAATATTCTTCCGACGGTATCGATATTAACAATCGGCCTGGAATCTTCTAACTAGATGTTTCAAAAGAAATCGAAATGTGTGTAGCCAAGGACGAAATTAATTATTGATTTTGATCATGTCATACACCAGAAGCCTTAATGTTATTCCTATTACTTTCCATTCATTAATGCTTGTGGTATTAATTTCTGCTGGAAACGTGAATTTATAAATAAATGGACAGACTGAGATGAAACTTTGGTAAATAGAAGGGACCTCGGAGATAAGAGTATCATTCGTAAAGTTAGAACGATTTTTCTATTACTTGACCGAACAAGGCATTAATGTCACTAAGACGCAAGTGTTAAATAATAAGAATCGTTTGACGCAAGATAATGTCGTTGGTGTTGGTTAAAATAAACAAGAAAACCGTATGGAAATACGAAAGAAGATTACAATCGTTTATAAGTAACTTTTATTTAAATTAGTAATGGTAAAGAAATGTAGAGATTTCATGTCTTATTATTTGCAATGAAAGCCAAACATTTTTAATTAGTTTAAAGTACATTAATAACAACAGTAAAAATAGAAGACTTTTGTAAAATCTCGATCGATAAAAATATAATATGTAAATGTATAACTAAGTGAATCCACCAGTTATTTTATTTTTTACTTGAAACATCAATTGATAAAAGAACAATAGAGTCAGGCATAACCATGGCTAAATAGAGGATATATTAGAGATAACAATATTATTCGCAACGTTAGCTCTTTATTATTAATATAATTATTTTTATTTCCTTTGATATCTGGTGTTTACACATTTCTTTCCGGGTCCCGCCCAGAGACCTAAGTTTAGAAATGGTATCATGACACTTTCCATTGCCAAAAATAAAAATTAAATAGATAAAGCCCTTCGTAAAGTGTGGGCTGTACTTGTCAGAATAATTTTTTGTATCTCTTTGAGGCATGGACTTCCAGGGATCCCTTCAATTAGTCTACTGGAATTTTTTCCAACCAATCCTAAGGCTCCAACTACAACAGCGATTGTTTATGTTCCCAAGTGCCACATTTTTGAGATTTCTATTTCAATGTCCTTGTATTTTGACAGTTTTTCAAATATCTTCAAAGATACATTGCAGTCTGCAGGGACTGCCATATCAATAAGGAAGCTTTTTTTTTTGTTTGGGATCTTTAATAACAATGCCTGGGCGGTTGGCTTTGATTGTTCTGTCAATGTGTATTGTGTAGTTCCATAGAATTGTAACAGGTCCTATCTCCGTAACCGGGTCTGGGTGGTGTTCGTACCAGTTTCTTTCAGTTTCCTTCCCGTAGACGTTGCAAATTTTCCAGTGCAGACATTGGCCCACTCTGCCATGCCGGTTTTTATATTCAGTGGGTGCCATTAGCGTGCAACCTGATACAAGATGATCAATGGTTTCTGGATATTATTATTATTATTATTATTTTTTTTTTTTTTTTTTTTCACCGAGCAGGCCAATAAAAAGCAAGTCTGTAATAATAAGAATGAATGTTCCGTAGGGTCCCAAGCAAGAGAATGCTGTTGATGTTGCTAAAAATAGTCAAGTGAATCGTATCAAAATAGGAAGGAATGTTACAGACATCCTCATGGGACACTTATGTAAATCGAAAATGTTGAAGAGACTTGCTGTCACATTTTTCAGTGAAAAACAACAAATTTTAATTAGTGTAAAGTACAGTAAATACCCCAAAAAGTATAGAGGATTTTTATAAAGTCTCGAATGGTGAAAATGTAGTTTGGTACGTTTTGACGTAGCCTATTTGGCGTGACTGATTCGGCGTCAGACAATAATTGGAGTATTCGGAACAGCCGTTTCGGAGTCAAACTGTTTCGACGTAAATGTTTTTGACCAGATCTCCGCCACCCCAAAAAAAAACAAGATAAAAGAATTGAAAACACTCAATTTTCAATATGAATTTTTATTCATTTATGGAATTAAGGATCCTATTAAAACACTAATGGAATAATGTAAATTAAAAACTTAAATTAAAAATATTGTATTTAAAAAAAAATTAGAAAATTTGTAACTGTATTTAATATTATAAATTAGTTTTTCATTTTGTAATTATGAGCAATTTTGTAATTATGAGCAAAACCCTTCAGGGATTCAAGGGCTTTGACGACTGAAATATATGAAGCTGCAATGATGGAAATACAATATAAAAATACCTCCAACTGATCTTTTCCTAAATTTAAAAATGCACCCAACTACTATTTTCATAAATATAAAAATACCTCCAACTACACTTTTTCTTAAATTGGACTATTCGAGCATATAAAGATGAAGAACTAATTTGACTACTAAACGAGGCAGAGAGAGAGAGAGTGAGAGAGAGAGAGAGTGAGAGAGAGAGAGAAAGCAAATTTGACAAAGTAGTAATCTGATGTCTAATCGTCTCTCTGCCCAAAAATTCCTATGTCGAATCGGCCATGCCGAATCAGCGACGGTAAATGGGCCACGTTGGAACGTCTCATTCCCGAAAATATAATATAGAATTACGTGAGTCAACGCTAACAACACCATTCATTAGAAATATAACGGTTTTCTTTATTCTTCTTCCGGGGCAAACGTTGATAGAGAAAGTTTGGCGAGGTAATGGCATCCTAGATTTCCCTTTGACATTTTGATTTCATAAAGAAAAAAGAAAAGAAAATAATAATATCAAACTTTTAAAAAATAAAACGGGGGGGGGATACCGAACGAAGAAATAGGGAAACCGATTGAACAACTTCTCTGCTGAAACAGAAATCGAGTAAAAAAAAACAAGTGAGAGTAGAAATGAAAATCGCACAAAACTAAGGGACATTGAAAATGCGCCATGCGCTTGAAAGTATCGTTTCACATCAGGTTTCTTGAAAGTTTTCGAAGCTATCAGAAAACTCTTCATCTTTGACCGACAAGTTGATTTCTTTCTTGAAAAGGTAAAAATCTTCTTCTGTAAAAAGCATTCATGCAATTTTGAATATCACAGAATGACAAAAATGGGTAAAATAAAATAGATCAGGCGGAACATGGAGTACTGTTGCCATATTTGGGCACGATCTGCCAAGACCTCACTTTACAGTCTTGGTAGAGCTCAAAAATGTCTTCGAGTTCTTGTCAGAGAAGAATTATTATCAACAATTTAACCTCTCTTTCTCACAGCTGGGATATGGCGAGTCTCTCACTGCTCCATCCCTACCACCATAGAAGGTGGTCAGACGATCTGCATCTCCTGGTTCCGCTAGGCCAGATCTTCACGTCTAAGATCCACTCCTCATTCCCTCCGTCTTCTATTGGCGAGAAGTAAGTTCTTCTAAAACAGGTAACCACTGCCTTATGTCACAAACACCCAAGAATATATTCCCCCCGATCACTACAATGTTAACCTGTTTATGTCTTGAGTCAACTGTTATCTTCCTCTCCTATCCATATAAACTACCTCTTAACGGCACAATCTCCAGTGACCCCAGAACTCTGTACAGGGTATTAGTTACTGTAAAAAAAAATTTTAAAAAACATGTTGCGATGAATCCTGGGATTTTCATGTTTATTTAGTTCATATTTGGATGTTTCTACAATTAAATCTATTGTAATTAAGGAGGTGGCATTAATATTATTTTTACTGATCTTTGTAATATTGCCTTGCGTTAACGTTTTATTCTGGATGGGCTTTCCGCCAAGTGATATTGAAATTTGCATACTTAGCGCCAGATGACTTCAAATAATGAAAAATATACGAAAGGAACATTTTGTGAACTGTAAAATAAATATACAGAAAACTTGAAATTTAAATTAGCAAAAGAATTTCACCTGGAGTTTCGAGACGGCAAAATAATTATTTTAAACAAAAACGTTTATTTGCTAACATGAAGTTTATGAGACAAATTGATTAAACAACGTAAGAAATGAATAAAGGTACGAACTTGAATAAAATAGATACGTGAAAACACTGAGAAAAAATTGCAGGGTATAGAGGAATTAAATAAGGAATAAAAGGGGGGAAGACTGACATAGGGAAAAATAAGAGAAATGAAAGGGAAGAAAGTGAAGAAGAAAAGAAATGAGAAAGAAAATGAAGAAAGAATGAAGAATGGAACGAAGAAATCCAAGAAAGATGGAACGACAGAACGAAGGGATTTAAGAAACAAAAAAAAGAAACGAGCGAAGGAAGGACTCCAAGAAATGAAGAACGAAAGAACGAAAGAAAGAATTTTAAAAAAATGGAAAGAACGAACGAACAAAAAGAAAGAAGAAACAAACGAAGAAATCTAAGAAATAAAAAACGAACGAAAGAACGAAAGGATTTAAGAAAGAAAAAAAGGAACGAGCGAACAAAGGAATACAAGAAAGACAAGAAAGGACGAACGAACGCATGAATCCAAGAAAGGACGAAAGAAAGAATCTTAGAAAGAAAAAAGGAAGGGACGAACCCAAAAAGAAGGAACGAACGAACGAAGTAATCCAAGAAAGAAAGAAGGAACTAAGAAAGGAATCCAATATAAAAAGATTGAAGTAACAAACGAAAGAATCCAAGAAAGTAAAAAAGGAACGTGCAAACGAAGAAATCAAAGAAAAAAGAAGGAACGAACACCGCAAGAATACAAGAAATTAAGAAGAACGAACGAAGGAATCTTAGAAAGAAAAAGGAAAGAACGAACCCAAAAAGAAAGAAAGGAAAAACGAAGGAATTCCAAAAAGAATGAAATAATTAAAGAAGGCATCCAAAGAAGGAAGTAACGAACGAAGGAATCCAAGAAAGAAAAAAAGAAACGAAAGAACGAAAGAAATCAAGAAAAACGAAAGAACGAGCGAACGAATGAATACAAGAAAAAAAAAATAAGGAACGGACAAACGCAAGAATCCAAGAAATTATGAATGAAAGAACGGACTAATAAATCTTAGAAAGAAAAAAAGGAAGGAACGATCCCAAAAAGAAAGAAGGAATGAACGAAGGAATTCAAGAAGGAAGGAGCGAAGGAAAGAAGAGCCGTAAAAAAGAGGGATGAAAGAAATCCAAGAAAGAGAGAAGGAACGAAACAAAGATCGATACAAGTAAAAAAAACTAAAAACAAACAAACAAAGAAGGAATGAAGGATGTGAATGAATGACTCAAAAAATGGAGAGGAAATAACGAAATAAAGGGAAAAGAGAAAATAGAAATAAAAGACAGATGCACGTAAAAAGATGAAGGAAAGAGAACAATTATGGAATGAGAGAAGGACAAGTCAAAGGACAGAGTCTTAAATGAGAAAAATTATACTGAAAGGTGCCCCAGCCCTGAGGAACAGCTGTCTGAGGCCGTGCCCTCTCAATGAAACAGAACGAGAGATCGGTGCTCACACCGAGGCCAGCGCAACCGACGGTTCCGGGAGCTTGGGAAAATTGGTGTTCCTAGCCCGCGCTTGGGCTCCTCACATTAAACCGACCTTGAGTCACAACCTGACATCGTGGAGGGAGTGAATAAATACAAATTACTCTTGAGTAGTGTGTAATGCGTTTATTTATCATCTCTAGGTTGCGTCTCTTTCTCTGGGCAGAGTGCGCTTAAAACTGTAGCTAATTTTTAAAATTTTAAGCTAGCTGCAATTTTGGATAGAAAGGGAAAATAAAAATTACTCCCTTTGATCCAGGAAAGCAAAGTAATGGCTAGTATAATATATTAATATACATTTTTAACCTTGCATAATCTGGCAACCCTGAATCTGAGCTCAACGAAAATCATTCCCTGCGCCTAACTTTTTTAGGGCTTTTGAATGAGTTATGAATCATTGAAATCGGTTCATTGGGAGCATAGGAATTGCCTGGACAAAAACACGCACAAACATACATACTTTACTTTATATATAAGATGAACCTAAAAGTTTATCGACAAAGCATTTCCCCTAATGAAATACTGTTTTCTTTCTTTTTATAGGTTGCCAACAGATCCGTCAGAGCCAATTCTATCTTCCTCTTTAACATAAATGATGTTTTTTCTTATTATTATTGGTTGGTTATCTGCAAAATATAGCTGTCTATAAGGAAAAAACATTTCACATTAACATAGCGAGACATCACTCACCTGACTGACAAATCGGAGGAATTCAAAAAAGAATGAAAGAACCAGAGGGCATGCCGATTTGTCAGTCAGGTGAGTGATGTCTCGATATTAGTGAGGCATTTCAACCCAGGTCTCCAAGGAAATATTCAGCGAAATATATCCACGTCCAACAGAACACCACGATCAGATTATCATAAAACACCCTATGTTATTCAGGAGGCATGGTAAAAATTTCGCAAGACCAGAAAAGAAGCCGAATACAGGATAAAGAATGACAGGACACCAACATAACTTCCACATCTAAGGGAGGAACGTAGCTGAGACACTAGAAACAAGCGAGGCGGAATGAATATCAAGTGACGTCGGGTAACACGGCTACTTTAACTCAAACAATTAACCCAGGTATCGCCCGGCAATCAAGTCATACCCGTCAGCACAATATTCATGCAAGAAAAAAAAACATAATATCTGGTAGAACGCCAAAATGAGGATGGGGAAAACCGGCCATCATTTTTTTCTATCTTAACTATTCACATCTACTGAGCTCTACATTTTTATAGTATCACACCGTAATACCACATAATTATAAACACATAAAACTATCAGTAAAACAACTCTATGTAATTCTGACCCTAATATACGCTATTCATAAAACGTAAGGAGAGGGAGGTAAAACTTTAATATGATTTTCATTTATATAAAATGATCCCTCAAGATAAGTATGAAATTATATACAATGCGATGAAAAAAATAATATGTGTCTCTCCATTCGGATAAAAAAATATAATTAAAATATATTCTCACCGCTCCGGAGAACTGTGCCTTCATTCATGTACAAGGGGCTAGGGCAGAGGTATGAAAAAACGGAAGATACGGGGACTAAAATAAAAGGGGGCGATGACCATTTATTCCCAAGTTAGGTCTAAAACTTTTTAGAAAAACAATACCAAAATATTCTACTCTAACTAATCTTGTGTTTTTTTTCCGAAGGAACAAGTCCTTCAACCAGTCAGCTCGAGATAGCACTGGAGCCTTATTCACTCGCACCAATCGTGCAACTTTCATCCACCTTTAAGTAGAGTTCCCGGAAGAAAACGTCTCCCTTATCTTGACCTTCAACAAATGATTAAGGAACGCAACTCGACAATAGGAATAGAAAGGCGATACCTCGCAGACTTCACCCATTCTCATTCTCATACCAACATTTGCATCACAGCTATAAAGTCAACAAGGGCATAGTACATCCTTCTGGCTGAAAAATGGGCTCATATTCCTACATACAGAAAGGCACCCAAGACAAAGAATTGTCCGTGCAGCATGCGAACCATGTAAATTCAATAAGCTCACATAGTCGGCAAACGACCAATCAGTGAAAGAAGGTGTGAGCGATAGACTCTTATTCCCCTATATTGGGAGCACCCTAGCAAATTAACCAGTCTCACCACGGAAGAGCTTTTGCAGACCCAGAGGGCATGCCGATTTGTCAGCCAGGTGAGTGATGTCTCGCTATTAGTGAGGTATTTCAACCCAGGTCTCCAAGAAAATATTGAGCGAAATATACCTACGTCCAAAAGAACACCTCGATCAGATTGTCATAAACACTCTTTATGATCCCTTACACCGCGACGCACCATAGGAGGTCTGCAGGCGTAGAGGTGGCGAAACAAAGTTTCCACTAGATCACCTAGGATGGCGGACGGGAATGGAAGAACTGAAAGACGCTAAAGGATGAGGGAGCTGATATAAATAACGCACATGTCGGCCATCCACTTCAAGGAAAGATTCCTTTACACCCACAGATTAACCGCGGGTAAGATCTTCCCCGGAAACTCAGGCCAATACTTCTCCAACTCGAGGTCAGGATCGAGGCAGATGCCTAATATCCTGTACGGTCCGTCCGTCTAACTCAAGGAGCCCGGGAGAGGCGAACTGTTTCACATAATTTTCCACAGCAAGCCAACAGACTTATCACAGTTAATCATGGCCCCTGTGAGCGTTTAATATCTTTTCCAATTTCTCGGCAGTGCTTGGTACAACATTGTCGGCGTAGATGGTGTATCTGGTCGAGATGGTAAGACCAGACAAGTTTACCTCTCCAACGACCGGATTCGCTTTTAACTTACACTGGAAAGACTCCAAAGCAAGGGCGAGAAGGGGCAACACGGACTAATAGATCTGAACAAGGTGAAGGACTTGTAGAGCTCTGTTAGTTGGTGTTACCTCTCGAATTTATATTTAACGCAAAATACCACAAAATACGAGAAAATAAGAAGGAAAACGAAACAGTTTTACAACAACAACAAACACTATTTATATTTATGTATGTCAATGATATACATGCATAATTAATAGGAGTTACTTCCATTGGAGTGGAATTAAAGTCTTTATTGAGGAAATATTTTTATCTGAGCTCATAGAAAGTTGAACGAACTTGCCGCTCAAAAGGTTCACCGTGAGAGAGTTAAAAGAATTCTGTAAAGATGAGAATATCTTGTTAAACTTTTAGCTTCAGAAGAGTTGAAGGAGTGAATGTTCCGTAATGTTTAATTAGTTTCCGTTGCATGTACTTGAATATTCGTAATATGTTGATGTTTGTAATATTCTGGAATGTTCGTAATGTTTGTTTCCGTACGTATGTGTATGTGTTCCTGCGTGAATATATTTTCATAGCATCCGCCCGAAAGAGGTCGGAACGCGATTTCTTAAACAGCTACATTTTAGTAAGCGAGAGAAATCGAAAATAAAGGAAGAAAGAACTTGTGTCAAGTATTTATAATAAACGAAATCACGTGATAGGCTCAGAAAGGCATAGACAGATTTGGGCGGAAAAATGGTTTTAAATAACGCGTAGGCGTTGTACGGACGTAGGCGAGAACATAATTTTAATATTAACTGACCAATGAGAAGTGAGAAAAATATCAAGGCTCTGTGATCCACAGATTTTGCATAATAATTGACATGGAAAGGAAAAGCGGTAGAAGGTTGCGAAAGGTTTCGATCGCACACCGTTCACTTCCACTACAGCACCATGGATAACATGAAAGAGTTGAGTCCAGCACTTAAAGTTCGGCAAGAATCCAGCCGCGGAAAAAACAGCCTCTAAGAACGATCGTTCACCCTATCAAAAGCAAATTGATCAGCACGGCTTTTCTGCCGACTTTCTCTATGAGAATGTCTGTTCAGGGAATACGGGACGACCCAGCACAACCCGGAAACGTTTGGCCTGGACCTTGGCCAAATACTTTAAGGTTCGAAAATGACCAATCCCGTGCACTTCATGTTTGTTCTTGTGTAGAAGATTCGCCGCATAGCATAATAAATCTCTGTTCCTCCAGTGGCCAAAGATGATTTCCAGCAAGAGGACAAACATGGAAGACAACCTCAAGTACACTTCGTAGAGTAAACCGTCGATACCAGGAGTCTTATCCTTTCTAACTTTCAGATTTGCTCCGCTGTTATGCGATCCTTCCAACCAGCCGCTTCAGTCGCCTCGAGGCGAGGGAAGTCAGACAAATTGTCGAACTGAGCCGAACATTGACCGGGCTCCCTTCTGAAAGTAATAACATAACTTCCTACATATGCCCTCGTCCATTGTCATGGTCCTTCCATCCGTCGATAAGACACAAGCGATATGCCGATCAGAAGCGCTGAAAAGTTCCTCTGCACGCAATTTTGTGGCTATATTCGTAAGACATTCTATTTAATCTAGATCTAACGACATGAACTTGGTCATTCTCGTTAAGCAAGGAGGCTAGCTCAAACTTGGCTATAGCTACGTTATCACATATCTCCCGATTTGACAGTGCCTTCTATTCTAGATTCTACAGACTTTTACGCCGCTAGTCTGTCTAGTTGGCATGGTCTAATATAACCAGTAGAATAAGACTTAATTTTGTCCTTAAGGTATACCCACCATTTACTGGATCCGGAAATTCTTTACGTTCAACGAATAAGAATTAAATTTCCAGTATCCGGCCATTCTACCCTTAGCGTTATCTACGTTTATACGGACCTGGACAAGCCGATGATCCGAATAAACTAGAATATCTGTGTAGATCTCTGAGATAAGGTATCATGATTACTTGAATTATATAAATTATTCAGACTGTTATCTTAATCTTCATCACAAGGACACATGGCTCAGTGGATAAAGAAGTTGGTTAGATCCAGTGACTAGACCCAAAGAGTTGTGAGTTCAATATCAGGGCCACAGCAGTAGTGAACCAAAACATGGTGATTTGAGTTAAAGTGAAATAACAGAGACATTCGGTGGACAAAAGAAGGATTCAGTTTGTGATGTCGAAACGGGTAATTTTAGTAGGTGATTGGAAAGCTGTCATTGATCCAGAGTTAGATCGCGGAGAGGCTAGTGGGGGTAGTAACCTTCATTTTTTGATAAAATGTCTGTAGTGAGTTTGTCACAAGACACAATCTGGTTGATAAGTTCTGAAATGAACATTCGAAGCGGGTACAGTGGATTGGTACATTAGAGTTCGCCAAACCTCTGTGTTTGGAAAAACACTACCTTTCGAACGCCCCGCCTCCGAAATTGCAATCACCTGAAGTAAGTCGGGGCGTACAACGGCCGAAACGTTGTGTATATGGCAATGAAGATGACGATAATAGTAAAAGAAATTTCATTGTCCACTTTTTCTTTCACCTGAATTAACTTGCCACGTTTTGTGTTTCCTTTGCAAACACGAAAAAAATGAACAAAATGGTTGGCATGCTTTTATCGAGCACGACACATTAGCGCTATCAAAGCGGATTATTAGTATAATTAACACCGGTCAGCTCACCGTCCCGACTATATAGCTTGTAGATATTTTATTTCTTCATACACAGACAAGATCAGCAGTGAGTACTGAGATGGTCTTGCTACTGACCGTTCTGGGTGGAGAAGCACCCTGTCTAAACAACTAATGTAAGAAGAGAAGAAACAGAACAACGCAGCAGAAGACAAGCTGGACTGCTGAAAAGAATGCTGCAGGATAGACAATTCAGAGATGTGAATTTTAACAGAAACCGCCAGTCGCGCACAGCGACTATTCAGCCATAGGTAGCGACGTCACAGTGGAGCGAATAAGTGAGATAACCGGCGGAAGCGTATATATATATATATATAAACGTAACGGGTTTCGTATCGGCTATGTTTTGGTAGGATCGCTTCTCGGCGTATTGGCTAAGATCACGGTGTGGTATCTGTTCTCAGATTACTCGCTGAATGAATGCCTTTTGGCTGAGATTCGATCACTGATAAAAGGCCGGTCGCAGGGATTCGTCCCTGCGCTGGTAGTATCGCGGCTACGTCTAGCTATGACCAGCTTTGACCAACTCTGACCACCTTGGACAAGCTATGACCAGCTAAGACCAGCTATGACTAGCTATGAACAGCTCTGGCCAGCTTGGGCAAGCTAAGACCAGCTAAAGACCAGCGGCCCGGGTGAAAACACTCGGGTCAACCCCCCTCCCTTCCCACATTAAAAACCGACCTCGTGTCACAACCAGGCCCTGTGGGAGGTCAAGTAAATCCACGGCTATGTTTTGGTAGGGCAGTCATTTGCTTACTTAGTACAGAGACAGCAAAATAGACGTCGTCTCCTTAACCGAAACAGTACAGTGATGTTAGGCAGGTCAATCTGTATTTCGTTTCCGCTACAATATAAAGTGATTTTCTAAGCGTAGCTTCGATATGGCACAAGGCCAAAAGTTATGGGGAACACAATGAGGATCGAACTCACTATTCAGTCGTAAATGTTCTAGCAAAACATGTTTCCTAACCATTACACAGTCCCGATGTGCCCAGCTTAGATGTGGCACAAGGCCGAAAGTGTGGGCACTCAGTGAGAACCGAACACACTACTCAGTGGTAATTGTTCTAGCGAGACAAGCTTCCTAACCATTACACGGTCCCGAGGTGGCCAGCTTAGATGTGGCGCATAGCCGAAAGTATGGGCACCCAGTGAGGACCGAACACACTGCTCAGTCGTAATTGTTCTAGTAATACAAGCTTCCTAACCATTACTCAGTCCCGAGTTGCCCAACTTAGATGTAGCACAAGGCCGAAAGTGTGAGCACCCCGTGACGATCGAACTCGCTACTCAATCGTAATTGCTATAGCGATACAAGCTTGGCAACCATTTCGCCACTCAGAGGTGCCCATCCGCTAAAATGTAAGAGGGAAAAAGATGATATGCATTCACGTTATTGCCAAACAGAAACAAGTAAATGGAACCTCTTCTCGTTCGTAGATGAAATTTGAACTCGGCTCGTCGATACGATTTCCTATTATCAACTAGAAACTCCATTTAAAAATCGATAGTGATCCTAACAAGGAAGTAGGTCGCGATATTGCATTCATCGTCATTATTATTGATCATAATATTTCTACTAAAATGAATGAATAAAAAAATTCTAGACCATTTATAAGATGCCATTTTAAGCGTAACTATTTAAACTGTGTATTTTTTTCGTAATGATTTATGACGTTTTTAAGCGAGAATAGTTTGTTCTAGACAAACAGGGTCGAAGAAAAAAAAATGAAATAACTGCATCGAGTTGTAAAAAAGAACTCACAGAAATAAAAAAAAAAATAAACTCGCATAAATAAAAGAAGAATATATTCTCAAATTGGTTGGACAGTCTGCGGAAACGGACCACAGTACACAAAATGCCACTATTTTGAGTATAAATTCTTTCAATCATTTACTCCCCTCCCAAAAAAACAAAATATATAAATATGGAGCCAAAGAAACATTTTAAAAATCATCAAAAAATTATAAACACTTACAAAAAAAAAAATAAATAAACTACTGAAATTGTTGGAATAAGAGATAAGGAAAAAGTGAAATATATAACTTGAGTTAATGTTTAAAAAAATCTGGAAAATAAAAACACTTCGTGAAATGCAAATACGCTTAGTATGCAAAATAAAAATGTGTTGGCTAAATATTTTCCCATCTAGAACTTTCTGGAACCCATTAATCCGCTGCATGGGCACTTCGACGACGTGTTGGAATGGGGAGCAAGCTAGTCTCACTCATCCGGTTCGCGCTCATTTCTGGTCATTTGAACAGGAGTTGATGTTTATACCTTGTTTCCTGCTACCTTTTAAAGTCTGCTTCTGCTCTATCCTCCTAACGCTTGTGCCATCCGACGCGAATTTAAGTCCGCACATTAACCAGCTACCTGGAGTGGCTCTTGGGATTTGTATTGTATGAACATTACTAAAAAAATGATTTACGACTGAATAGTTAGTTTCATTCTTACTGGGTACCCTATACATTCGGCCTTGTGCCGCATCTAAGTTATGCTACAAAGTAAAAAAACAAAAAACATTTCGACATTTCTCTCAGGAGATCAATTACGACTGAACAGTCAGTTCCAACCCAACGCTTTGCGCTTTGGGTCATATATACGGTGACCCCAAAAAACGGGAATTTTTGAAGTGTGTATTGCCAGACATGAGAAAGTGGCAACACTGCGAGACACTGACCTTGAGCAAGTAAACATTTCGCCATTTTAGTAACGAGAATGAAATTCACAGTATCCCAGCTGAGATGTTGCATCAGTAAATAGGGGTCTCAACAGCAGATTTCAAGAATGCATTCGTACAGGAGGACGCCATCTACTGGACATAATTTAAAAAAAATGAAAATTCCATCATTGTTTCTTAAATGGCATGTTTTAAGGTTTCAATTATTATGAATTAAATATTTTTCTTCCATCACTCTTGGTTTTATTGGATTGTTAAAAAGTTCCCGTTTTTTTGGGTCACCCTATATAAGCGTAGCTTAAAAATCACCATGAAATTTATCTAAGGGCACTTCGACCGAATATAATGGTTAACAATCTTATCTCGCTACATCAGTTACGACTGAATAGTGAGTTTGATCCATACTGGGTGCACTATATATTCGGCCGTGTGCCACATCTAAGCTATGATATAAAGTAATAAAAAGCACTTCGACGTCCGGTAATGGATAGCAAGCTTCTCTCGCTAGATCAATTACGATTGAATATTAAGTTCCAACCTCACTGGTGCCCCACGCTTTCGAAGCTGTGCCATGTTTAAGCTGCGCTAGGAAGCCAAAAGGACTTAATAATAATTGTAGTAGTAATTGTAATAGTTAGCAAGCTTGTCTTGTAATTACGACTAAATAGTGAGTTCGATTCTCACTGGGTGCCCCATGCATTTGGCCTTCTGCCACATCTAAGCGTAGCTTAGAAAATCACTATGAAATTTTCCCTCGGGCACCTCAACGCCATGTAATATTTAGCAAGCTTGTCTCGTTAGATAAATTGCGACTGAATAGTGAGATCGATCCTCACTGTGTGTCCTATACATTCGGCCGAGTGCCACATCTATGATACGCTATGAAATCAAAAGGATACTTTAACTTCGTGTAGTGGTTAACAATCTTGTATTGCTAGAGCAATGACAACTGAAGAGTGAGTGTGATTCCCACTGAGTGCCTTATACATTTGGCCGAGTAAGCTACGCTAGAAATAAAAAAGGACACTTCTCTGGCTAATAGACTCAGTAGTGAGGTCGATCATCACTGGGAACCCCTACATTTGTCCTTTTGCCTCATATAAGCGTAGCTTAGAAAATTATGAAATTTGTCCTCGAACAATTCAAAATTGGGTCATTGTCTCTCTCGATCAATTCCAACTGAATACTGAGCCTGATCCTCAATGGGTGCCCTATACATTCGGCCTTCTGTCACATCTTATCTACGCATTAAAAATCATTTTAGGACACTTAGGGGTGACAGATTTAAACATTTAAGTAACCTCTAAAAGAAATTGGAAGCCATAATCTAATGCAATGTTTCGCAAACTTGATAGCCTAATTCATCGTTTTGACCATACGTCAGATTGTCATCCCCCGCTCTTTCGAAGGTTGTCCAGCTCAAAAGATGAATTCGAAATAATATGTATATATTATTGAAAAGCTTCATTCTTTTTCCATATTAGTACATATACATTTACATGGGGGGGGGGTACTTCGACGTGGTGCAATGACTAGCAAACTTGTTTGACTATATCAATTAATAGTGATCAGAGATTCGGCTTTGTGTTACATCTAAACTACGCTTAGAAAATCACCATTAATCTTTTGCGCTCATCACTCTTTCTTTAATCGATCATTTAGGCAGGTACGACCACGAAACTATTTTCTTATCGGGGAATGTATATCAATAAATACATCGAACGTTGAAGAAACACTTTAATTAGATGCTGATAACTACGTCAGTCTGAGCACTTTTTGGCACGTTATCGAATATTGATAAGATAGGATGAATCAATAAGTACATTAATATACGTGCTTTAACGCATCTCCAAGAAATATTGGATCTATCCAGATATATATATATATATATATATCAATTATGTGGTGCGGGTTCAATTTATATTACGCGAATCATTCATACGATATAAAGTTAATGATATGGCAAGAATCACTCTCACAAACAATTTTTAATAATAAAATACATTAACCTCGAATCCCTTAATGAATGGTATGATCGTTGTTTATAAATTCTCATATTACTATATTAGTACAAGAACGCACATTTTTAAAATTTAAAAAACTTCAACCTCAGCGTCGTGACTGCACGCTCCAAAAGTATTCTTACAGTTAACAATATCACATTTGTAAAAACACTTCTTTCGGATTACACTTTATCTTTCGATATCCTGTTATTACCTGGATGTAAAAAACTTACCTATTTCCCTATCTGAGGATGATCGTATGAAACGATTGAAAGCTAGTAGTAAAAAAAGACCTGATAAAACCGGGATTTATAAACAAGGAACATACCATTCATTAACGGATTCGAGGTTAATGTATTTTACATTTTTTTTTATTTTCGTAAATTATGACTAAAACCAAATATGGAAATTCAGTTTAGCAATCATTACATATAATCTAAAAGATAATTCTAAATGCTGTTTTGAAACCCAATATTTCATTAGTGATGTCTTTCTTTCTTTCTGATTCAGATTGTTGTAGATGTACATATATTCTTGGAAGCACGTGTAACATTCAGGTATTTAATTATTCCAAACAGCTCGATTTTGAAACGTTTGACCTGGCCAACTGTGGCCTCTCCAAAATGTAAATGTAATCAAGTTTTATCAAGTAGCTATAAAGGTCAAGTATCTTTACCCTTCATAAATGTATTTAACCGAGATTATATAAAAAAAATATTGATGAGAACTAAAGGAATGTAAATTAAATTAAATTATTTCCTGAAACTGTCAGAAAAGATCGTGTTTATATAGACATTCCTAATATTAGAAATACATTAACTTTTAGCAACTGTGGGAGTCTTTTCATCCCATTTCTCCCTCTCATTTTCAAGTCTGGATATTTCCCTTCAGAAGTCGGACACGCATCATTAAGCACAAAACCTTGTCTTATGCCGCTTCACTTAGCTTTTTTATTTCTTTTTTTTGTCATATTCCAACTGAAGAATAAAAGGTTACTGCGATATTTGCGTACGATTCTGTCGCAATTGTAACAGGCACTCGTAGCTTTACCGTTATATGCTAGTAATTTCCACACAAATTATGACTAAAACCAGAAATTCTTCAATTGACAGAGGTATTCGGAAAAAATACGTAACTTATCATGAAATATTGACTAAAGGAATAAATTTCCGTCTGTTGTTCAAATTACCCATGGTACTACCGTAACGTTAACAACACTTTCTTTGTACATCCTCTTCCGGCGACACATATACATATACAGAAACTGTTTGATATATGGTACACGTGTAAAGACATAGGAAATAGTAGTTGAAAATACGACTAGTGACTTTCAGAATATTTATTTAGATTCTAAATAGAATTCTTGAAAATATTCCTGCATTTTAAATTCCCCCATATATATATATATATATATATATATATATATATATATATATATATATATATATATATATATTATAAGATGTAGTTATACAAAGAATTAATCAGTAAAGTTAATGTAATTAATGGCGAATCACTTCGCTAACAGATTTAATAAAGCATTAACTTGCTTGAAATATTTAAAATACGTCTCTAGCGTTGCGAAACTGAACGTTGCAAAATTATGCAACTGTTAATAAATAACACGCTCTTAAAAACATCTGCAATAGATTTATTTTCGTCTTGGAATCTACCTGAAATGAATAAAATATTAAAGTCTGATTATGAAAATGTGATGAATTTCAAAAGTACTAGCAAAGACGGAACATCTAATCTATATTATCATTTAATCATAAGGATCTCTTCATTCAACGAATGGTTAAGTTACTGATTTATTAAATCTGTTAGTGAAGTAATTTTTCCATGAATTACATTGACTTTACTGATTAATTCTTTGTATGATTACTTCATTTTAATATTGTATATATTACACCATTTAATATATATATATATGTGTGTGTGTGTGTGTGTGTGTGTGTGTGTGTGTGTGTGTGTGTGTGTGTGTTTATAACAGTTGCCATTCGAGTCAGCGCCCAGCGGCGACAGTTTGTTTCATGCTTATACACAATCTTTAGGCTATATATATTATGTTTTTGTTCGACTATTCATATATACAGGTCATTGTGGGTAGTCTATTGTATAGGGTGACCCCCAAAAACTGGAATTTTTTAAGTGCGTATAGCCATACATGAGCAAGTGGCAACACTGCAAGACAGTGGCCTTGAGCAGAGTAAACATTTTGCCATTTTAGTAACGAGAATGAAATTCTCAGTATCCCAGCTGAGATGTTGCAGCAGTCAATGAGCAATCTGAACAGCAGATTTCAAGAATGCATTCGTACAGAAGGACGCCATCTACAGGACGTAATTTTAAAAGACGCGATGATGTTATCACGTGCAGGGCGAAGATTAAAATCATCGCGTCTTTTGAAATTAAAAGGATTTTGTAACTTTTATTTAGTTTGTGAAAAACAAGTAGCAATATGATTCCGCTACAAGACAAAAAAAATTTTGACCCTGAAGATTGACAATGATGTTCGAAAGTACTTGGTTATCGTACGGACAATATTTATTTCGATATAATTTTCAAATAAAAAGTCTCATTAGAAAATATGAGAAAATATGCAGGACTATGTTGTCTTTAAGATTCAACACAACATGTTTAAAAGAAAAGTTGCTGCCAAATTACAAACACACACACACAAACATATATATATATATATATATATATATATATATATATATATATATATATATATATATATATGATAGACTTTCCGGTCGTTATTGTCGTATGAGTATGTTTCTGTTGTGTTTTTATATTTATGTTTCGTATGAGACAACAATCCTGTACAGGATTTGCAAACAATTCCACACGAGGCATATGCTGAAGGGTTGACCGTCATATGAGCTGATGTATTAGCCCGGGATTTAGTGTTAATTCTTAATTCTCTCAGATGGTTGAGACGATTCTTTTCAAAGTTAGTTACACCTCGGTATCAGGTGTTTGCCCAGTTTGCTCGGTTTTGAACAGCGATTTAAGTTCCAACTCCTCTATAAGGATGTTTGCATTATTATTATAAATTATAAAAAAAAAACACACCAATTGTTGTTTTTATTCAAGCTCTTTCGGCTATACATTTACCCATTTTCAAGGTTGAAATATATTAACTGTTAACAAGAAATAGATTGTTGTATGTATCTATTTATATACTGCTTTCATTTTCAGAACACGGTCAAGATATTGTGTCCGTGTTCATAGTTGATATAATCGAGTGTTGTATTTGTTGCTTTTATTCATAATGATTCCGTTATTTTTAGCCTTTTTTTTTGCCCGTAGATGATGTTATTATATTTGTGCTGTTTACAAGTATGTTACGAATAGAGTATTTAATTCAGACCTAATTGAGTTTTGTTCAGAAAAGTGTAGTGTGAATTGGACAGGTTTTATATAATTTATCATCCGAAAAAAATATTAGATCACATGAGAAATTTTATAAAAAAACTAAATCAAAGCATCTTATTTGTCGTATTCAACGTATTCAATCAGTGTCTATTACGATTGATCATGAGCCGTTCTAAGCTTCGTATCGTGACTTTACTTTCGGGAGAAAATAAAGAAAAAAACTGTCTAACGTTTGGATATATTTTTATCATGCTGTTCCTCGATGTAAGAATTTGGCTGACATGATCGACCAGCAGAGTGGATATATGGACATTATAATAGAGATGTTTACAATCAAATATGACATCCCGTTATGCTTACATAGAAGACTTCTGTGCGACGATAACGGTCGCGGAATAGCAGACGCAAGTAGTAAATTCGTAATGCGTTTGTATCACGTCGTAGATGACCACGTGAGAGAAAGAAACGTTATCAACAGAACAAAAACTAAAGCCACTGTACGAAACTTAGAACGGCTCATGATCAAACATAATAGATATTCGCTGTCAGTTATATTTAGCAACATATGTTTGAATAATGAGCTGCTTCCCCAATACACCATATATATATATATATATATATATATATATATATATATATATATATATATATATATATATATATATATATATATATATTTTGAATTGGACATAGTCCGACAATTTATTTAAAGACATTTATAATATGTTTAACGTTCTTTTTATAGATACAAGTATTTAAGCAAATGCTCTGTTTTATAATAAACAGTATTAAATAACATTTACCGGCCTGAATATCCGAGAAATTTTCATAGAAAATTTTCGTTCTCCGACAGGAATCGAACCTGTATCCTATACGCGAAATGATGGTTCCGTATAGGATACAAGTTCGATTCCTTGAATCTATAAAAAGAAAGAAAAACATATTATAAATGTCTTTAAATATATATATATATATATATATATATATATATATAGACACACACACACACATATATATATATATATTTATATATATATATATATGATTAATAATAGGATGAAAAATACATTATAATTGAATGCGATCTTCAAATTGTGGATAACTTCACGTCTACACTTTGTGTCAATTAATTGGAGCAAAACGAATAATTCAGTTATTATTTACATTTTCTCGTATTTTTTAATGAAACATGACCCAGTGTTCATATTAGTACATCGTATGTCCGTTCCACGAAGTCTTTCCTTGCAGATTGATCACAGATTCTCAATTGGATTTATTTCCCCAGGTTTCCATACCAGTCGATAGTACTTTGATTTGCTCACTGGTAATGCTTGCCAGTGTGTTCGTGCAGCTTTACAATTTTCGTACGCTGCCTTGAAGTAACGTCCATCGTAGAGAGTGGCTGTAGGACAACTAATCGATAGTCGAGTCAATAGTGTCTGGACATGATGAAAATCTGATACAATCACGGATGACGCAAATTTTTTCAAGTCCAAACAAATTTCATCATACAGCCCGAAATTAGAATCATATTACTGCACACCACTGCAAATGATCTAGCCTGAGGAAAAAAGCAGAAATCGATTACACCCTGTCAGTCCAGTGGATCTAAAACTGAGCGTATATTGAAAGAAAGGCATCTAAGGCGGTTATTTCAATTAATTTACACAAGCGTGAAATGTTTGGTAACTTACTGAGAGAATTAGTTCGAAAATGCTTCTATATTACGAGGTAATTCAGTAATTATAAAAAAAATAAACAAACTTTGTAAGCATGTTCAAGGAATTAATAAACATATATATATATATATATATATATATATATATATATATATATATATATATATATATATATATATTAAGCATTCAACCCCAAGCAAGGCAGGAAGCCACTAGCACACAAGGGGTTACAGAGAGTTGGAGCGAGAACAAACGGGAGTGTTAGAGGAAAGGATGAAGAGAAGTTTAGGGGATAGATCAGGGCATCTGGAGACATCGATTGACGTTAAATTTGAATAGTTGGAGATTATACCTATCATGGAAACAGGAAAAGGGAAGGGAGTTCCACAGGCCAGAAGTGCCAGACATGAGGCTATTGGAGTAGAAGAGACCGCTACATTTAACAGTTTCGACAGTGAAAGGCTGAGCGCTTAAATTCATGAAGTTTGGGAACCAGCGAAAACAGCTCATCGGAGCAGTTACCGTGAAAGTATTTGTAAAAAAGACAGAGGGAGGCGACGGCACGTCTGTGAGAGAGGGGCTGCAGACGAGATAGCAGGTCAGCGCCAATTACATTGCATATCCGTCTTTGGATTTTATCAAGGACCTTGAGACAATAAGAAGGGGCTCCAGACTATATATGGCAGCAATACTCCATGCAAGGGCGAATGGTTCGATTTGTAGATTTGAAGGATCGACTCCGGCGAGAAAAATTTCCTGGCTCGGCATAGGCAGCCAACTTTCCTTGCGGTGGACAAAGCTATTGACTCAATGTATTCGTTCTATCTCAGGTCAGCGAACAAGGTGAGATCGAGTAGTCGCAAAGAGGTGCTCTCGTGGATTCGAGCGTCAGATATTCTAATGGGGGGGGGGCAGGGATGGTTCTCTCTGGTCACTAATAGAGTGCTGTTTTGTTTATGAGGCATTAACGTTGTAGAATGAACGAAAAAAATCACATAAAAATGGTTGCTGAATTAAGTTTAATTTTTGCGACGGCAATCACATCGTCTGTATGTCATTGTAAATTTGAATGTGTTTTGGGGCGTGTATGCAAATAAGTCTATGTGTGTGTGAGATAAATTTAGGGATAGGCATGCCGTTGGATATATTTCTTCCTTACTGGTAATCATTATCATTGTTCTCCGGGTGGAAGTTCAAAGGATAGAGCAAGCTTCAAAAACCTGTATTGTGTTTTTTTTTCTTTATAATTCTGTATCGCATATGGTAGGACGCCTTGATTACACATCTAAAGGTAAATGACATGCTGATTCCAAATTTTGTTTTATTTAGTGACGTAGGAATGTTGATAGAAATATACATACGTTAACATTATTTATTTTCTTCATATATAGTATAGTGAATTTTACATGCGGGTATCACATATAAACCCAGATTTGTGTGCGAATACATATTCAACCGTTGTAATCCGTCATTTTCAACTTAACCCACGAATTCAGTAAAATGGGAAAATGGAGTCCGACATAAAACTGTGCGACATAATTCTTCCAAACAGATGAAAAAATACATCGATTGGCATTCATCGACGTTTGATATATGGTTCCGTATAGGATACAGGTTCGATTCCTTGAATCTATATAAAGAAAGTTAAACATATATATATATATATGTGTGTGTGTGTGTGTGTGTGTGTGTGTGTGTGTGTGTGTGTGTGTGTGTGTGTGTGTGTGTGTGTGTGTGTGTGTGTGTGTGTGTGTGTAAAATTGGCCATAACTTTGATTTTAGTAAGGGCACCCCAATTAAAAAATTACGAATGCACATTATCATCAGATACCCACATAGATAAACTAGAACTTTAACAAACGTATCACGCATATGATACATGTACCTCTTTGTCTTTGACCAATGAAAACGAAACAGCACAAAAGTCAAAATACCAGAATTTATGTCTTTTTCTCCGTTTTTTAATCTCTGGTGAAGTTTTAATAAAAGTGAAATATCTTAGATTGATAAATGTTCGCCATTTGTTCTTTTTAGATAGATAGATAGATAGATACATACATAGATATACACACACACACACACACACACACACACACACACACACACATATATATATATATATATATATATATATATATATATATATATATATATATATATATATAGATAGATAGATAGATAGACAAACATATATATATATAGCATTTTTTCCTTGTCGTTTATTGGATTTAAATGCTTGTCAAATCTAAACAGTGAATAGCGTAGATGCCAATCCCATTCTCAGACGGTTTCATATTGATTTTCCCATGTATTTTTTTTATTCATTTATTTATTGGCTTTCACATTTTCTCTCTTTCATTTGTCTAAAACCTGAAAGTTTTTACTTCTTCTTTTGGTAGCAATATTTAAATATTTTTAAATCATCAATCAAGGTGTAATCGGAGATTGTAATGTCTGGCTTGAGCAAAATAAGCATTACTTGTTTGCTTTACTGTATTTCACTTCCAAAAGTTTTCATCAATCATAGTCTCCTTAAAAATAAAAAGAAGTGAAATCGGTACAAAATCATGTGAACGCATGCGCGCTTGTGTCAGTCGGCTGTGGCTGAACAAAAAAAAATACGGTCAGAATACAGAAAGGGGATTGCTTGGACAAAAGAAGGTAATATTTCATTTAAATTTGATTGTATTTTCCTTTCCACGTCATGATGATGGAGTCTCCTGGCGTTAAGCAGTAGGTTCTTCGCTTCATGCCCTACTTGTGTTTGTGTCTTCAAGAATCTTTATGGACAACGTAAGATGCACACAACATGACACATACAGGATAAGTTAGGTTTGGTTTGATTTGGTTTATGGCATATCAATCTCAATGGCTTATTTAATGCTGACAAAATATCTATTAGTGCTAATTATTTTGTTTTGTCAAAAATCTATTTCTGGTAATATATTACATTCAAAAATGTTTTGCTGGTATGCTTTTTCTTCAAGAATTTATTCCTGGTAATAATTTTTACAAAGTATTTCAGGTATTACCACCTATTTTTACACTTTCATAGTGTTTGTTTTACTCCAATTTCGGAGTTAACTATTCGTCCACGGCTAGGATCCTACTAGGTGCTACTACCCCGGGTCAGAATAGACCTGGGAACACCAGCAATTAAGAGCTCGTTCCACGCTACTGAAAACCTGATCAGCGGCCTTTCTGCCGGATAGAAGTTTATCGTCTTACTCAGGATGCGGATGTAGTTTATCGTCATACCAAGGACGGTACAGGATGAGTAAAAGCATCTCTTGTGAAAGATGCTGGAATGTTAGATTCGGGTTTATTCATCTTCCACGTCATACAAACAGGGTGCAATGGATAAATTGTCGTCTAAATTACGCAAAAATGAAAATAGCTCTTACATCCTATTTTAATATAATTTGATATATTATTTAAACTTAATAGCATTTCGATATATTTCCCAGAAATTCACAAAAATATCTTGAAATACTAAAGAGTAAATTTATTGCATGAAATCGACATTGGCTTCAACCACGGCCACCAGACCTCATACGGGGTTTCTCGGCGGTGACCCTGCTTACTTTGGTGAATGCTGCCATTATCTATGCCTTCAGTTCAATTTGGTGTTACAATCAAACGCGCCCCTTACATAAAAATCAAGGGGGTTGCAGTCTAGGGAGTTTAGGCAGCCAGATATAAGTAATGAGGTCTGACAGCCATGACATGATTCCACTGCACGTGTGGCATGGTGCAGAGTCCTGTTTTCAAACTTAGGGTCTTCTAGCAGCCACAATCTTGACCCATGGCCACACTAGCTCCTCAAGGCCCTTGAAGTACGCCGTGTTGAGTCTGAGGCTCTGTAGGAAGATGAATGCAGGCATAACTTCGCCATCTCTCCAAACAACATTATGTTGACTGGATATTTGATTTCCATTCTCTCTTGCTACACCTTCTGGGGACACAGCAAGCCAACATTTGTTCTAAAATGTTCTTAATGGTGGTTCCGGCGTGAATGCCAAGCAATACAGCATGCCGGTTTCAAATTTCTGGCGGAATAGATTGCGTAATGATGCTCTTTTTTCTCACAGACGGTATGCAGCTGAACCTACTATAAACAAAGCGCATGCGCGAAATTAAAAATAGAAAATGGTGACAATTTACCTATCGCACGGTGTTTATATCTATGTATGAACTAAAACATAGCCGACGCGTTTCGTCATCTGAAGGAAATGCAGGCGACGAAAGGTGTCGGCTAAGAATGGATTTTCCTCTTGTTTCTTATTCCTTTTGTTCCTTTTCAGACACACTCCATTTGAATCTAATTTACACACACACACACACATAGGCACACACGCATATATATATATATATATATATATATATATATATATATATATATATATATATATATATATATATATGCACATTTTGATGAATAATTTAGAAGCATTCTGTATATACTTTTCATATTTACGGATAACGTTTTGGTGTCGTTATTGAAGGAAGAGGGAAAATCGCCGTGTTGATGGATATTTCTTTTATTGCGAGTACTTTCGACATAGCCCTATGTCACCATCAGGGTATTGTTTATTGCAATGTCTTTGGAACACGTCAAGGAGCAAGCGTCAGTCGTTCTGTCATGCTTTGATACAAATAATTCGTTAATAATATTCAGAGAGTTTTTTTTTTGATTTGCGATAAATATATTCATAAATTAACGTAAAAGTAACATTTTATATTTGGTGAAGAAATCTAAAATTTAACATATATATATATATATATATATATATATATATATATATATATATATATATATATATATATATAATGCGTATGTGTGTGTATTTTTATGTAAATGTAATAATGTATATATTACATAATAAAATCTGTTGGCTTAAGATATAGAAATTCAATACTTTCTTAGGAATTGCATTGTTTGTATAAGGAAACTGAACAATCTGATTGAGAAATATTTGCGTTTATAAAGCTCTATTCAACATTGCTGGATAGTCGATTCATACCGTGGCCTAGACGATTTACAGCACGTCTAGTCTACTGAGTGTTTCTCCTGCCAGCCGGTCTCAGTATCGAATTTTGCCTGGGAGCAGATATATTTCTTTACTAAAATTTCTTGTCTATTCAAGTAAAATAAATAAATATACTGTTTAATAATAACGGAGCGTCTACTGAAATATAGGCATCAACAAAAAAATCACATTTAAGCAATATATATATATATGTGTGTGTGTGTGTGTGTGTGTGTGTGTGTTTGTGTGTGTATTGCGTATAATTTGGCAGCATGTTATTCATTGACACATATTTCATTGAATAATTTAGATAAATTTCTTCGTGTAATTATTATACCGCAACCAAATATATTCTAATTATAAGCAAGTCAGAAATATTCTAACAATAAATATTAACATTTACACAATAGACCCTAGTAAAGAAAAAGAAAATTAATTATATACTACAATAAATCTAGTATATATATAATTCAATTTAGTTTTAATGACAATTCCCCACCAACTAAGATCTTGCAGAAAACCAACATTGTATATAAATTATAATCTCGTCTGGGATTCTATTGCCAAGAAAAAAAAAATTACGTTGGCTACACTACGACTAATTTGTCTCCGCGGCTGAATTTTCATTTGAATAATGCATCCAAAATTTCTAAATATTTACGACAGCATACCTCTTCACATTCCCAATTCAGAAAAAATCTTTTTGAAGACATATCTATGGTTTCTCGTGAAAATAATAACCATAAATTCAAAATTCTTAAAGGTATCTATTTTTTAAAAATGAAAACAACCATATTAAAAGAATTATGAAAACCTACACAAATGTTTTAAAATCATTACAGTAGATAGTTTAAGATATAGAGATTTTTAGTAACAGTTTTAATACTTATTTCTTTAAAAGCTCTTGACAACACCATAACATAGTTACTTCTCCCGAATCGTTACTCATGCCAATCACACTATAATAAACTCAACATTCTTCATTTCACAATTAAAACAAAATAATTTTCCGATGAACGCAGCAATTTTGTCGATGCAATTGATGAATATTACAGTATGTGATTTTTCAAACAAAATGCAAGCGTGTTAAGAATGTGGTCTGCTGCCCCTTATGTTTGTCTCAGGGTTCTTGATAAGATCCAGAGACTGATATGCAATGTAATTGGCCCTGATCTGGCATCTTGTCTGCAGTTGTTCTTTCACAGAAGTACCGTCGCCTCCCTCTGTCTTTTTTACAAATATTTTCATGGTAACTGCTCTGAGGAGCTGCTTTCGCTGGTTCCCAAACTTCATGAATTTAAGTGTGGCATCTTGCTCACACCCTTTCGTTCCCTCAGTAGGAATATAATTATGACTTCTGATAAGTTCAAATGATTTATCAAACACTTGACCCTGATTACTATTTCGATGCGAAATATTTGAGCCAGCTAAGTATAACATTTTTTCTAGATTTATTTATTTATCTTTCTCTCTCTCTCTCTATCTATCTCTCTCTCTCTCTCTCTCTCTCTCTATATATATATATATATATATATATATATATATATATATGTTAATGATGTCACACCATGTAAGGCAGAAAAGCCACTAAGACACTAAACTTTACAATGTGTGATAAAACTAGAAAAAAGAAACATCATTAATGAGTCAGAATTATTGATGAATAATCGAGAAGAAAATAGATTGCACTTAAATTTTTGAATATCAAATTTAGCTGGAATAAATATATGATCATTCTTTAATGTTGCTTTCATTTCTGTACGTCGAGCCAGTGTCTTCTTTCTCGCTTTCTTTATGCATATAAATAATTCCGCTCTTTCTTTCTCTCTCTCTCTCTTTCTGTCTATCTATCTATCTATTTATCTATCTATCTATCTATCTATCTATCTATCTAACATATTCTTTTTCAATGTCATTCTGTGTCAATATACGTAACGCACAACATATTCATTCACTGCATAGATATTTCTTATCCATGTCAGTAATTTAACTTGTAGATACAAAACAAGCAGTATTTAAGAAATATATATATATATATATATATATATATATATATATATATATATATATATATATATATATATATATATTCTAAGCTATCTAGTCGCCTGATAATCGCTGGAGCATGAAACATTAGTAACGGCATGAGCTGTCCAACGTTGAGTGTTGATGTTTTAAAGCACTTTTTTTTCTGTTTCAAGTTGTCTTTTGGTGTTTCTGCTTTTTGTCTTTATTCCGGATTTTTTCTTCTCCAATGCATTAGTTCATCTGAGAATTTGTCTGTTGGTCGCATAGTTGGTTTCTTAGAATATATATATATATATATATATATATATATATATATATATATATATATATATATAGGGAGAGCAGATCATTATTTACACCTATATTGTTAAATATAACAGACAATGAATGTCTGTTATGTTTAATCATAATACTTTAGCACGGTTTATGATTAAACATAATAGATATTTATTGTCTGTTACACATAACAATATACATACGCACACACACACGCACACATATATATAAATGAGTGTGTGAATGTGTAGTTACAAATATGTACACATGTGTAATTTAGCTATGCGCATCTCTCAACATGTGCGTATATAAATTTAAAACAGTGTACGCACACACACACTCAAACATATGCATATATATATATAAATATATAAAATATATATATAAAATATATATATATATATATATATATATATATATATATATATATATATATACGAAATTATAAAGAACAACTAGGACAATTATAACATTCCGTCATGTTTCACTATTACAAAAGATTCAATGTGTTATTGACAAAAAAGAAATAAATTCTGCTATTTTTACTTTTCTCTTATCTAATTTTGGTTAGTTAGGTTTCGCATATATTTGACTTGTTAAATAACGTTTGTATAGTTTATAGCTTTGCGAATTCATGGAATGACTACGCGTCCTTTCGAAGTTCCAACAAATTAACCGCTTCAGAGAAAAAGTATAATATTGCTTAATGTACGTAAATGTATTTTAATTCCATTTAGTCTGTGTGGTATTCAGATGATATCGTATATTCGGAAGTGTGTGTGTTTGTTGGGGTTTACGTCTGTATATGTAGTAGTAGTATTAGTAGTAGTATTAGGTGTAGTCTTCTTAGTATTATATTTGGTGGTTTTCCGTATTTTTATTTATGAATGATTTTTTTTATGTGAACACTGTTTGTTTTAGCTTCAATAAAGTCTGGTGGTGCCATATATTTTCTTTGAGGAATAGTCGGTAAAATATGTAGTAGTAAACCCTTGAAGTACTTTCGACATAAAGAACTATGTTGTTTTTTTTCTTTTTTTGCTTATTAGAGTGGTATTTGTAAAATCAATGTTATGGCCAGCTTTGTTCTAGTATAACACGAGCGATTTTCAAATATTGACCAAACGCCGGATTCTGATCCATAGAATTTTTGTATTTGATTCCAATGAACTGCATCTAATTAAGAAAACATGTGTTCCTTCAAACGTGTCATATTAAAGAGCATATATATTTCGGTCTATTTTATCTGTTCATCGCTCTCTCTTTATAGCGAATGAACCTTCTTGAGACCTGAAGTTGATGATGCACGAAAAACTTTTGACTCTTGTGAGTCATTCTTAAGGATGTGCAATTAAATTATTAGACGAAAAACCGTAACAGTTGTAAGAAGTGTATTTACTGCAACGTTTTATCTAATTTTAATAGAATTCACAAAAGGTACGTGGCCCGGAAATCAGCTTATAACTTGTGCGATGCCGTGTGTTATTTTTCATAAAACAGATTGGTTGGTCAATATCATTCATACACCCATGAGGTTTTGCTATACTATCTGTGGGTTAAACCATTGTCTCTGCCAAAATGCCTGCAAGAGGCTGAACTTTAAGCCTATAAATAGGCAATGATATTCTTACATACGCTCTTTTTGGTCTTTTTAGATGTGGCTTTCAGATGTAGACGCAAGTAGATAAAGAACGTTACCGACAAAGTACGTTCGCTTCTTTTGTACTCCTTTGATGTCTGAACTTTCTCTCAAACACGCATACACACGCACACACACACGTGTGTATCACACACGCTTGTAATATCACACACATACACAAAGAAATGAATAAGCACATACTTCTTATAACTTTTTTTTAATATTTATTTAGTTACAGTTGATTACACGTGTAATTCTTTTTGTTAATACAGGAATTGCCGTTTCTTTCATATTTATTGTTTTGTGTATTTATTTTTTTAACTGGACTCAAATTGAGTTTCCTCAATACTGTCTGCGGGATAAATGTTCCAGGAACCCGTAAATAAATGCAATCCAAAGTGCTGATTCTCCCAACATAATAAGGGCTATTATTAACACAATACATATATATATATATATAATATACATATATACATATATATATATATATAAATATATATATATATATATATATATATATATATATATATATATATATATATATATATATATATATATATATATATATATATATATAAGTATATATATATAAAACTGGTCATAAGTTTGATTTTAGTAAGGTCACCCCAATTAAAAAATTACGAATACATATTATCATCAGATGCCCAGATATATAAACTAGAATTTTAACAAAGGTATCACGCACATGATACAGGTACCTCGTTGACCTTGACCAATGAAAACGAAACATCACAAAAGTGAAAATACCAGAATTTTTCTTTTTCTCCATATATATATATATATATATATATATATATATATATATATATATATATATATGTATATATGTGTGTATATATATGTATATATATATATGTATATACATATATATATATATATATATATATATATATATATATGTATATACATATATATATATATATATATATATATGTATATACATATATATATATACATATATATATATATATATACAAATATATATTATATTATTTTATATTATATTATTGACCCAAAATATAGTAGTATCCCTCGAAACATCTATGAATTTTTTGCCGATGTTTATAAATGTTTGGAAATTTCATTCTAAGCATCTTTTTCTCCCAAGATTGTTTCCATTTTGAGTAACTGTTATATTAAACACATACGAATTTTAACGTGAAAAGATATTGGTTATATAATGGCAAATGTAATCAATGAATTACAGATGCCATTGAACATCAAAAAATTATAAAGGGGAAAAATTTTATTTTGAGAATTCTAAATCATCGCTTTATATTATGTCAATACGTTGTATCAATATTTCTGTTTTATTGCATTTTAAAATCAAAATTTTCTATCAATTGTCATTTATGTTGACAGCAAGGAACACAACTAAAATAATAATTATAATAATAATAATAATAATAATAATAATAATAATGATAATAATAATAATAATGATAGATCTTGAATTGAAATGTTAAAAATAATGTCGCACAAGAGTACGTCAATAATTCCAATTGTAGTTGCAGACCTCGGATTCTTCGAAAAGATACTCATAGACTCAATTAATGGATACCTTGTAGACCATGCCTTAAAGAAATACAAAAAAATGCTCTCACAAGTACAGCTCACACATTACGAAGATCTGTATCGATGTTCAATATGTGTGAACTCAAGTTTTGTTTTTTTTACAATAATTAACAGTGGAAAATGTCATGAAGGCATTTCTGACCTTAAGTCCCAGTTTGGGACCCGGAAAGAAACAGGTATACAACAGAATGTCGAAGGAAATAATAAAAAAAATAATAATTTGCACACTTAACAAATCCAACTAGATATAGTGATGAAACGGAATGTGCTTCCTTAATGAACAAGCAGTTCCTTTCATAAAACTATCAAAATACAAGGATCTTGAGGTGGACATTTTAAAAATCACTGACAGACAATGTACTAAACAAATACAAATAATTGCAAGCTTATCTCACATCCTAATACGGAATTTATATATATATAATTTCTGTTGGTTTATACAATTCATTTTAGAAAAAATGCATTTATAAAAAATATCATATTGCAATTATTGACCTTGAATCTCTGTTTGGAAACAGGGAGGAACTAATTATTCAACAGAAAACCAAAGGAATAATAATAATAATGATAATAATAATAATAATAATAATAATAATAATAATAATAATAATAATAATAATAATAATTTGCAACTCCTATGGGAAGGAAATTGAAAGAAACTGGTACGAACACCACCCTGACCCGGTTACGGAGATAGGACCTGTTACAATTGTATGGGACTACACAATACACACTGACAGAACAATCAAAGCCAACCGCCCAGACATTGTTATTAAAGACCACTAAAAAAGTGCCTTCTTATTGATATGGCAGTCCCTGCAGACTGCAATGTATCTTTGAAGATATTCGAAAAACTGTCAAAATACAAAGACATGGAAATAGAAATCTCAAAAATGTGGCACATGGGAACATCAACAATTCCTGTTGTAGTTGAAGCCCTTGGACTGGTTGGAAAAGATTCCAGTAGGCTGATTGAAGGGATCCCTGGAAGTCTATGCCTCAAAGAGATACAAAAAATTGTTCTGACAAGTACAGCCCACACTTTACGAAGGGCTTTATCTATGTAATTATTTTTTATTTTTTTATTTTGCAGCGGAAAGTGTCATGATGCCATTTCTAACCTTAGGTCCCTGGGCGTGACCCGGAAAGAAATGTGTAAACGCCAGATATCAAAGGAAATAATAATAATAATAATAATGATAATAATAATAATAACAACAACTATAATAATAATAAAGACTTAGGGTTCCTTAAATATTGCATGAAACTGTTTAGGTGGCCACTCGTATTCGAGGATACCGTCTACTAGGGCGGCTAGCCAATCCCTATTGCAGACGCTTGCTCAGGCACATTTTGGTGTTTATTCAACACACACTGAGCCCATCTATGGTTTACAATGCAACTCGGTTGAACAGACCTTAGTTACAGTAAAATCTTGTGCCAATCTAGTACTGCGTTTACATTAATAAAGTCTAGGTAGCATAGAGAAAATTTCATCAGAAGAATTACCATGAAAGTATTTATAGAAATGACACCGGGAACATAGGTTACGACGGTGGGAAACTGACTGAAACCGAGATGATATTGTTGATTATTTTCTGGATTTTATATAAGATATTTTGGTGGGAAGGGGCTTTATCAAGTATCCCTAAATATATAGCCGGAGCACCAGACGATATATAGCAGCAATATTCGAAGCGGGGAAGAACGGTAGACATTTAAATGTTCAAAATGTATTCTGGCAGGAAAGATTGTCTAACACGACACTGTGAACCATATTTCTTAGCAGTAGACCTAGCAATGGATTCAATATAAGCTTTCCACTTCATGTCAGTGGAAAATGTTAGACCAAGAAGACGCAACGTGTCACTCTCCAGGAGTTTAACATCAGCCACGTAATTGGAAAGTAAAAAGGGTTCTAGCAGACGATTAATAGAGCTGTTTCGTTTTTGACGGCGGTAAAATTAGCAATGCATTCCCTTGCACAGGTTAGCAACAATATGTAGGTCATTTGTTAAATCTACTGAAAATGAGAGCTTATCAAAACGATCAGGCTTAGTATTGAAACAGGAGAAAAATAGATGCGTTATTAGTAGAGATAGCGTGTTGAGAACTTATGCTATAACAGCACTTACTGGCGTAAGGGTCCCAGCTAGCGTCCAGCTGGCAGACAAAAATAAAGCAGGTTGTAACTCAATACAAACCCTGCAAACTGACTGGAATCAAGCTGTTATTTAACAGAAATACCTCCACTCAAGTAAAAGCAGCCAATCACAGCCCAAGCAATGGACTATCCCACTTGAGCACAATGAGATGCTCCATGGCACCATAAATAGCTCTCTTTCTCAAGGTGAATTATTCTTTGCTCAGCTTGTTCCACAACTGAGTGCTTATCTTGACAATGTGGTTGTTCTACAGTTGATGAAAATTAGGTCCAAGTATAGAGTCCTGTTGAACGACTTCATTAATACAAAAAAAGATCTAGAAGATGGGCCGTTCAAGAGAACTTTCATTTCACGATTGATAAGAAAGACTAAATCAGTTGAAAAATTCGCCCCAAAATACCATAACCTTTCACTTTGTAAAAGAGACCAGTATGCCCAACAGTTCAAAATACCTTCGAGATATCCAAGCAAGAGACCGAGCTTCACTATTCTCATCTAAAGATTGATAGAATCTTTCGGAAATAATGGTTACCAATCAGTTGTTGACCTAGAGAAGCGAAAGCCATATTGCTTATGCGAAAGCGTGGTGATAATTGGGACGAATTCAGAGTTTTTTTAGAGCTTCTGGTACTTTTACAATAAAGAGAACGAAGTCTAATAGGTCTGTAACGGGGGTGCTTGGAAGGAAGATTTATTCAACCGTTTCATCACACCGTTATCGGCATTATTATATCCCTGATATAATAACACCTTACTTAAAGAGCGGAACAGAATGGCTGAACGGAAAAAGGAATGATAAACAAGCTTTGTTCTCAGGTAGACTTTTATACTACCAAGACATACACAAGAGTATATATACATATATACACCTGTCGTTCTCGGAGAATAATATATCGCATATATTTAAACAGCAAAGAAGAATCTAGGGTGAAGCAGAAAGGAGGGGTCTTACAAATAATGTGGAGATACTCCTGTGTCTGGAGAAGCCATGTTTAGGACTCCAGATTCAAACGGTTTTATTTATGTCCCTGTTGAGGATATATTCCATGCGCGAGTCTTGGACTTTCGCAAGTTGAGGCCTGCGAGATGGAGTTTCTTTCTATATCTGGGAGATATATTCCCAAAGAGAAATAGCACCATGGACTTGTAACATACTGGAGGGGCAGATTTAGCCTCAGCGCAGGCTATAGGGTTGGGGCGGGTTAAGAAAAGAAATCTCTGATTTTGCTACTGTCAATTGACTGAAATTAAGTGTCCTTCTCACCATTGAGCAACTAAGCAGGCCGTCATTTGACCCACGCGAAGTGTCTTCAACAAAGGGAGATAATCGCCTTCTGTATCACTACAGGACGAATGATCAGACTGGAACTACATAAGAGGATTTCCAATAAGTAGAAAATTATCGAAGCGTTTAGAGAAAACAATAGATAGTTCATGAGTAACTCTCTTAAGGACTATTGCGGGGATACCATTACACCCGCATGCTTTGATGGGATCCAATTTATGGAGAAATCAAGGCGAAAATAAAGCGAAATCAATTAAGGCGAAAATGAACTGAAAGTAAAATAATTTCGAAAAACGCCATGGCAAATTTATATTCAGGGTTATACTAGAAATATCCCTTACTAAAATGTAACCACCACGCTTACAATATTGGCTAATTAAAGCAATAGCGATAAAAAAATTTAAAAAGTAATTAATATCTGCATATGGTAAGGTAGTTAAAAACTAGGGCACAAACATTTCCCAGTGTAAATTTGCAAGCAAGCTTCCCTATAGCTTCAGCATTTCTCGATCTGTAAGTGCAACCTTCGTTTCCTGTAATTAACCCTCCCTTATACATATAAGATTTTATCGATAAAACCTTTATTCTAATGAAGAAGTCCTTTCGAAGGAAGACACACTTAACGTCAGGGATTATTTTTGATTTTTTGATTTTTTTCAATTTTCTCATTGAAATTACTCACAACGAAAGAAGGGCACCTCGAGGCGGTGTAACGGTTAGCAAGCTTGTCTCGTTAAAACGATTACGATTGAGTAGTGTGTTCGATCCTCACAGGGTGCCCCTTACTTTTGGCCTTGTGCCACATCTAAGCTTTGCTTGGAAAATCACTACCCACAACGAAAGAAGAGCAGTTTTTTTATCATGCCGTTAGCAAGTTTGGCTTAGAAGGTGTGAAAGTGAAACAGCTTCAGCCATTCTGAACTCTTTTTCGCGGTAACCTCATCAATTCGTAAGGAACCAAAAACAAGTAGCGTTCTTTTTCCCCTTGATTAACAACTGAAAAAAGTATAAGTACATCCATAAAATTCGTTCCTGTCGAGGAAAACGTCAGTACTTGTTTTGTATATTGGAGCCGAAAACGTCGGAATTCAAAAAAAAATATTTAAGAATCATAAAGACACAATGCGAAATACTTTTCAAGATGACACCAGAAAAATATGAGGATATCTCAGCGGAAATCTGCAGACAAGGAAAGCAAACATTGTCACACATCTCAAGAGATTACAATTAAGAAAATACTTTTTTTTGACTGTCTCATTTTTTGGATGGGATATTATTATTATATATAGATTTATATGTCTGATGATTTATACGTGTATGTGTTTGTGTGTGTGTGTGCGTGTGTGTGTGTGTGTGTTTACGACAAAACCCCAAAGTATTAGTAAAACGATCGCAAAGACAGCCAGATGACCAAAGAAAAAAGAACTCATGAATAGAAAAACCAACAACTAATAAAACACAAAGGCTCTCTCTCGCTCTCTCTCACACACACACACACACACACACACACATATATATATATATATATATATATATATATATATATATATATATATATATATATATATAAAGAGAAAGAGAGAGAGACTTCAGAAAATAAATCGATGTTATATTCACAATTTTTCATACGAAAATCAGATAGTAAAATTATTACTGAAATATTTTATTAAGTGTAAACTCTTATAGAAATATATATATATTTTTCACGCTGTCACATGATAAAAATTCTTCGCCCTGCACGTGATCATCGCGTCTTTTGAATTTAAAAGGATTTTAACGTTTTTAGTTTGTAAAAAGATAATTGGCAAATGTTTGTTTTAAAAAAAAAAAAAAAGAAAATTTTTGACTAAAAATATTGACCCTGAAGATGAACAATGATGTTCGAAAGCGCTAGGTCATCGTATGGACAATACATATTTCGAAATCATTTTCAAATAAAAAGTCTCATTGGAGAATATGAGAAAATTCAAAAAAAATATGCAAGACTATGTTGTCTTTAACATTCAATACTACATGTTTAAAAGAAAAGTTGCTGCCAAATTACACACACACACACACACACATATATATATATACATATATATATATATATATATGGAGAGAGAGAGTGTGTCTGTGTGAGAGAGAGAGAGAGAGAAATATAGAAAGTGAATGAGAGAACCTTTTGGTTATGTGTTAACGGATGTAAATATATTTCTTAGATACTCTTTCCGGTGGCCACTATATATATATATATATATATATATATATATATATATATATATATATATATATTAGCGGAAATTTGTAGTTGTTTTGTTAATTTTTTTGAAAAGTTTTTGCTTCTATCCTGAACAGCCTCAGCATCGTGTAAATGGCAAACTTCTGGTATTTTTGTGATCAATTGTTCGTTCTGAAGTTTTTCGATGCCTGGAATTATAGTCTCAGTGTCAGTTTTTTCAATCAGACGATTATACCAACGGCAGCTGGTCCCAGGTTAATCAATTCTTTTTCATGCTTGATATATATGTTTTTGTTTATTTATAAATATATATATATATATATATATATAGAGAGAGAGAGAGAGAGAGAGAGAGAGACTAAAATAATCCTCAACAGAATACAGAAATCTGGGACACATCAGCAGTGCGCATCCACTTCCAAGAATCGAAACCGGACCGTTTCGATACTACGCGAATGTCATAGCAACTGTACCACAGTGACGAAGAATACATAAACTAGACTCGATACAGCGCCGCTACTCACTCAGTTCCGCAGCGATACTCAGCCAAGTATTCAGATACCCCGGGATCTACGACTGCTTTTTGACACTTAGCCGAACATTAGCTGGGTCTAGCAAGGATATACAAGTGATTATTTTGGGAGATTTACACTAATTATATAGTAATTCATCCAGCCTAGAATAATCCTCAACAGAATGCAGAATGCACTTCACGGCCGTTTCGTCCTATATATATATATATATATATATATATATATATATATATATATATATATATATATATATATATATATGTTTCATGAACAACGACAACTTTTTATTTAACTTTTCTTGTGTTCGCGCAAGAATTTTCATTAATGGAAACAGAGTGTCTAGAAACTGTCCAAGTGTTCTATAGCAACACACCGCGTGAGTCAAAATTACGAACGAACGAACATTATCTCTGAGTTCAAATGCACCTTTAGGAACCATGTCCCTGATCAAACCGAACTCATAAATAATTACATTCGTCACATAACTACATGCTTATCCAGACGCCTTTTGACCAGAGCTCTATTAGAACGCATTTCAACACAAACACAAACCTACCACACTCCATTCGAAATATACTAGTACAAAACACAAACATAATAACATCACCCACCTGTAAAAAATAGATTAAATATAATAAAAGCTCTAATAATAATAAAAAAAGAAAAAGGCCAAATCTTAACAATATCATTTACGAACAAGGCCACGATGTTCTACCCGTGTTCGGAAAATGAAACATCTTTATAACACACTAAAAGTATTCACATAATGCACAAACTCAATTAAACTGAAAAAATAAAATAATTCTTGATAATGGCTAAAATACAGCCGAAAGCACTCGGGACTATAGGACATTTGGACAGTTTCTCCACTCTGTATCCCAAAAGGAAAGCTCTTCTGCGAACACAAGAAAAATTAAATAAAAAGCTTAACCGTATGTACCTTTTCTGTCGTTCTTAATGAAACATGCATCATGCATAAATGAAGGATTGCTGCCTAAATACACAATATATATATGTATATATATATATATATATATATATATATACATATATATATATATATATATAAAAGTGAACATAGAAATCAACACTTAGAGGCGACAGTCTGTTTCATGCCTGATGATTGCACTAGCACGAAACAGACTGTCGCCTCTAAGTGTTGACTTCTATGTTCACTTTTATATTTACACACACTCTATCTCTGATATTGAGCACTTTATCCCATAAATATAGCACACTATATTTCTTCATATATATATATATATATATATATATATATATATATATATATATATATATATATATATATATATGCGCACGCGCACACGCACACGCACACACACACACACACACACATATATATATATATATATATATATTATGGATTAATGGATTGAAAATAGATTGAGAAATCGGAGAGCCGAGTTCAAATTCTAGTCGAACCTATTACATTCACTTACATGTTAATACCCTTGGGAAAGGTATCAATCCTCTTCTTCTCCCCACTCCACAGCTATGGGTAAATAGCATGATAGACCGGGTTCTATAGCATTGGAGGGCAACTGTCTACCGCAGAAAAAATTGCAACATACTGCGGGAAAAAATATGTCTCGCCATTCATGTACCAAATGATACCTGATTGCCTAAGCGTGTATCACGCATGGCACATAACTGACTGATATATATTTTTTGTATTTTTTATATATCTATATATATTTTATTTATATTTTAATTATTATTATTTATATATTTTAATTAACAGTCAATTGTAAACACATTTTAACTTTGACCCTGCAATCTTACTAGACTTTGAAATTTGACAATTTATTCTTCTCATATTTTGAATAACCTTGTTGTAATCATAAAGCTTTATCTTTAAATAGATTTTTTTTCCAATTGGAATATTTTGTACGTTATTCTTCTAACATTACAGGTAATATTTAGTCTAGACGTGTATTCGTTTGGTTGAGGTTTTAACCTGCTCTATTGATTTGTTTTATTATTAACCAATATAAAAACATTTAATTAACAGTTGCATTCCATTACGTATGATCTACATAATTTATTATTTTATACGATCTATATGCTAAACGTTTGTTTAATCCATTTATTTACATATTTTGTTTGATCATTATGTTTTCGTTAATTTGAAAAATAATTTACTTTCCTTTTCTTTCATTAATTTTCTTTAAGAGCTATATTATTTATCTACTATAAAGTATTTTTAAATTAAGTTTTCTTCCTCATAGAAAATGTCAGTCGTTTGACGTTAACATTGTAGCGAAGTTTTGTTTCAAATATAAAGTCTGTATTCGTTGCAATTTTGAAATCTGTGTTTAAAGACTTCTTACTTAGCATAAGCCATTCTGATTGGTTGAATCAATTATAAATATGTATAGGGTATTTTGATTGGTTGAACCGATTAAAAACATGTGTAGGCGATTTTGATTGATTGAACCGATTATAAACATAGCGAGTATTGCTACTTTACATTTCAATACTTTCATTATATTTTCCTTTTTCTCTTCTTCCTTTTCTCAGAAAAAGAGATTATATCTTGTGTCTTTCATTATTGCTCTTTTTTTACGGGAAAATAGCTTGTATATAATTAAATCCTAATAATTGTAATAAACAGTCATTTATTAACACCCGATGAGATGTGTTGATACACATCGAAACATGGGCGCCCTTATGAGGCGTCCTCTCTAGATGTTTAAATGTAATATCCTGTAGTAAAGAATATTACTGTACTATTGAATTGGATTGAGCCCTATTTTCAATTTATGATATTGACGTTTGAATTTGTATTCGATTCGTTCTCCTTTCACACACACACACACACACACACACACACACACACACACACACACACATATATATATATATATATATATATATAATTATTTATTATTTCGAAAATTATAACATAAATATCTTATGAAATCACAACAAAAAAAATAGCCATTTTGTTTAAACACTTCTGGTGTCTTATCAAGTGATGGTGTTGCATATATATATATATATATATATATATATATATATATATATATATATATATATATATATGAATATTTTTAAAACAAACAATATTTTAGCCAACATATATCTTATGTTGATTAATTTTATTGATCAACTTTTCAAAATCAATGATGATCATTATCCCACAAGCAAGACAGTCCGTCAGAAATTTTCCGAGGCTAATTTCGGACAACATATATTCCGTGCATTTGACTTTCTAATATGACCATCTTCGAAAACAATATATTCAGTAAAATTTATATCCCTACGATTTATGCCAGATATCTTGATGAGATCCTCATCCAAACCAAATCCTCTAATGACATGGAATTTTTTTAAACAAATACTAAATTATATGTTTTAAAGTTCACTTTTGAACTAAACACTGATACAAAATATCCCATTTGTTGATATTCTCATTGAGTATAACAGCGATAATTTCATCACAGCTCTGTGCAAAAAGTCTACTCGTTCTAACACTTGATTTCTAAACTACAACAGCCTTGAAAATACTGCTGTTATTAATAACTTAATAAAAAAATCTCAATTCATTTTCCTGAAAGAATTAAGCAATAAAAACAAACACTTATCAATAAAGGGGTACCTGAAGAATTATATAGTCCAAAAACAATTCAAATTTCATCTAAACAACCAATTTTAACAAAATCCGTAGTTATAAGCATAATATTGACAGTAACGCTATTAACCTATATTGCCTAAATAAAATGCACCCCCAGTATAAAAAAGACGAAATAACAATAAAAAAAACATAATACATTGATATATATAACAATCAATGAAAATAAATAAATTCATTATTTAATACAAAAGATCCAATTTTAAAAACTTAGTTATTAAAAATAATATATACCAAAATTCCAACCGTTATAGAAGACTAGTAGTCTGTATGATTATACGTGCACACTCAGTGAATATGGTTATGTAAAAAAAAACAACACCAAATATCCCACATAGTATATACAACAACTACACTTTCACTGCGATACACCTTTCACATATTGGACCAGAGTGTCATCAGTCAACACATTAACGAGCAGCATAAGTATTAAAGCAATATTAGACAGCTCTGCCCAAACAAAACTAAAATACAAGCCAAATCAAACAGTAAAAACCGATTAAGAATTATTGAAGCAATACTCATACAACAAAAGCAATCATATGTGAATAAAACAATTATAATTTAAGATCCGTTAACTTGAAATGGCGAATAAGCAATAAAAAAATGAAAAAATACAAAAACAGGCGTTACAAATTGGCACGTAACAATAAACATTGCTTTCGGTACAACATTTGTCTCTACCTATAGTCCTTAGTCTCTATAGGAGAAATATCATTTAATTGATAACATTTTTCTTAGTATATGGGATGTTCCAGGTAGGACTATTTTCTGGGCATCTTTGTATGTCGACATTACCTGGGACACTGTAAAATTGTCCATTCCTTTTCTCACGAGTCCCAGTGCTCCAATTACTATTGTTACAATGTCAGTCTTCATTCCCAACATCCTGTCAATTTTGATCTCCATGTCCTTGTATTTGGAAAATCTTTTGGAGGTGTTTCTCTCAGATGGTACTGCTATGCCAATAAGCATACAATTCCTGGATTTCTTGTCTTTTATGATAATATCAGATCAGTTGGCTTTTATTTCCCTGTCAATTTGAATTCTTGGCATGTGCTGGCGGGTAGTTACATCGTTATTTTAGGTAACTGTGTCTGGTTGATGCACATAACATCTCTCAGTAGTTTCGATTTTCTGCTTCTTGCATATCTTTCAGGGCACGTATGTTGCTACATATTATTATTATTAGTATTATTATTATTATTATTATTATTAGTCAGTGCATTATAGCAAATGGAACCGGCAGCCATTACATTATGTTGTCTTGAATATCACCATGAACCACAATTAGAACATAGATAGGGCGTGGGGTGACTACAACGGCGTTAAATGCTCTAACGTAATAAATGGATGAATGAATGAATAAATAAACGTACTATAATAATATTAATAAGGGTACTTGTAAATTTTCTGGTGAATTTAAGAGACTTGTTGTTACATACTTTTGAGTGATAAACATCAAAGCGCTGGAAAGAACTAAAAAAAATTAACAAGAATGTAGTTTCGACCAACAACGGAGATCGATACAAAACCTAAAGAATAATTAAAAACCTAGAGCTATGTATTTAAATATCCGTATCAGACAGAGACATTCATATGACTGTCATGCATGGCGCTGAACCCGTTCTGAAATACCTAATGTATAAAACCGCTTTCTCAGATCAGTGTTCAAAAATAGCTCTGTGGGTCTTATAGAATCGCAAAGAAAGAACAGTAGAAAATCAAAGGTAAATGAATACAGAATGTTTGCGTGTAATCAGCAAGAAGATTGCTCGACAAGCTGTACAGGTTTTGATAGGCCCGATCAACTGCTGATGGCCTAAATACCATTACTCAGCGTAAAGAGCGATTTACGCACAGTGGATACAAGAAACCTATTATCATCATGCCGATTGTGTTAAGAGAAAAACTGTTATACATTTCAACAGAAAGTATCACAGGCTGCTAGGTCAATGAGTGCACAATGTTTCCGGATAGTCAGCGTTCACGCTGTACGGGTTTCGATCGGCACGATCCACTTCACATATTCTAACTACCATTACTCACAGAATCGGTCAGGTACGAGAAAGTAAACACGTAGCATCAGATATTTCAAAGGTCTTTGACAATGTGTGGCATAAGGTATTGCTACACAAGCTAACTACTATTAATGGAATCACTGGAATTGTCTTCTCAATTATAAAGTCCTTCTTAACGGGTAGGTAAGGTAGGGCTTTACTGGATGTTAAGAACGTGTGGCTCTCGAGCCTTATACAGGATGCACATTCATTATATATATATATATATATATATATATATATATATAGTGAATGTTCATCCTGTATAACATTCATTATATATATATATATATATATATATATATATATATATATATATATATATATATGTATTTATATATATATATATATATATACAGGATGCACATTCATTATATATATATATATATATA